>VZRL01006554.1:90663-126298 GCA_013397895.1 Origma solitaria | reverse complement strand
GGAAAGGTGCGGAAAGGAAAGGAAAGGAAAGGAAAGGAAAGGAAAGGAAAGGAAAGGAAAGGAAAGGAAAGGAAAGGAAAGGAAAGGAAAGGAAAGGAAAGGTGCGCTGCTCCCACATGAGACTTCTGCAATCTGACTGCAAACACCTTGGGTTACCCAGCACTCTCCTGAGCATCTGCATGGGAAGGAGAGGGAAAGAATCCCTTACTTCTGCCCCAGTAAAGATTTGGGTGGTATGGAATAACAACCTAGACACAACCACAGAGTTCCAGGCTCTGTCCCCTCACAACCTTGGCTGAAACAAGGACAGGGCAAAACAACTCCCTTCTGACCACAAAACATAAGGCTCAGCTCTTTAACTGCAGGCAAGGACCCCTAGGGATTAATGATGGAGTGAAAAGAAAGCCACAGGTTTTCGAGAGGATGAAACCTGGATGTAGGAAGGTTGTGCCCAGGTCTCAGTCATGTCAAAGTGCTCTCCCTGAGCACTACATTTCTTTCTCCACACCACACTTGTTAAACAGCTATAATAGCTGCTGCACAACTGTCTTCCCTATGCAGAATTGTGGACTGTCATCCCTACGTAGCATTACCAATACGTCAAGACCCATATAAATAAATGACAGACAGCGCTACTCAGGGACTTTCCTTGCAAGCCAGGTGAGTAGAGTATGGCCTTGAGACTTTTCCCGGTGTTGTTTTATGAGATGCTCTGCTTTTCTAGAATAAGAAAATTTGCTGTTCCCTTGGTCCTTTTAACATTCTTCCGTTTCTGACAGTCCCTGCCCAGTTTGGTCTGTTCATGTTCTGACTTTAAGTCTTCAGTCAGGCCCTGACTTTCTCCTGAGCTGAAAAACTGCTGTGCATCACAGATATGCTGTTTACAATATAGATTGTTTTACTTGTACATATACCATAACTAAGAATTAATAACAGCTGACAGTCATATATAGATTTTACATGAGTGAAAAACAGATGCCCTGAAGGCACCAGATTTGAGTGCTAGGAGTGCTCACCTCCATCAATCGTACAAAAAGCAGGAACAGCTACAGCAAAGTCAGTAACATTCTGCCAATGCCTTCTAGTGACACCAGTGAGGGAGTTATCAGCCTTTCAAGGTCATCCCAGTCTAAGACTGAAAGGCTAAGCAGAAGCATCATTGAAGCCATGTAGAGTTGCCTTACCCACCTCTTGGCAGCATTCAGGAGAGAGGCAATTCACCTTTGGCAGGATTCTCCCTGCTTCTGACGCAGTAATCTCTCTAGAACTACTTATTTTAAGTCTAGGCAGATGCTGAGGAGGAATCTGTGATGAATTCACACTCTTCATCTAGCTGAATATTCCGGGTATGTTCCCTTCAATGTTTATGCAGAGGGTGAGACTCTCATGGCTGGAAAAATACCACTACATTTTCTGTGTCTATAGTGCATCTGTCAAAAGGTGTGAAGATCCTCTATCTAGTCAAGACACTTCTTGTGTCTTCCATTCACCTGGCACAGTACTTAGGAAGATCATCACAGGTTTTCCTTCTACTGTAATAAGTGTTATTGACTAGCAGGCATTGAAATGCTGGTGGAGTACACTGGCTAGAGTAGACGAAGAAGAGCAACACAGACCTATCTGCATCTATGAGTACTGCATAAAAATACTCACCAAGTCATTCCAGTCATTCTAGAAAACAAAACAAATGTACAATGTGTAACTCCATTCACAGTCACAGCCTTAAAGCTCTGTGCCATAAAGATGACAGCAGTGAATATCATGCATAAATTTAACAAGTTGGAAAGAATAATCAACCCCATGCTTACATAACAGTTACATGAAAACTTCCTAAAAAAATTGGCCATCATGGCTGCAGCCCTCCCTTGTCTAGAAAGGTAGCCATGTTCCAGCAGCCCCAATCAATGAGGGCTGAAATGACCCTCATTCCCATCAAAGTAGCTGATGAAATAAACAAACTGTGTAATACCGACAGACTGTAGAAGGCTTGGCTGAATCTGATTGCAAGGTCTGCTGCTACAAAGCAAGGTCTTAGGAGCTCATCTTTCAAGGAGTCCTGTGCTTCAGTGCACGCTATCATGTGCGCAGAAGAAAGTAGTTATAGACAGAGATGGCTTAGCAGGTGAGAACTCTGAGCAGTTGTCCAAGACCCCAAGACAACAGGGTCCTGCTTGGTCCAGTTTAGCAGAGAGGCATCCAGCAAGGCAGTTGGAAGGAGGGAGCAGCCCTTTGCCCAGGATCTCCACAGCTCTGACAGCAGCTGTAGAGCAAAGCTGCTGTGCTCGCAAACAGCTCCAGATGAAGAGATGCCAGAAAAGATGAACATAATCCTTGTTGACCATCCCAAACACTGCACTGGACATGCTCATCACCAGCTCTCTCATGTGGATGTTTTACATCACGAATGTAGACATTCCACCATGGTACACCACCATGCAGATATTCTTACACCACCAAAACCATCCAAACCAAGGTCCTAGGTGAAATCCAGAGCTCTCCAGATGGCCAGTGCCATCTGCTAGCTCCCCTAGTCCTTCTCAGGGCTCCCAGTCCATTCTTCCCCCAGTCTGTATCAATATGAAGGGTTGCCCTGACTCAGGTGTAGCACCTCACACTTGGCCATGTTGAACCTCGTGAGGTTCTCATGGGGCCACTCCTCCAGCCTGTCCCAGGGTCACTCTGGATGGCATCCCTTGCCTCCAGTGACTCCACGGCATCACTCAGCTTGGTGTCACCCACAAACTGCTGAGAGGGCACTCAATCCCACTGTTTGTGCCATTAATGAAGATTGAACAGTATCAGTCTTAGTACAGGCCCTTTTAAGTATTTTCTTTTCTCATCATTAATGTGTGTTCTTCTTGTGTCCTTCAAGGCCCACTTGAATCTTTTCACAAGTATTTTGGAGAATGTGGGATGAGATGGGGCTATCCGGACTGTCAACACCCCTGCAGTTGTGGGCAGTACATTGCTCAGTTCAGTCAGAAATGCCCAGGATGACCTCCTTCTTATAACTCCTCAGAACATTCCCCGTTCCCCGTTCCCCATTCCCCATTCCCCATTCCCCATTCCCCATTCCCCAGCTCACACCTCTGCCAAGTCCAAGAAAAGCAAGGCTGGAAATGACACGTATCTCACAACTGATGCTGTCCCAGAAGAACCTGATGTTCTACATGGTCAGGCGGAGCTCAGGACAGAGAGGATTGTGCAGCCCCCAGTGTACAACACTGCATGGACAGTGCTGGGGTGGAGAAGAGGGGCTCACACTTGCCACCACAGTACTTCTAACTATTCCAGAATTTGTATTGTAATTTGTATTTGCTCCTTTCTGTCTTGCTGAGACGATTTCTCAATACAAGCAACATGCTAAACTTTCATATCTGCTGTTTAAAGGTGTCCTTAATTACATGTATTTCCTGACAAATTGTTATTAACAGTTTAATTAAGACTTGATTGGCTTTATCTGGAAAGAAAAGATTATTGTGTCTTTTGACATTTATTTCAGGTTTCCTCCTTTCCGATGGAGATTCTGCTGTTGGAGATCCTTTCTGAGTTCTGAACTTCTACCTCTGCCTCTCCCACTTGGCATGGACACATTTTCTCTTATTTCCCCAAACCCAAGCACCAGCGAAATCTCACAGAGTATACCCAACAAGACCTGAAGGCATTTCTGGTAGTCCAGCTGAAGAGGAAGACTTTCTCCACATGCAATGATACTTCTTTGCAACCTTCTACATGGTGTAAGAGTCACCACAAAGTGAAGCTATACAGGATAGGCTGACAGGCTCATGTCCAATTTATTCTTTGGCTGAGAGCTTCCCCTTTTCAGGATGTTCGAGGGCCCACATCCTCACTCTGTGAGGCCTTTGGTTCTCTGTATCTCCACGGTGCTCTGGATTGTCGTGAGTTGCTGAAGCTGCTGTGGTAAGTGCTCACATAAAACTTCTGCTGGACTGAATGCAAGTCAAAGCAGCCCCTGAGCAGGCTTCACTCATTCAGCAGCCTCCTGGGGAACAGCTTTCACTGTTTCTTTTTACAGCCTGTCTTTTCCTGCTCTCAGTCTGTACAGCCTGCAATTTTCCCTTATTCCCTCCATCTCCATGTGGACTGTGATCTGAGTGACCACTGATCCACGCAGATCTCCTGGAAATATCCTTAAATCCTATGTGCTTAGGGAGAAAGACATCTAAAAGAAGCCATGTGTGTTCATTGCCAGACTCCTGGGCCTTGAGAGAACACACAGGGAGAAGGAGTCCACCACCAAAATCCCCATCCTTGTGCAAAGAGCCTGCCCCACTGCGCAGTCAGGGATGCAGGAGGAGACATGGCTGTGCTCCAGGTGGACACCTCCTGCCCCAGGGCCTTGGAGAGCCCCTGGCTCTGCACATCGTCATGTATCCCTGCACTCAGCCGCGCGTGCCATCAGTGGCAGAGGATCCTCCAGCCTCTGTTATGCTTTGGAACTACATTTGTTAATCGTTTCTCAAGTTCAGTTTAGGCAAATGCCATTTTAGCATAATTTTATTTACACAGGGGACAGATTAAACCAGTAATAATAATGACACATATTAGGTGCAGCTGTTCTATTTTGTTCCCCCAAGCAGGCCTGCAGCACTGTTTCCTAATTTAAGTCCTGGTGCTACAAATCTGAGTAAATTTTACACATGGGAATATTTCCTCTAGACTTGGTGGAGGCTGCTCAGATGTGAAAAGCTGGATTTTCCTACAAGTATTTTCAGGACTGAACCCACCATTTAAGTGGCCCAGTTTAACCTAGTTTTTGCCTATATTTAAAAAAACCCCAAAAAACAAAAAACCAAACAGAGCCAAGGAATCATCTGTTACTTTTCTGACCAAGTTTTGATTAATTTCTTAATGGTAGTCATGTCAGTAAAATGATGTTTTTCACTTTGGAAACAGTCTTGCAAAAGTCTGATGATCATTGTTTGTATCTCATCTTAATGATGTATAAATCTCAAAGATTTTATCCTTTAAAAAGTAAAAGGAATGAAGTTTTGTGGGGATTTTTGCCTGTTTGGTTGGTTGGTTGGGTTTTTCCCTTAAATCTAGAACCGAGTAGATGATTTCCTAAGATAAGGAAACAAATAAGAGATAACTTCGCAGTCAGCCTCTTTAATGTGTAGTCAAAGATGGTGAATTTATATGTTGTGGAGTAAGTAACAGATTCACAGATTCTGTGTTACTTTTTAGGTAATTTTTAATTTGTATCTATAACACATAAGAAACAAAATAAAAGGACAGAAATTAAGAGAAACTGAGGACTAACACAGGAAACTATAGAAAATTCTTTATATCCTTTTAACTTCTAATTATGGTATAACTTACAGTATAAAAACTATTTTAAAATAGCCTGTCCTTCTGCAGATTTGAATGCATTTTTCCATACAATAGGAATAATGTTTGCTTCAGAGGAGCCATGACATTGGATCTCATAAATTGTGGAGTGGTCCTCACACAGCAGGTATAATGTAAAACATTCTGCTGTGATTAATCTTTTTTTTAATAAGGCCCAAAGACTAAATAGTTTAAGTTTCTAATAGCTCAGGAAATTTTCAGGATGTTCCATAGACATTTCAGGACATGACCTTCAGTTGGATAACAGAGTTGTAGCTCATTGAGTTTTTTGTCTAGTTGTTGATGTTGACTTCTATTATTTTTCCCCATTTGTGATTTTTTAAATTCCATTTTACCATTTTCCTGTCATTGCTTTGTGCTTTTTTTCTTAGTTTCTGCCTTCTCGGGCTATGATGGAAAAAAGCATTGAGCTATTGTGGGCACTGGCAGATGAGGACAGGGACAGGAAAATTAATTCTGCAGAGGGCATTTGGCACTCCTTTAATTTTGCAGACTTGTCTTTTCCACTTAATAACATTCCCACTTAGCAACATAAAAACATATTTGCATTTAATAAAGGGGAAACCAGACGAGGAAGTAAAGCAGATCGTGCTGTGACCTTAATAGACTGTGAAAAAGAAAAGGAAAAAAATGTATTTCAATGCTTCATGTAGCTAGAGGCCAAAGCCTCTGGCTGTTGTTACAAGAACACTGTTAACACTACTAATAATGGGAGATCAGAGAG
Organism: Origma solitaria; assembly: GCA_013397895.1. Taxonomy (NCBI): domain Eukaryota; kingdom Metazoa; phylum Chordata; class Aves; order Passeriformes; family Acanthizidae; genus Origma; species Origma solitaria. The sequence continues at coordinate 120,201 of VZRL01006554.1, read as the reverse complement.
AGGATGTAACTGGAAGGAACAATTTACGGAAAAATGACCATCCCTCTATTAGACTCAATCACATACAGGCACAGAATGGTTGGTGTCACAATTCTCAGCTGAACGGCAAGAAACAAGTTGTTGTTGGATCACTGTGGGTACATCAACAGCAAAACAAAAAAAAGTGGCTAAATAGCGCAAGATATACTGTGAAAACAGGAAGGAAGAACATGTAGGTGGGACCATATGGCACAAGCTTCTTCAGTAACTATAGAACATTCCCCTTCAGAGAATGAAGAAATAGGAGCCTGATATAGAAATGTTTTCCCATGCAAAGTACTTGCTTTTTATAGAACATGGAGGGAAACAAGCTTGAGGTTACTGCTAGTGTCTCTATCTTTGGTGGGGGTTTTGGGCCACGTGGATTGAGGAGCATGAGCAGGGATGCAAAATCAATGATAAGTACAAGAACTATGTATGTGCCTGACCAGAAAAAACGCAAAGGAAATTCATCCTGTGGGGCTGAGGACTAAACTCAGCTTTTTGTTCTCATTGTTTTCCCTAAACCATAGCAGCACTTTTTGGAGGAGAAATTGTATAAAAATTGATTTCTTTTCTTCCTTCTTTGTTAGGAAGATAGAAATTCCATGCCATTTTATTTGTGGAGAATTCTTGAAATATTCAGTCACAGTAGAGAGGATGGGAGAAAACCTAGGAAGGGTGTGTATGTTGCGTGAAGCAACACAGATGGTCCTTGTTAAGAAGTATGAACCCTGTGAAACCCTGTGAAGATACAGTGTGAGGTTTGCTGGAGAATTGGGGTTGCAAAGCCCAGGACGTAGCCCTAAGGAAACATGAAGCAGGAATTGTTTTGTGCTGTTTTGAGTGGTTTCAGCATTTAGGGCCTGATTTGGGTGTTAGTCAAAGAGGAGCAAATTGAATCCCTGTGTGACTGTAAGAAAATGCATGGGAACCTCACCTTGGGCAAGAGAGAAGGCTTTGGATTCATGAAGGACATGTGGGAAGGAGGAGGGGGAGAGAAGAGAGCAGTTTAAAAAAGCAAGGACCTGGAGAGTGCACAAGAAAAAAAGGAATTATCAGATATACAATAACATTGTTATTCTCATTTGATTTTGAACTCCCATTTCCTAGAAGGGACAGAGGAGCTGATTTACACTGAATTTCCTCAGTAGAGGGTAACTGGGACACTGGCCTCGGGCTTGCAATGCGTTAAGGGATTGAACAGCTTCAACTGGGAATGCCGACTTTGGTATAAACGGCATGTGGGCCAGAACACAGACTGACGTAGCAGAATACACAAAGATGCATAAATCTAGGCTTCAGTTATGGAAAAGGAAGCTAATTACACTTAATAATGCTGGTGTTGGAAGAAAGCACCGCAGAAGGAGAAGGGAAAGTCACCAGTCCAGGGAGAGACTATTCCAAGGACATGTCAAGAGCATCGTCCTGCTTAAGTGATTCCGTCATTTGACTCAGGAAAGGGAAACTTCACAGATGTATTATCTCCAGACACATCTTCTCCTAGTTCTTTCCTCAAGGATATCTGGATAATGGTATCTTGTGGTTAGTTGGACAACCTGTGCTGTGTTATCTGGATGCAACTCTAGCTCTCGGTCTCTGATGGCAATCTTCCCAGCTAAAACAATGGTTTTTTACATGTAACAGTGATGTAGACCCAGCAAACATATCAGACCATAACTGCTTTCTTTTTATTTTTTTTGGTGTGTGTATTACTCATCAGACAGTGATTTTATTTTAAACGAGCATGACAAAGCAAGAGGCCATGACAGCAGGAGCACATTGTAGGAGTTCTGGCACAAATGCACTTGAGCTGTACCAGACATTCACGTTTTTTGTAATCCAGGCTATTCCTGCACCAGCAAGGAGAGGAAAGCTAAAGGTAACCCCTGCACTTGCACAGCAAGTCTTCCAGCTGACTAGTTCTTTATGGGGCTGCTGCCTTCAGCAAGACCCAGGAAACTCTGGGAAAGCAAACATTTGTTACCTTCCAGTGTTTATTAGATTTGAACCTCTCTTACCTTTCTCTAAATTACTGTTTTCTTTTTGAGAGATCAAGACCTGCAGTGGGATTTTCCATCCCTCTACCTGGCCACAAGGACTGCTCACTGAGTTTGGAAAGAAAGCTAGAGGTGACTGGAACAAACTAAGTCTGCTTGCTTTCTTGATACTGTTGGCTCAAGGGAAGTTGTTTCTCTGAACAATTATAGTATTGCTAAGCAAATTCAAATATGGAAGAATTCCCTGACTGTCTTCAAAGTAAAAGGAAACCCAAATCCCTACAAATATTTTTTTTTTCCATTCTAATGGTAGAAATAGTGCTGTTTCCAATAGATGGGAGCCATTTATCCTCAGAGTACCATGATGAGGCTGTGGAGATATCCTTGTCCTCACAGTGCCAAGGGAAATGCTGCAGTCAGAACATCCCCTGAAAATGCAAAAGACAACACAGTCCAGGAGAGAGAATGCTTCAGTGAGCACCTCATGGCACGGCACCTTTAAAGTCTGTGTAAAGCCTAAGGAGAGTTTTTTGCTGGGCACATAGTTTTAATTTTCTAATAAAGGCCAAGGGAGTTGTTCACTCATCCCCTCTGTTAAATCAAATTACTCCTAAGCACAGCAGCTCTGTGGAAGGCTGGACCCTGGGCAGAAAAGCAGGCACATGTCTAAAGACAGCTGTAAGCCAGCCTGGGTATCAGGGGCTATTTGTGCCAGGGCTGATTTTGGGTTCCTGCCTGCGAAATGCAGCTCTGAGAACCACAGCAAGCAGAACAAAACAAAAGTGTGTGGGAGGTTTGTACCAGGGAAGAATGAAACATCTTCATTTCAAAACCTGGTTGCCATAGAACAAAAAGCACTTACTTCAAGTGTTTGGAAAGCAGATTTTCTTCCTAGTAAACACTTAGGCCAGTGTTTATTTCCTGCTTAATAAAGTCACCGTAGGAGAGCAGAACGAATTGTAAGAGTAGTCTTTTGATATTATACATATTTTCCTGCTCCTAGATTTTTAGCATCTATTGAGACTGTCAGAGACTTAGAAGACCAATAAATACAGCTGAAATTTTCTGTGAAATGGAAACTGGAAATGTCTAATGATTTGAAAAAGTCCATTTCAGAATTTCTTTTTTAAAAATCTATTTTCTTTTAGTTAGTGGAATGTGATTTTAATTTTTATTTTACTTATTTACAGTGTTATACAATGTGTAATTAATGATAGCATGCAACTACTTCTCTCTCTCTTATTTAAATTATCTTTAAAAATCACAGGGGCAAAAGAGGCAAGTGTTTAGCAAGTTTAAATTTTTATCTTCTTTTTTATTTCCAAATTCCTCCTGCTTTGATTTTGATACTGGCATAAATGCCAGGACATTGTGTAAAAATAAAAAAATTAAAACTTAAATATTAAATTCCTTCAAAACTGAATAAAGAAATTCTGAAAGCTCTGAAAATATTATTTTCATTGTAAAAGTGATAAACTGGTAACTTAGATATTATGAAAATCTAGGTTTTTTCAACTAAGTTTAGATTTTTATGAAAATTACACCTTCAGTACAAAAAGCAAGAGTGAGAATAAATTCACACTGGTCCATTATAAAATGCTCTTCTGCAGAGTAGTTTTCATACAAGTTTTGTGAAAACTTATCTAATTTTGATCTAGAGCTCTTCCTTTAGAGATCTACTCACAGTTCCCACTAAGCCTAAGAGAAGAGCATGTCATTGCATGTATAAATCTGGAGAAAGAATTGGGCCTAAAGTTTGAACAAAATAAAATGATCAGATAGCCAGATCAATTATGGTGATGGAAGATGTGACTAGGCAAGGGATGGCTAAATTAATTCAATTGCCTCGTGTTTGCCATAGGCAAACACATACCACAGGTTAACCCTGAAACTTGCTGCAACGCTAGTTTTTCATGTGTTATAATATTTTTAGCTGTATCTACTGAGAGAAAAACTGTTTTAGAAAGAAAATATGCATTTTATAAGAATAAATATTGAATTGATTGCAGATTTTGATGTAGCAGACAATGGACCCATGTAAAGCACGTCAGTATTTAGACAAAATTATCTACTAGAAAAAATTGTCATTTCTTAATCTGGAGGGTAGCACCTGGCTGTGCAGGAAAGCTAGGAGAAGTTGGACTTTCACACTTTACCCTAATGAAGAGGAAAAGTGCTCTAATGGGGCTAAATGAGCCTTCCAAAAGTGGTGATCAAATGGTGGGCAAGATGAGGGAGAGGCAGTCTCCTGCTCCTCTCAGACGTGGTCTCCTGGCTTTAGTGAATGCCATGAAAATATATGGAAGGGACAGAGGAGAGTACTAAGGTCAAGGTACTCCCTGTGCCTCCCACTGTCACCCCTACGCAAGGTCAGCTTTATGACTCCTGGGGGTTGTGACTCCAAGGGAAATGCCTGAGATCCCACCGCATCTCTGGCGTTCAGACCTGGAAACCTCCCTCCCCAGATGAGATACCATCTGCTGCTGCTGCTGCTGTTGCGAGATGATGTGATATTAGTCAAGCAGTTCAAGTGGTAGCAGGCTGTGCAGGAGTAGAGAAAGTTCAAGTTTAAAGGCAGCTGTCAATGATCAACTGAACAGGGAGGGGGAGGGAGAATTGTTACAGCTGCACATAATGGCATTTATTTCTAGGAGGGGAGGGTTGAGGTTTGGTTGTTTCAGGCTTTTTTTTATGTTAATAGAAACTTAGAAATTGCTGCCTGCGGTTAGGGAGTTGGTTTGAGGAGCCTCTCTGGTGCAGAGTTCCCAGCAAGATCTTCCACATAGGGATGATGGCCAGGAAACTTGCAAGTATGTCAAAGCTACCTCTTTCTCTGCATCACTTTTCATGTTTGGAACATTATAGTGAAGAGAATGGAAAAGTGCTCTGCCAGCATGAAAAATCCCTATGTCTCATACACACACACACACAGACACATTGCCCCCACAAAGCTGAGGCCAACTCCACCATCCTGTCCCTGTTCCATATTGGAGACAATTTGTATTTACCCAGGTGCTGGGGAAGTTGTATTTCCAAGAAGTCGAGCACTTGGACTAAACAGGCTCTGGATCACCTGTATGATCCTGAGGGCAGGGGAAATACAACCTCCTTAGGCACTGCCATGAGCACCTGGTCCCGGTAAAACACAGAAAGCAAAGCAGCACCTTAAGGCAAATCCTTCAGGATGCAGGTATTTCAGGGACCAAGCATCCATCCCATCCCAACAACTCAGTGTGGCCTTCACAGGTATCAGCAAAGTGTTGCAGCCACATCCTGTATTTCACCAAGAAGATTTTTCATATTACCCCAGCACCCTAAGTCAGACATTTGAGCACTTTGCAAACACCCCCTGGGCCTCGTGGTGAGTCTGCCTCATCTCTCCCTTCACCTGTTTGGCTGCTCTCCAGTTTTTGCGGGGTTTTGGGGGTTTTCTCAGTGTGGGTTTAGGGTTTTTTTGAAAGTCTATATCAACAGAACAAGTCAGTGAAAAATACAGCGATGGCTAATTTCTAATGAAAGAAATGTGCAGACTTAAGAAATACATGAAAAGAGCAAGCTCTGGACTCTTTTTTGTAGAAAAAGAGGTTTTTTCTCCCTTGACTTCTCACAGTGTCCGAGGGGGATGGGGAGGATACGAAGATCTTTGTGTTTTTTATTGCCACCTTCTCTATCTGTGGAAATTATGATACACATAGACACTGATCCTTCTCTCACCAGAGTAAACCCACAATAAATCCGATGGTTTTGAGTAAACTGGTTCCACTTCCCCAGCTGCCCCCTCCCCACACCACCCCGGTGTCCCCGCCATGCCCCAGGGAGCTCTGTAAAGCACTTGGCCGAGGGGTGGGAGGAGGGGACAACTGAGAGGGCTCAGTGTTGCTGTGTTATGAAGTGACAGATAGAGCCAGCCAGGCAGTGCCCCGGCCCTGAGCATGATGATATTCATTTCACACAGCCCTTGCCTGTTCCAGCTGGAACGATAGGAGATGCAAACTTTGACTTCTGCGTTTGAAAGAGATATTGTTTGATGGAAGTGTGTGGGTGGCGGGTAAAACAAGCAGCTAAGTGTCAGCACAAGAAGCAAACATTCTCCTTCCCTCCCTCCCCGATGTAGTTTTTGACGTAATGAGCATTGCTCCCAATTTTCCTTCCAAACAGGCATTGCACCCATCCCCATGGCAACTGTCATGCTCAAAAGATGTCCTGTCAGGAGCCATGAAAGGCCCAGAGACATTTGTATTAGATGGTCACAACCGCGCCAGCTAATGCTTAACAAATACACTACGAGGCTGCATACGTCAAAATGAAGAGCGCAAACATTTGTGTTCCATTAAACAGAAATTAATAAGATTCAAATAGGAAGAAACCAAACTGGACTGGTTTTTTTGTGTATACAGCTGTGTTATGAAGTAATACAAGGAACGTTAGCATGAATAATGATTGCACATGTGCCTTCAATTTATTTCTTCGACTTCTTGTATGGTCTCCTTTAACCCTTTTTCTCTATAGGTTTTTCAGAAATCAAACACAGGTTTAACGTCTGGGCAAGACAGGGATTTCAACTGTTCCTTTCACACTGCCGAGGTCCAATAGCACTTCTTTATTTAAAGGCACTCTGGGTCATTGGGAAGTTGTGCTTTTGAAAAATGTTCACGTACTTCATGACTGAGCACATGAATATGGTGGTCTCAATTTTACCAGGGGAAGGAAGCGCTCCAGTCTCTAAACAGGGCGGGTCACATCCAGAACCAGTGTGCATCCTCCTACCTCCCTCAGCCACAGGGAAGCAGAGCTGATTTTTCCCAGCTGAGTATCTCGCCTTGGGTCCAGGCACTAAAAGAAAATAACAAAATAGAATCGTGTTTCCAGCTCAGCTGAAAATCAAAAGTGAAAGTTCAGGAAGACAGCAGACCCTCCTCCCACGACAGCCCTTCTCCTGGCTCCTCATCACTGAACATATCTTAGAGCAGTTCCTTTCACCCACTGCTGCAAGTAAACAACAAAAGCGGACTGTGTTACACAGCCTGACAATGACAGTCTGTACTCGGCTTTACTGGCCACAAAAGGCTGTGGTAGCTTTGCTTTCTCCGGTCAGCTTACCCTTGTGTTTTTTCTTGCGAGAAGGGAAAAAAAAGGGAAAGTTGGACCAGGTTCTGGCTCAGCCATGGGCCTGGGCCAGCTACCCAGTGTGTGTGGGTGTACCAGTGCCTGGACAGCCTCTGCTTTTGCTGCTTAGAACTTTTACCATAGTAGAACCTGCATTTCCATTGCACAAGGCTTTTATTCTTACAAGGTCTAGTTTTGCAAGTTTGCAATATTTGTGCCAGGACCCTTACCTCCTCCTCCCCCTCTTTCCCCCTTTCTCCTCATACTCCTGTCCCTTTCTTTTCATCCATGAAACTCCTGTTATCCCCCCAACACTCCATCTCTCAGGCTGAACTGAATAAGACCCTTATAAGGCTGGGCAAGTGGGAGGAGAGGCAGCAAATGGAAAACATTTCTCTTTCTGGATGCAATTGCAAAACAGGAATTTGCTATTCCATCAGCATGCACATGTCCAGACCTGGACTTCTGTAGAAAAGCCAACTTTCACTTAATCCTTTGGATTGGTAACCATTTTTCTGGAGAAGTTTCACCATGCCAGGATTCCATATTCCTGCCCTTAGTTTCCCCAAGCCTTCAGAACAGGACAACAACCTAAAGAGACTAACAGTCTTCCTCAAACCACACTGCTGCATTCAACAACAAACTCTGGTCAGTTCTGGATGACTACAAAAAAGCCCTGGCAAGGGCTCATTCCTATTTTTGCATCTCCCGTGTTTGCTGCATAGTCACATGAGGTGATGGGCCCTCCGCCCCTTGCATGAAGCATTTTCCACCTTCCTGAACATCTCCGACTCTGAAGACACCCAACCTTGGAGTAAGGCAGGAAATTTAGTCCACAGCACATGTTTTAAATTGGAAGATGACTATTTGCTGAAACAAGAAAATCTTTATTACAACTAGATCTTTCCAGAAAAGCTCCTGTTCAGAAGCTCCAGACCAAGCTTTCCTCCAAAGAGAAAGGGGGTAACTCTTGCAGAAGCACCTCTTGGTGCAGTCGCTTAGTTGGGGGTTCAGACACTCGGCCCAAGCCCTGGCCCCAAGCCATGAGAAACAGATTTAAGCACTGTCTGCACCCTCCAAGGTTTGTGTTTCAAGGAATCATCAACTATTTCAGTGTGTTAAGCACACTGTCTCTCCCTCTGAATATTTCTGAAAAACAATTAACTTGGAATGATCTGGAATAAAGATTTATTTTTTTAAAAAGGTGAAAAAAATTTCTCAATTTATCCTCTTTATAGCCTTTCTTTATCCAGCATCTTCAAGGAGAACAAATCAATAATCAGTACTCCCATATGGAATTTCCTTCTTCCAAGAACGAAAACAAGAAGTTCAATTCTTCTGCTGAATATCTTACATGCCTAACAATATGTGTTATAAACAATTCTTGCCATATTCATCAGCAAAAGTCACAATAATGGGTGTCACTTTTAATGCCAAACCTCTCAGGAATATTCCATATTTCCCAGCCCATATCTCTCTAAAAGATTCCAAGGTTTCATGATCTTGTGTTTGACATATCACACATGTATTCTTTCAGCTCAGGCCATTGTTTTAGTGCCTTGGAGCCTTTGCAGTCTCCATGCCTGCATACAGCGACATCTTTGAATTATATTTCTGGGGAAAAATCAGGCTTTGGTTTTTTTATATCTTTGTCACTCCTCAGCTGGACAAGATGGTGCATGACAGGAGCCATCAACACTCAGGAAATGTGGTCCATGTGCCTCTTCGGCAATGTGAGCTACCATACGTTTGTCAGGCTTATTCTTTCCCCTCTATAATATTTTCTGATATTTTTTAAAAGAAGCTTGAGGTTTAAACTTCAATTAAAGAAGCAGAAGCAGAGAGAGGTGATCTAGGAGGGACACAGGGATACTGCCTAAGCACACAGGACCAGGGCTGGGAAAGGCAGAGCCTGCCTGAAGGGTGATGGGGAAAGGCTCCCACAGGTATGACCTATCAGCAGCAAAAGGAAGACCAGGGAAAATGTGGATCCACTCCTGAATAGGGCAGGAGACCTAGTGACAAAGGACATGGAAGAACACCAAGGCCCTCAAATCTCTCTTCCTTGTCTTTACTGGTAAGATGTACCTTCAGGAATCCCAGGTCCCTGAAACTGGTGGAAGAGATGGGGGCAAGGTAGAACTTCCCTTGGTGGAGAAGGACCAGGTTAGGTAACCAAATGTACCCATGCCCACAGGGCCTGGCAAGCTCCACCACGAATGAGGAGGAATGGTGGTTGCCACTGTGAGGCTGCTCCTGTTGGTCTTGAAAAAGTCATGGGGATCACAGGAGACTCCTCAGGACTGGAAGAAAGCAAATTTTGCTCTTCAAGAATGACATGAAGGAGGATCCAGGGAACTAAAAGCCAGTCAGGCTCAACCCAATCATTAGGAAAGTGACAGAACAAAACCATTTCCAAGGATATTAAGGACAAGTTGGTGACTGGGAGTAGCCAGCATGGACTTAAGGGGAAAACATGTCCGAGCAACCGAGAGTCTTCTGGAGGAGCTAGGCAGCTGAAGTGGGGCTTAGGTAGGATGCACATACCTAACACAAAATTGCTTCATTGTCATTTCTTTCTTGAAACTGCTCCATATCAGGGATTGCAAAATCTCTGGCAGTCCTCTGGTCTCCCTCATTTCTGAGTCAACTTCTTTAAATGAGCAGACAGTTAAGTGTCCAAAATATCTGTAGTGAAGGGTGAACAACATGAACTGATAAAAGTCAAACTTCACAAAAGATATTGCCTTGTGTGTATTAGCAAAAAACTCTACCCTTGCTTGCTTGAAATCTGTATTTTATTTAGTTAGTCTACATGAATATGTGGTTATGGCTGCAGCATGAAAATTCTGGTAATAGTCTATAACAATGAATGCCCTGGCCCAAATATTTTCCTTTATGTCAGTGAAATATCTGATAATTAATTTTGACACCTTGTATTAAAATAAAAATAAAGAGCCCTTACTGAGTTTCTTGAGCCAAAAATGTAGCATAACACTCAGAGAAGCTTGAAATTTTTCCAGAAGACAGGGTTTTTTTGTCAAAAAGGTTGCCCTGATTTTACAAAATGGAAATGTTTCACAAGAATCTCATTGAAAGTTTGGCACTTAATTGTAAATATAACATTTAATTTTAGCTTTATTGAACTGTCCATAAATTATTCCATTCTGCTCTACACCATGAAGACCTCAGAGTTTTGAATTGAAATGCTGAATGACAGAGGTGGGACGGGGAATTGTACCCTCTCTTTCACTTTCACACAGGACAAGAACATCTAGCAGATGTCAGGGTGAGAGCAAGCAAAAGGAAACTCTTTCACGTGTGTTTAAGCTGAGGACGTCCTTCACACAAGACGACAATATAAGTTTGGGGGACAAATCTTATGTGTGCTATTGCACACAAAGACATCGACCCCAGCACAGAAAGTCTCTGAGCCATGACTCCTAGACAGTATTCTGGTGAAGAATTGCAATTTGTTTGCTCTTTGATGTTTGGTACAGGATGTCTGTTTCAGGGCAAAATGAACCTTTAATCTTATGTTTCCAAGGAGGTAGGAAGTGAGCTTTCTGATTCGTAGCAAAATTTTGTTTCCACCTGAGTATTTTCTGCATGTTCTATCCTTATGTTATTGAGGAGAAGAGAAACAAATCCAAACAAACAACCCACACACCCCAACATTCAGAGGCTTTTATTACAAAAGACTGAAATTTTTAGAAAAAAACCCAACTTTTATTATACTTCAAGTTTGGGATATAATTAAAAAACATAAAGGAGAAAATAATGAAGCACAGGAGAGAAACTTCAAACTCCTTTAAGCCAGGCAGTAACACAAACACTCTTTTTTCCTTTGCAGACTATCACTTCGCCCATAATTCACTTAGTTATTTCAGCAGTTATTTCTACACAGTGTACCATGCCTTATGTAAGAGCAAAAACAAATTCAAAAACTAAGCCGACCTGGGTTTCTGCTCTCTAAGTTTGTAATCTGAAAGAATTTAGGTCAGGTGTACCCTCAGCTTTTGGGAAAATGGTTTCACCCATTTTGCTCAGGGGACCAAGAAAGTCCAGAGGCATGAAAATTACTTAGCTAGGGTCAAAATCTAGATTGGAGATGTCATCTTTAATTTTTAATGCCCTTGGCTTTTCCTATTGGCAAAAGAACCACAATGTTTTACTATTTTGGAAAGTCTATTTCTTATTATTTTAATGCAAACCTTAGAAAAAGCAGCATGACTAAGTATGAAAATTGTTAGAAGGAATCTTTATAGTTTATTGAAGCATTTGCTAACTACCATGTGAAGATTTACTAGCCTTTTAAAATTGTGATTATTTTTCCAGGGCACTGGAAGCTCTTTTAAAGATCTGTTACAATCCAATATGCAATTCTTGTTCAGCAAGATTTCACAAAGTATTAAGCTATTTATCTTTATGCTATGCCTGGCACGTATATGTAGAAAGTTTGCAAGTTTTTGGCTGTCATGAATGTTTCTTGAGAAACAGCCTTGGACGGAAGTAATTTTTCTAAATTAAATAAATATGTTGTTTCTGATTTTCCAAAATACCCAAAGGAACTAGCTTACATTCTAGATCAATGGCCTGCAAAATTTCACTTTGAAATATGATGACATTTTTTACTTAGTGAAGCACAAAGTATCTCTAGGAACAAAGAAACTGCAGAGGATTGGGTCCTGCAAACTTTACGCTCTCTCAGTAAGTTTTCCTATTGATCCTAATGGTGTTGATTATCTGAATTTTCATGCCAGCTGACAGTCAGGATGGAGCACTATGCATAGGTGTACAGTCAGTATTATTTTGCAATTATCTTCCCACAATATTTGGACTCCTAAAAAGAGAAGAGGTTTGTCTGTTTTCTTGGGAAAAGGAAAATTCCAGCCCTCTAACAAATGAGGGTATAGGAGGGTCAAATTCCAAATAATTTTAGACATGACCCCCAAATCCTTTTCTGCGTTGTCAGTTTGTATAAATGGAGTTCAAGACTCCAAGTTAGGAAGCACAGGGGTAGGAAACAAAACCTTTAGAAGGCTTTGGTCTCTCTGAAGACAGTACCTCAAGTTGGGCTGGGAGCTCTGGGTGTGGCAAACCACTGTGGACACATTTCAAAGACTGACTGAAGCCTTTGGGAATCAGTGGAGAAATAGATTTAAATGAGGTCTTAGGGATAATGGCTTCGTTACAGAAGGGGGACAAGAGTGTAACAGAACTTTTGTCTCCCCAATATCACGAAACATTAGAAACGAGAAGGTACAGATGTGCGCATGGAGAGCAGCAGCAGCCCTGAATTCAACCATCATTAAATGCCATGCAAGAGCAGCGAGGAGCTGAGGGCAGAATGGGCTCCGGGGTGTTTATGACTTCACTGTTTGCTTGAAGATATACATCGCTTCAGCTTAAATCTCTCTGCAAGCAGGACTTCGTCTTGTGTGAGACACGCTTCTTGTTAGCTTTGGCGATAGCTGCAAAACTATCTCTCCTCAGTTCTCTGCCAAAAAAAGGTAAATTGGATGTGCAGGAAGACTTGGGTCTGCTCCACAAAGTGTTATCCATAGAAACAGAGTCAGCAAGTCATACAGATGTGCCCAGAAAGGCTATTAGATCATCTGGATTGATTTCCCAGGATAAAATATGCCATGATTTTGTTCAGATTTGTTTGGTCTTGGTTTTTTTTTGGTTTGGTTTTTTTTTGTTTTTGTTTTTGTTTTTGTTTTTGTTGTTTGTTTGGGTTTTTTTGGTGTTTGTTTGTTTGTCTTAAATTAAATTAGTTCCCTATCACGTTGTCTACCTGGAGTTTCTCTGAATCACAGACTTCCATATAGACATCTAGTCTTGAAGTGAAGACTTTTGGGCCAATAAATTGCTTTGGCTTTCCAAAACATTTTCTTTAGTTGCACTTTTCTTCACTTTAGTCCCAGAATGTCTTGTGATGAAAGAACCTGTGGTACATTCAAGTCATTTATTCGTCCTCTTTTTGATCAGATTTTTAGGTGTTGCACTGTGCAGAATATTTTTTCAGCACTGGAATATTTTTCCTGGCTCATCATTTTTATATCTTCTTCAGTTTTTCAACATCTTTTTATAAATATGGGATGACCAGAACTGTACATAATGTTCCAACATCTGTGTTCCTGAAGTTATGTACGAATGTGAAATTATATCTGTATTTCCAACCATATTGATTGGCAATATTTTCTCATCTATTATTTTCTTGTTACAGTTCAGCAAATTGTTTCTTTAAAACTTCCTTTTTCCCACTGAAAAATGCAAATTGAAACAGACCAATACATTTTCTGAAATAATGTTACATTTCTGAAATTATTACAGCTGAAAACACACGTTTTCATATATGTATGGTTACAAGGAGAACCGAAAAAATAGCTGAAAAGTATTGGGTTGACATTTTAGAAACTAAGTATTTGAATTTTTTAGTCTGAAATGTTTAATTTCAAAATTTGCTTCAACTTTATTGTAAGAACATTTTATACTTGAATACCAAATAAAATATTTCTGTTGGGGTCAAATAAAGTAATTTCTTCAATCCATTGTGAGTTTTTTTAAAAGTCATCAATCTAGAACAATTTAAAGAATAGAATTGCAAACTGACTAGGAAAGACTTCTATTCTGCTTCCTTTATTGATGTTTTTCACTTCGTTTACTCTATTTTTTTTCTTAAAATTTCTGGCTGATGAGAGAAGCTCTCATTACATTTGTATGCAGTTACCTATTTGCCTTCATGAATCCTGGCACAAAATCAACATCTCGGCTATCTGAAATTATCCTGATACGCTAAAATCTATTAAGCATCTCCTAAATATAAGACCAATATGCCAAAGGCGACCTCAGATATATCTTCCTCTGGAACAGGTGATTTTTAATAGCGTCTGGAGGTATATTGCTCTGTAATGCTTGTGTGAGCAGCACCTAGCTCCTTCCACTGTTTGTGAAGTGTCTCATGGAATGATTAATTCCAAACATCACTTACTACATCTTTAAAAGAATTTTTGCCATCTCTAAACGACGAAATTCCTATGGGAATTCCTCATAGGCTTCTTTTTCTTTCATGATCCACCTATACAATTCTACAATGGAAAGATGAGTATTGAATATACCCATTTCTTTCCCTGTGCATTTACTTTCTGTATTACTTTTCCACATTGCCATATTCATGTCTACATCACCTTTCTCCTGCCACATCTTATACATTATCACTGTTGTTCCTTTTTATCTAGTTACCTTCCTCCTTCTGTCTCTTGTTCGTGGAATTGAAATGCTCTGATCCATGCAGTACTTGTCTTCTAAAAAGCAGTATTCCTCACTATGCTTTTTCCTGGCTTTTCTTTCTGATCCCTGAAATTTGCAAGAGCCTCTCTCCACTTATAATTAAAACTGTCCTAGTATTTATTCTCTGTAAAGCTGTATTAAATATCCTTTACCTGAACATGCTAAAACCAAAGCTTTTGATCTTATACTACCAGCACAACTGAACACAAAGCACATGGTGCACAAATGTGAAATGCTTGCGATAAAAAGGCAAGGACATAGTGGTTTGAAAGTTAGTTCTTTTCATCATGTCAGTTTTCCATAGCAATGATTTGGGGGTTTGCCTGAGCATGTATTATGTAAGGAGCTCATCAGAATCATTTAGGATGCCATCATCATTCCATGCCCAGTCCTTTCAGTCTTATGCTGACTGAAGGGGCTCATGGCCACAGTCATGGCTGCACAACCCATGGCCACGTCCACTCGTGGGTTTGGATTTTTCTTAACACGCCACTGGCATGGGTGGATGCAGCTGGACTCAGACCATGCTGTTAAAAACAGGATTGTTGCCATTCAAGTGTGATTTAATTGCAGGGGAAGAGCACTCGAACAAAAGCTAACTTTATTGACACTGGTGGGGAAAGCTCTATTCTGTGGAGCTGAGTGTGTAAATGGTGGTCAAAGTAACCTCTAACAAGAAGGATCTTAGTACTTAAATAATGGGATCATGGGGTCATATGAAATCCCCTCTAAGACGGCAGAGTCTTTATATAAATAATGAGAGCATAATCTCTCCAAAAAGCACAAATAACAAAGAGGGCTCAGTACATAGATGGTGAGTCCACAGGTCACTCAAGTTTAAGTCCCTTCTAAAAAAGGGGAATTCAGTACCTAAATACTGAGCGAACTGTGTCATTGTGTACCATCATTACAATAAGGAAATTATTTCTAAGATGGAAGAAGCAACCCCTTTTGCTCCTCTGTGGAATTCCGTCACCAATGCTATGACAAGCACTTCTAGACATATGTACAGCAAGGACTACCGTGCCTATTCCAAGAGGCGTCCTGAGACATTGCGATTTTATTGACTTCCTTTCTGTGTGCAGATGTGTCCCTTCTACCCTGGACTTACACCAGGCACATGGTGTCCCCACTGTGTCACTATCCCCCTCCCTTGTCATGTTGTCCCTCCCTGCTCATTTTGCACCCTTGTCCCGATGCACTGAGCTCACAGCTTTTTGCAAATGGTCCTGACTCCATCATGTGGCAGCTTTTATGTGGTCTGAAACACGACCAGCTGCCCTGGCCCAAGGCAAAACGACTCCCAGACCCCTTGCAGGACTATCTGGAGATAACACATTGCTTCCCAGTGCGGTGCATGAAGACTGGCACTTCAGCAAAAAGCAGCAGCGGAATGGGACATGAAGGGAGATGTGGCCTTCTCACAGCATTTATTTAAAATCAGTCATCACTTCCCTGGAGAGCACATCAAAGGTCCGGTGTGAAGATGCCATTTATACAAGTGGAATACATTGTACATAACTCCTGTCCATCATGGGCTAAGCTGCAATGCGGCCTTAAGGGAAAATGGCTCTTCCAGGGAGCTGTTGTCTGCTGGGACCTTGGTCCTGGGTCTTTCCCAAGGGGTGCTACCAAGATCCTATGGAGTGCTATGCCAACCAGTGAGCCCCCGGTCAAAACCCATTCAGTGCATTTCTTCTGAGAGCTCCAGCCTGTTTTTGAAAGTGTATTTTCAAGAGCAAAGGGCTCTTGTCTTATCCCCTGAGTCATCTTTCTACACAGACTATCACTTCAAAGTGATAAAGCATTATACTATATTTGAAACGTTATAATGTAAGAATCAGATTATGCACAAATATTCTCCCATAAAATGATGTGTTAGTGTTCTACCGTATGTTTGCAAGCAAAACATTTTATTATGTTTTTATATGTAAAGCAGCTATGTCTGCATCCATATGTTGCACTTAGGGGAAGAAGCAAAGCTCCCATAATGCATGTACACACATCTTCAGCTCAAACAGGCCCACTTAGAGAGATATAAATCCCACTGAGGAGCACAAGTCTGACAAGTCTTTTATGACTTTTGCTCAGAAGAAGTACATCTTCCTGGTGTAAGATCAGAGGGATGCCTTTCATCCTGAGCAGCAGTTACATTGGTATAACCAAAAGTAAAATATCTCTCTGTGCTTAACAGGGCTCTGTGTCATTTGGATTACCTGCCTATGTATATTTCTGATAAAAGTGTTGTCTTCGTTTAATTCAACAAAGACAACTGTAGTGAAGAGCAAAGATTCCCATCATTAAAGTAATACTGACTTGTATTTTGATCAGGTAACAGGTTTGCACAATTCTGGTAAAATAGTAATATTATTGTACATATATGCATGCATGGAGCGAGTGTGTGTATGTATGTGCATATATAAATGGTATTTAGATTCTCTTCAAAGCTATGCTTCTAAAAAGAGACTGATATGGTAGTCCAAGATGCTGAGAGACTCTGAAAACACATGCCACACACATACTTACTAGATTTTCTTGATAAGACTTAATCCTGAATACACTGAAATTAAGAGCAAAATTTTTGGTCACTTCCCAAGTACAGAATCAGGCCTGCTCTGTAACCACAGCTGAAATATTTGACTAAGCTTTGCTGGAGCAGAAAAAAAAAGAGTAGTAGGCAAATTTTCAAGTTAACTCCATGGTCACAGGAAAAAGAACTCTTCCCCTGCCGGAAAGGGAAAATGCAGGCCTCGGTTCAGTGTGCAAATGTGTGTGTAGCATCTCAGGGTGTCAGTCCTCACAGTGGGTTGATGTATGTGTTAAGTACTCTTTTGGATGGGGACTAACTACTGCTCATTTAAATTACATGACATGGCTGTGGGTGCAAGGCCTTAATCAGTGATTAAAGAGATGATAAGGGGCACTAACAGCCTGGTTTTACTCCAGCATAATTTTTCATTCCATGTTTTTTGTGCTTAGGAACATTCCTTGTAAGGAGTGCTTTTGAAAAAAAAACCAAACCAAAACCAAAACTTTTTGGGAAAAAATCTTTCCATGGATGGCAATCAGTGTGGCTACAGGCTTTTCTATTCCTCCAGAGCAGCATAATCCTGAGGAAGGTACAGAGTTGCCAGAATCAGGGTCATGTTTTGGTAGAAACTTTTCTTTTTCCCCTTTAAAAGAAACTTAGGGTAGAATTTTGGAGCTGCATTTGATTGTATGTCAGAAAGGTGAACTGACCCTGCTCGTGTTGCCCCTATTTCTCATCCTGGAGCAGGCCATCTGGTCATGATGTGAGAAGTTCTCGACTACCAGTGATTTTAGCGTGATGAGATGCAAACACTGAGATGATGCAGAGCTGAGTCTGGTCCAAACAGCTGCAGGAATTACTTCCATAGTATTAAGTTTAAAGTATTTTTGTTGCCCATGTCTCTAATATCTTACCAAGCTTATGAGACTTTTTTTCCCCAACATAGACTCAGTCTCCATTCTCAGCCTAAGAGTGTATTAAACACATCTCCTGGCAATACAAAGCCATGGAATCCAACATGCCATTACACTCCAAAAAACGGTTTTATATCAAATTTCTTCTGAAGTTTTAAGATGTTGTTTGGGGTCTTTTCGTCTTCTGTTTTCAATAGTTGTATTTTTTTGGCATGCTGCACCTACATTGTTTCAAACTTCTTATAAAGACCCGCTTGTGATGTACTTAAAGGGTGCTATATAAATTAATGTAAATCATAAATTATTTCAACAAACATGTGCTCTTCAAGGCCAAATCGAACTCAACAGAGGCTGACAGCAAAAGGAACACACAGGAGGATGAGAGGAGAATCATATTCATCCTGCAGCAGACCATTACTGATCATCAGCAGCAGCCTAGGAGTTTCCAAGGCTTTGGGCTCCTATGTAACTCCTTGGCTGCGCTCACAGGCTGTGGGGCAAGGGGGAATGAAGGTACAACAAGGAGCCCAACCTCGGCAGCACTGGGACAGAGGGAGCGCGTTGGCGCATGTCCTCCTGCCTCTCCCAATTTGATGCGCAATTTTCAGGCGTAAAACTATTGTTTTGCTTGCTGGGCCTTCCCCAGTGGCTGGGCCAAGCTTCCTGCTAGGAGCCAGGATCTGCAACCTTATGAAAGTTGCAGAGCCCGGCAGGCTGCCGGTATTTTCAGCTGGATTGAGCCCAGAACAATTTTATTTTCATCAGAAATGTTCCCTGGCCCTACCACACGTGCAAGCATATATGAAACCACCAAGAAGGCTCCCTCCCCCAGCTATCTTATTTAGCTAAAATTCAGCTGCCCAGCAGAACTGTTTCTTATGCAAGCCCTTAGAGACGGGAGAGGAGTGGAGAGATTTAATTATAATCTTTCTCTCCCTGCACCTCCCACAGTACACTAATACTTTTCATTAGCCGAAGCCAAAACCTTGCTTTATAAGCTGCGAGAGCTGTCTTTGAAAAAATACATCCAGCATTAAAAGAGTTCTGAATGGCAGTAACAGCAGCATAACCCTCATCCACAGGTGTGGGAGATTCGCTGGAGGATTGCTGGTGGAGAGGCAAGTTTTATTTGAAAGACATCTGATTCCTATTTCTGTCCACTGGCTGATTATGCCTCACATTACAACACTTCTGTGCCCACTGACAATTTCAGTCCAAATAAATGAGAGAAAAGACTCGACATCCAGGAGCTCTGGATGGTTTTTATAAGTATCCAGATGTTTAGGCTTTTATCTGAAGCATATCCAAAAAATATGAACCCACTCCCAGGGGCAGTTTGACAAATATCCTCAGTCATTTTTTCTGTGTTTAGGTCTAGAGCAGACATTCATACAGACATATCACTGGAGTAGGTACTGCAGTTAACCTCAGTGATATGGAAATGCAGGAAAATGAAGAATTACATTTTTGACTCACAACTGCAATGTTATTTGAGTGACACAATTAAATCAGCATCTTATATTGATGGAAAGGTTCTGAGGAAATATCACTGACTTAATTGACATTGCCTTACAGAATACATAAAGCTGATTTTCATCTTTGAAAAATTAGAGGTTTTTTCTGGTACTTCCCCAGAAGGTGACTACTCAAAGGTCTGGCAGCACTATGAAAAAGATGGAGCTTGGTTCCTCACAACACTTGATTCTCTATTCTTTTTCTTTTTTAAAAAAGTAAAATATCATTTTTCTTCTCATTTCCTTACCCTCTGCCAGCTTTATTGGTATAAATAGGCAAATAAACCACAGCAAATCACTAGGGTGGCTTCAGGGGTATTTGTTTGTTTTATCTGGTAGCCCTTGGAAGCTTCAGGCTGGTTGTGCCAGCTCTCTACAAACACTGAGTGTGGTGGGAAATCCCCATGTGTGAAGAGCTGACAGCCTGTGTAGAGGAAAGAACACAAGCAGCAGCATAACAAATACCTGTCTGGTCAATAAAGGACAAGTGAAGGGCCATGGGATTACACGGATTACAGTACTTGGTTACACAGATTAACTGGGCAATTAAAGGCTGCAGGAATAATAAATACCTTTCCAGCAGGAGCTGCTATTGGCTGTAGGCTGGATGCAGCCATTCCAACTCTAAATTGTTTTTGCCATAAACACAAAAGCACAAAAGCCAAAGGAGAGGGAGAAGGTCCTGGAAGCAGTCCCACAAATGGGACACACTTCCCTTGATTCCTCAAGAAACTTTGCACAGTTGACTGGGGTCTTTTTCATTTATATTTTGATGGTTTATTATCTTACATTTTAATAGGAAATCTGCTGAATGTCTAAAATGCCTTTTGGCAGTCAGGCCTTTTGTTGCTGATCACCGACTTAAAAACAGTTTAACTTATCGAGAAGCTTTGGTGTAGATCTGGTGTAGTGGGTTGGTTCATTTGGTTTTTAAATGCTTTCTTCTGGATCACTTTTAATCATCACTTACATTGCACATGGCCATTTATGCACTGACAGGTTGATGGGGACTTTAATGTACATAAAACTTTCTCTGTCAGGGCTTATGCCTCTCTGTCAGATTTTATCCTGCAGTAGAGAGGGTTCATGTACAGTTGCTGACAGATAAAATAAGCTCCTCCAGCAGCTGCAGCTCTGCCTCCCACAGATTTTTTTTCTGCTCTGATTCTGTGTCCCCAGCTAAGTGTTGAGAAAGCACAGGGCTGTGCCAGGATGGATAGGCAGGAGCACGGCACTGGACCTGCAAGAAGGACAATGACTTAGCCACATTGTTAGCCTATTGATGATGAAACACTAAATGTTTGTCATCTTTCTTTAGCCCCAGCTGCAGGAGACAGGTGACAGCAACTAAACCATTCTATTCTAAAGAAAAGTGCATTTCCAGCCTGGATTTCTGCAGAGAAGATCTAGAAGGCAAAAAAACTTGCTTTAAAAAAAGATTTAAAGTTATGAATCACATAAAAACTGAAAAAGCTCAAAAATTTTAAGTCTGTCCCACAATCTTAAGGACCTTAATCCTGATTTTGAAACTCTTGGGTTTCAATGTAAGAGCCTGTGTTGTGTTGTGTGGTTCTGAAGGCAAAACGCTAAGGTTTCTGACAAGCCTGGTACAATCATCTAACACTTGAGGTATACAGACATTATATCTGACATGAAAAGATATCCAGCATCTGTCATTCACACAGAAGCCAATGGAAACTGCAAACACTCAGCTCTGAAGGATCAGGCCTTTAATCATTAATACATTTCCAGATCTATAAAAAAATGTTTCCTAAGACACTTCATTTCTGCAAGAAATTCCCTGTTGGCAGGAGACTTTTCATAGCTCCTTAAAGACCTATAAGAAACTGTGGAAGAAATAAAGAGGGGTTTTGCTTATGGAAATGAGACCTACTAGAGAGCAACTGGAAATGTTTTTATGAGTCTTTATAATGGAACTACAGTAGCAGTTCCATGTTGATTTTTATTGGAAGACACAATATTATTTTCTTCTTCTTTTGTGAGCCTAATTTTTTCCCACCTGAAGCTTCAAGTGTGGTCTCTTGGCAAAGGAGATTATTTTTGTAAAGTTTAAGGCTGATGTGATATGGCTTTGTTTTAAGTAAGGACATATTTCAGAGAACTCTTCAAAAATTTCTTCAAACCTTTCCTGTTCATTTAGAAATTTAAAACTGCTTACACTAAAAAAATTTCCAGTTTGATTTTATATTTGCTCTTAAAGGGATAGAGGTCATAAACATACTTTTGGTAATTTCAGTGGTACCAAATCATGGGTATAATTAAACATAATTTTGAAGAATAGAATAAAAATAACCTAAAATATGAGAGACCGTATTGATAGAAGATTAAAATATTACATACAGGTGTGTCAACCAACATGAGGATATAAACCAGAGGAGATAACAAATTTAAATGTATGCTAGAAGCTTTGAAATAATTAAGGTGTTCATATGTATTAGAATTATTCAGCCTCCTTTTTGTATTGGTGACAAACATTTTTGTAAATAATTTGTTCCAAGTAAATTTAACCCAATCTACTGTTCATATCTAATAACTGATTTCTAGTAGTGGCTGAGAACTGTCATATTCCCTCACTGACTTGGGACATAAGTAGCAGTTCTTGTAGGGAAAAGATAAGGAAAGGGTAGTTTCGGTGAGAGCACCACACCGAATTTTACACAGACCTATCAAAGTGAACAAAAAATTGAAGCACCCCACAGATGGCAAACAATTCTGTAGTGCTACTTTAAGCTACCCCAAGTATCTCTGAAGAGAGCTCTGGGGCAGAGAAACTTCCTCCCTGGGTAAGTCTGGAAAAGAACATGTAGCTTTTTCATTAGCTGAATTTTAAAATGCATTTAGTAAAATTTTAGCAAACATGCCACAAGGTTTTGTTAGTGGGCTCACTTTAGCTTGTGCTAAATGGCCTGATCACAGAGGTCACCAGATCGGAGGTACATTCATGACTGCTTGTTCCAGGCTTTTCTCCACAGCCATGGCTGCCAAAGTGCCACCCCTCAGGCTTGCTTCCCTTTTCAGCATGATGGGTTGCTGACTCTTCCTCCTCCTCCTCACTAATGGACACTTGAGTTGCAGCCCAGAGATTTCACCTCAGTTTCCTCTAAGCTTGCTTCTGGAGAAGTTCTGCTGATTTTGCCACTTCATTTTTCTTATGAAAAAATTGTAGGAGATAAAGTGATTCCTTTAATCTCTGGAAAAAGAATCTTTTTCCTAGCAGATAAGTGCAATGTCTTCTTTCTGTGTGCTCCCCTCTACTTCATTCCTGCTTTCTCCTTTTCCTCCCCTCACATGGATAAATCCATGTCTGCTTCTTTGTTTTACTATCTCCAGTAAAGAACTTTCTTTTTCTTTCTTTTATTTTTCTCCTGCTGATACTTTTTATTGCCCTTGGTTATATTTTTACAGCAATTTTTTCCAGAGAGGAGTAACATGGAGCCCCTTTTCCAATTATGCCAGTATGCCTATCATATATACAGCAGAGTGTATATCCTGATACTCCATTTTTTTCTTAGATTACAGCAGAAAATTAATCCACCTAACTCATTAACACGTGCAAATACACTGTGCTGAGTAGGGAAGGGACTGCTTGCTTGTTCTCTGTAAACTTGAGGTTTGACGAAGGGCAAGTGCAGAGACTACACCAGTAGGGCTTCCCCAGCCAACTGCTTGGTCACCATCAAATTCTTCTGCTCTCTCTCTGTAAGCTGCTCAAGGGACCTGAGGCTATAATTGCTCAAATTTGGCTCATTGTAAACTCTGCCAGGTCAAAAACTCATTTCAATCACAAAGCAACTACTGTAGGGTGAGATGTTATACCCAGGGTAACAATAACTTCTGTATTTCTGTTTCAACAAAAGACCCTCACCACCAAGAATAAGAGCAATGTCAGGCAGGCAGACTATAATGCAGTAGGGTGGTTTCTGATACAAGGGTTAACTTACACTCCTCATCTCAGCCAAATAAATTCAAAGTTCCACAGAAGCTGCACAACAGATTGTTTTCCTGCTTATGCAGCTTCACAATTCTCATGTTAATGAGTACCTGTAGCAGAAGTGCCAGTGAATAACACAAAACTGCTTTTTCTCTTTTTTTTTGCAGTCTTTCTCGTAACTAGAGATGAAAATTGTGAACAACCTCATCTGAGTATATTTTCATGTTTTTCATAAAACTCTCAGCAGTATTCAATGCTTTCAGTGAATACTTGATTCAGACTTCTGGAGATTCACTCTTATTTGCTAATCAATGTTTCTGGGATCTGATCTGTATACCTTGCCCCAGACTGAGATACCCTTTTTGTGTCATGCAGCTTGTGATGAGGCAGAGCCATGCAATCCATTCCATCAGCGTCTCCTTTAACAGGGACCTGGGTATCAGGTCTTGGACAAAATTCTGAAAGGCAGCACTGAGTTTATAGCTAGATATGAGCTTAAGCAGCAATCGCTCAGTGATTTTCTATCTAGGGTCCAGGGTGTGATGGTATGTAATCACTGGAGATAAAATGTCCTTGTGGGCTGTCTTTCTGTACTGAAGTAATTCCTTACGTGCTGCTTCGGAAATATGACATGTCTGTCTCAAGTAGTACACTTGTTGAGAAACAATCCTTCTTAGATCATTAGGCTGTCCACAGCAGCACTCCTCTCAAAACAAATGGGGTGGTGCTAGTGGTGTATGAGGGCTTGGCTGCATTACCAACTTTCTCAGGTATTTGATGTGTATATTGAGTTGCTAAACTGGTCTCAAGGTTTTATACATACGTATTATTCTTATTAGTAGTAAGAAATTCTTTACTGTGAGGTTGGTGAAACACTGGAATAGGTTGACCAGAGAAGCTGTGGATGCCCCAGCCCTGGAAGTGTTCAAGGCCAGGTTGGATGGAACTCTGAGCAACCCAGTACAGTGGAAGGAGTCCCTGTCCAGAGGGAACTAGATGATCCTTAAAGTCCCTTCCAACCCAAAGCATTCTAGGATTCTATCATTCAATGGCTACACCCCTTCAAGAAAAGAAGGGGTTCTGATAACAACACCATTTTACATATTTCATGTAAGATTAATCTCACCAACTTTATCCATCAAAGTGTTTGATTTCTACCATTCCAAAACAGGTGCACAAAGTAAGTGGGATCATCTCTTCGCCTGTGTGTGCCTCTCTGATTGACTACAGACAAAACGCAGAAAAGCAGCTGAAACCATCCTTTCAAAGCAGAAGGGGGATACTGCCATGTCTCTCAGGACACAGACAAGGCAAACTGTCAATTCATTTTGATTTGACAATTTATTCATTATCTACCAAGCCATAATAATTGATCTTGCACATGATCCCAGCTCACCCAAGCTAAGTGCTCACTTTAATCATTCTCTAGAGACATTCCTTAGGTTGCGGTAACTTAATTGCTTGTCCATGTCTATTCAGACCTTATTTTCTCAAAATGCATAGTCATATTCATCAACTTTGTTCCAGAAGGCCAACAAAATATTGGCTAACACTCTACATATAAATTGAGACACACAAAATTAGAAAAATGAGAGAAGTAATGGATCTACAGTTGTTTTTATTTCAAGCAAACTTTCCAAGTAAGGAACAATGCAAATGTACAAAAGTAAAAAAAAAATCTAAATTTCCCCTTGGCGTAAAGTTGGAAGAAAGGCACGAAAGCTATAAAAAAAATTTAAAAATCATAGGAGTCACATGATATTTTTATTTGCTTTCAAACAGGAGCTGTGTGGCTCAGGGAAAGAATACACTGACCTTTCACTTCTGTTCTCTCCAGCTTCAGTGCTGCCGCAGGCCCTAAGTGAAAATGAGTCTATTGGTCTCATCCAAACCTCGGCGCATGTTAGCCCACATTACAAAACACCAGAGAATTTGGCATGATCAGCAGTTTCTGCTCAAGAGAGGCCCAAGACTGCAATAGCAGAGGTGTTAGAGATCAGAATTTGGGAATGCTGGTTGAGTTATGTGGGAAAGCAAAATACTCAGTCTCCTGCTTTCACTGGGACTGTATTCACTTGCACAAAATAAACACAGCATGAACAATACAAAAAAATATTTATATCACAGCAAATGATACTTATAAATAAGGCAAACAGCTCATTACCACCATTCACCCAAAGGCCACAGAGTGCTTTTCAAGCAAAAATTTAGCTGCACCAGTGAAGCAGTGTAACATCGTTCTTATTTTACAGATGGAAAAACTGAGGCACACAGACACCTTCCTATCCAAGACCGCACAGGAAATCTGTGGCAAGACCAGCATAGGCTCCTGATCACAGGAGTCTGCATGTGTCGGGGTTTGGGGAGGACAACTGAGCTCCCTTGCACTCAGATGCCTGTGGCAGGAGCTGAAGAACATACAAGCAAAAGGTCAGTGTATCCATTCTCCAAGCCACAAAGCTCCAGTCTGAAAAGAAATATAAATGCAATGAGACTTTTCTGAGGTTCTTCTTTTCCAAATTTTAATTGTTTCTTGGCCCCAGGAGTAATTTTTACACCAAAAATAGTTATGTATTACATACTGCTATTTACATAAGTTTGCACTGTCTCAAATTTGGGAAGTTTAATATTAATAAAAAGAAAACCTGTAGACCACTGGATATCAGTCTGATGCTGTCCTCTTAGCACTATGTGATGTCAAACTGTTCTAGCTGAAATGGGTGAATGTCCTCTTTTGTTGCTTTTTCCAGGTTATTGTTTTTTTCCTGAACTGATATCCACATTACTTCCTCCTTATATCCTCTGAGCTGCATACCAAATTAAACATTATTCTGGGTCCCGGGCTTTTGGCGATAAATGCAGTTTCTTGGAGTAAAATCAACCACCCAGAAGAAACCAACCGAGGTGAAGTAGTGCTTGGGTACTGTGACAGAAGTTGTTTGCATCGGAATGAAGCCAAAGGAAAATCAGTTGCTCCAGAGCCGGGGATCTCCCTGGTCCTTCTGCAAGCCTGGCAATAGATCACCACAGGTGCACAGACTGTCACTCTTACAAACTATTCTCCCCCTTCATTCCCAGGTGCTTGATCAAATGCTTTGGACTGCTGTTGGTGACTCCAGTCTTCTCCTCCACACCTTTCATTTTTGAAGGCTCTCCTCTGATTTGCTGTTTGCCCTCCGAAGAAACACTGTATTGTGAGTCAGTTGATCCCATGTGAATTTCTCTGCGGATTTCTCAATTAAAAACAAGTACTTGGATGCTTGTCACCCAGTTACCCTGCATTACAATGAGCCCCTTCAAATGGGATTACTGGCTGAGGACACTGCCATGCTCACTAAGCACCAGCCTGGAGCTGCAGGACTTCTCAGGGCTTACACATATCTCGACAGTCCGTGGCAAGGGGACGACTCACTGCAGGGAGGAAAAATGAGCTTTTTGCAAAAAATTGCACTGGACACCATATTTCAGCGGTGCCCCTCATGTGAGCTTTCTGCCTGTGAGGAACAAGCTGGGAAGCAAAAGGAACTCACGGGACTTGGCGCAGCACATGTCAGGATGGATGCGCTCTGCAGCACATCCAGCTGACAGTGCCTCTGGCTTGCAGTGTGAAGCACCAGCAGAAAGTATGGTGGAGGGGCCTCCAGGAAGAAAGCAAACAGGAGAAAAATCATGCTGTGATGGCTTCTTTGAGCTGAGACATCTTGCTAGCTTTTAAAGCCAAAAGGCAGTGGTAGTGTTAACGCTGCTTACGTTAAATATCTCACCTTCTTCAGACGAGCCTGGGGGAGTGAAACTCAGTCTGAAATGAGAAAAGTTTCCCAAAGGTGAGTTCACAGATCACAAAATGCGAAGATGGAAAGAATCTATTCAATCATCTATCCCATCTCTCTGCCAGTTCAGAATTACTCCCCATGATGTTTTTAACATAACTGCTTTTCTCATTTAAAAAAAGAAAAAAGAAAAAAAAAATAAAAAGGGGGAGAAATACCTAAAAATGGTCTAGGAGATTTTCTATGAAAAACTGTTTGATTCCTTGACTTAATTCTAATGTCTCCTTTTGCTTTGTGCAGATGAGTTCAGCATGTGCCAGGATGAAGACTGAACCAATATTTTCTGGAGGGACTCTTCCACCATCTGCAACATCCAACAACTGAAAAAATCCTCCCAACTGGGTTGCACGTGCATTTTCTTAACTGTATTCAATTTCTCCTCCCTTTGCGTGACACTGAGAAGTTGTTCTTTCACGGTAGTATTTTGTGTGGTTATGGACTAGCTAGCCTGGAAAGTGCTACCAAGTCCCCCCTATTTCAAATATTACTTGCAGAATGAGACACACCTTTGCTAAAATAATGGAAATATGCCATGAATCTAAAAAGTGGTTTGGACGATCTAGTTATGAAAGAAATCATCGTATTTCACTGTGGGGAAGAGAAGAACAAAGAGTGTTTTTCACCTCTAACAGAGGATTCCATGAGTCTAACATTATTTTTTTTCCCAGTTTAATTTATGTCCATGTGTTGCAGAGTCAGGATCGCTTTTAAATGTCTGGTTTGACACTGTAGCGTGTTTCACCCCCAGCACAAGTTTCCTATTTCCCTCTCAGAACCCAGATGTCCTGGGGCTCTTGCAGGGCTCATCGATGATGCAGATATTTGGGACAACCCTGTCCGTGGAGAAAAAAGCTCAGAAAACCAAAGACAACACATGTATTACTCAGAATATCCTGTTAACACAGGCAAGTGACAACCTGTAGGGGCAGCAAGACTTCTCCCTACTGCAGGGGGAGGGGTGCCAACAAGATTGGGTTTGTTTGCAGTCCACTCTGGGGTTCCTCAGCCTATCCGACAGACACTATGGGCACTTTCAGACTGCTGAGGTGTGAAACACTGATGTCAGTGTAACATTAGAGCTGACAAAGCTGTATTTTATCAATTTAGAGTAACAAAAGTAAAGAACTTCTCGCTCCACTCATCTCTTGCATTCCTCACAGTAAAATGGAAGAATGCGTACAGAGTCGTGCAACAAGCTGTCACATCAGCTTCAAAAGCAATGGCCCACACAAGCAAATTTCCCTACTGTACAGTCGTGTTATTTAAGATTTTTTAATCAAAGGTGGCAGAAAGCAAGAACTGGTTGTTGTTTGTTAGTTCTTTTTTTTCCCAAAGAAAGCAATTCAGCCATTTCCAGAACAGGCCTGAGTGTTGACAGCAGCGTCTACCCACAGATACAAGGTATAAATTGCTTAATTATGTGGGAACCATGTCAAGCCTGAGTCACCAGCAGTTATTTGAAAAGGTAAAACAAAAATGATTAGCAGATTCTTTTGGAAAGTGTCTATTGTAGTTTTCCTTCATGTACACATGGGTGTTGCTGTGTCTCCTGGCAGTACTGTGGCCACACTCACTGGTGTGTAATGGCAGTGGCCAAAGAAAACTTAAGGCTCAGACATTACAATATTAACAGCCTTCCAACGGACAATGCAAAGAAACAGAAGAAGAGCTGGAAAATATGGTTTCCTGAAAAAAAAAAAAATAACCCAAGTGAGTAAAGTCTTTGGGTTAAAGATTATTATTGTAGCACTAAGCATCTTTCCCTCATCTGATTTTATGCAGAAAGCTTTCAGCATTTCCAGAACTGCCATTAAAATGGGGAATGCCTAATGAGAATCTGTTTCGTGAAGTCTCATGCTGCTGGCATGTGTTGAGCCCATTAGTGTGACTCTGAACACAAAACATATCTGCTGGGTGCCGTGGCACACTGCTAGTGACACAGTCCTACTGATAGGTCTGGTTTAGCACCAGCTGTAAGACTCCTCCTCCCTGGTGTAATTTTTGACTCCCCAGGAGAAGCAGGTGCTGTACTGGTACATGCTACCACTAGTGAAGGCAGAGTTGCACTTGTGGCATCACCAAAGTGACCGTGGGATTAAAAGAAGAGTAACATATTCCTTGTCATAACTGTCTATTTCCAGCGCTTTTGGGAGTGCAGCAAACATTGTATTTGAAAACAGCCTTCCCGCGGCGTTTGAGTTCCTGCACTTTCAATCCCAGCAGATAGCGTGGAAGTGGGTGGCAACTTAATAGCGATAAAAACCAGCGACAGTTAACTTAATGATTTTGACCTTCTGGAAAAGCTCTGAGGGGAACGCACAGAGAAGTTTCTTCCTTCTGTTTATTTATTTTCCTTTCTTTCCCTCCTCCCCCTGCCT
>VZRL01006554.1:73269-90492 GCA_013397895.1 Origma solitaria | reverse complement strand
CCGCGCCCGTCGGCGACTCGACAGCGCCACCCGCTGGCGGCCGCGGGAAGGGCGGCCCGCGCAGGCCCCGCGCCCTGCCGGCCGCGCCCTGGGGACTCGAGGGGACCCGGAGGGACCCGACGCGACTGGGACGCGGCGCTCCGGGGCCCCTCCGGAGCAGCGCCGGGATGAGGATGGCTGATAGACACCGATGCAGCCCTGGTCCGTCACCCCGGGGCTGCACTCGTCTCCGCAGCCCGGCGCCAAAGGCACCCGCGGGGCTCCTGTGGGGCACTGGCCGGGCTCCCTCAGCAGCTCCGGCTGGGTTTCTGCTGGGGAAACAAGGTTACGCCAGGCATTGAAGTTACTCACCACCACCTGCAGAACTGTAATCTGGGCAGCAAAGTGAAAAGTTGGTAAAAACCCGAGTAATCCTGTCTCAAGCCATCCTGAGTTGTCCATTCATTCCCGCGCGGAGGCTGAGCCCAGGCCTGGCCTGGCCTTGCCCACGGGAGGCATGGCCGGGGCTGCGGCGGCTGCAGTGCCTGGGGCTGGGCCCGCCCAGGGCAGCATCTCTCAGCTGCCGTCTCTGCGTGCCACAGCTCCTCCTTGGCCGCAGAGTGGCCATGTGGGACCGCGGGTGGCAAACGCGGAGCCAGGCGCGGCACTAGAGATGACAGGGATGCTTCTTGGGGGTACGTGCCCTGTCCTGTGTGCCCACTGGAGCAGGAGCCTTCAAAGAGTCTGAAATTAAAAACTTTCACATTACGTCTGTGCAAAAGGGAGCATATTGATGGACTGGCAAAAACGCAAACTCTGAGAACTCTTTCCTTGCTTTGAGTATTTGATGCCACTGCCATAGCAGTGCTCTTTGAACACTGACCTTCTGCAGTGACTGCAAACATGGCTAAGAAAGAAGCCAGAACATTCTGTGGTACGATGCAATTATGAAATCAGTTTTCCTAGGGAAGTTTTGGGTGCTTTGCATGGCATTTTCTTAGCATGTGCAAATTTGCACATAACTATACACGAATTTAGCAACCTCTGAATTGTCTGGAGAGGTTGAAAGTGATAGTCACTCCCAAGCCATGGGATATTCAGCTTACAATTTTTTAAAATACTCAATTTCTAGCTGTGGTGGTCCATCAGATATTACACATTTAGCTTGGCACTGAGTATTTGAAGTTGGCTGTGAAGGAAGTACACTTTAATGTTTGACAAACAAACAGCTGTGCTTCTTTGAAGCTGGTCAGGAATTTGGAAGGCTAAAGCAATCTCAGAGCAGGGATTCACAAGTGCAGGTGTGCTGCTCAAAGGTGAATGAGAGATGGAAAGGTTACCTAAATGGTAGGACCGGTCAGAGCAAAACTAACCCCTTCTGGAAAAAAGTCTTCCAGACTTCTTGTCTGATTTAAATTGCAAACTGTTCCAAGCAGCTAAAATAAAATGCAGGGCAGTTAGCATGAGATTTCTTTAAGAAAAAAATCGAATGGAAAATTTTTCCCTTTTTTTTCTAATTTATATTTGGAGTTTTCAAATTTCATCTGAGATTTTGGAAGCAAAATTAAAGTAGTTCTACACATGCCATGAAAAGGGTGTATGTGTGCATTTTTGTTGCATTACTATGTAAGTTTTCTGTTTTCCTGGACTGCTTTGCCTCATTTGTTAACCTGAGCCTCATGTGCACAGTACAATAGGAGAATACTTTTATCGGACTGAATCATTGATACATTCATGCTCAGGGTTTCTTGCTGGTTCAGTTTCTTACCCACTAGTTCCCTGCTGTAGCAAGTATATCTTGTGTTTGAAACCTTGCTTGCTGGTGGGAAACATCCCGATCCTTTAGATGCTGCTATAGGAAGACCCAGCTGAAACAACAGTGTGTTCAATCAAGGACTGCTCACATGAGTAAGGATTTGAGTCATCCAAGCCCAAAAGGACTGGTAAGGAGGAGGAAGCTGTTTCATCAAATGCCTGGTAGCAGGAGATGTATATACATAACCTGGGAAAACAGGCTGGTTTTGTGGATCATACGCACAGCAGTTGTGCTAAATTGGGTGGCGTTATTTGGAAGGCACAACAGGAAAGATGCATACAGAGAGCTCTGAATAAAAAATGCTTCAGTGCAGGGTGTTGGGGTGGGTATATGAAATCACAGAGGTGCAAGCAGTGTTTGTTCTCCTTCTGACCGCAAAGGAGAATATCTTAGCATTAAAAACTGACCTTTTTTCAGTGTGGCAGCAGTGTGTGTGGCACTCAAGCTGGTGACAGAGTCACCATTGAGAGAGGTTAGCTACTTCTGGGCAGCAGGTTCCTTTGCCCTTGTCGAAGGCAGGGAGACAGAATACAGGCTCCTCTCTCTGACACTCGATTTTCACCTTCTGCATGGCAAACACAACTCACTGCAAAGAGCAGCTTGAGCCCTGGCTCGAGGGCTGCTTGCCCTGGTGGGGGACTGCCAGCCTGCTGAGGCCACGAGGCCGGGAGAGCTGTGAATCCCCACCTCAGGGGCATGTCGGATACTCATATCTTCTAGCACACTTCATCTCAATTAAGGCATGATGAAATGGGACCTGGAGCAGCAAACATGCCAAGGGATAACTTGAGATAAATGTGCAGCTGCACAGATCTCCTGAAAGGGGGTAAGTTGCACATTTTGCAATTAGGGTGAGCTAATTGTATGCACACAAGCAGTTGCCACAGCTCAGCTGATGGGTGGTAACTTATTAAACCACAGTAATGTGAGCACTTTGAGTCATGAAACCATACCCAGAGTGCTTGCAGACTCAGAGCCTGAGAGCCCATTGCCCTCCCATTCCGTTGCACCGTCATCTCGAGGACAAGGAGAGGAATTGAAAACCTGTGCTGTATACTCTGATGCAAGATGAAGTTTCCCAAGGGATTCTTGAATTTCTAGCCAGAATTTCAAAGAATTTAACAATGTTTCCTTTTTAAATGACCATGAATCAAAATATTCATTTTAAGTGGGAATGTTTGGGAAAGAAAGAGTTCTGGAAATTTTCAGCATAAACACTAGTTCTTGTAAAAAAACATGAAGAGTGATATTCAGAAGGCCTAAATTTCCCCCAAGTCTCTGGGCCTTGGGTTTCTTCAGCTGCGAATCTCTGCAAGGCTTGAGCCATCCAGAAGGGAATCTTTCCCATTTGATGGAACCATGGCTGGACTTGCTAGTTTCTTAGAAGCTTGAGGAGAAAATTATCTGCCAAAGACTTTCACTCCTCTGTAACTGGTCATTAATTTTCTGTGCACATGCATGTGACCTGACAAACAGAGTTCAAATCAGCCAGGGGTTGGTTGGTTTGTTCGTTTATTTTGAGAATTTTCCTGATGCCAACCCTATTAGAAACACTGATGAGGTGAGCTTTGACCTGGACAGCATAGCTCAGATTCTGGCCCTGGTGATGTTGATGGGATCTTGCTATTGATCTTCAGACTAGGATTTCAGCACACTGAGCTGAGTGAGTGGTATAGAGATGTTTTGGAGAAGCTTTTCTTTTAAATGATTTTTTAATGAAACTGGAGATAAAACCATTTGTGCTTGAGGCTAATACATTGCTGAAGAAACTGGAACTCAGGCCCTGTAATAGAGGGTTTGTGTGTGAGAGCAGATTGAGTGAACTAATAGAAACAACTATAAAAAGCCTGAATGGTGGGAAATAACAAAACAGCCCCTTCCAGCCAGGGCAACAGGTGTCTGGGCTCCAGCGGGTGGCTGTCACACCAAAATGTGTTGGGGTGGTGGCACCACTTTGTGCTCTGCAAAGCAGAGCAATCTCTGGGCTGCAGCTGCAGCTGCCTTCTCACAGGTTTCCTCCCCCGGTCTCTCTGCTGCCCACGTCTCTGCTCCAAGAGGATAACGTTAGAAAAATAGCCAAAAGACTCGTTTCATAGGACTTCTTCAGCTTTCTGTCCCTTCTCTGTGCAGGGTGGTGCCAACAGCAGTAGATGCACACTCAATAGAACCTGTGTAGGAACACGTGTAACACCTTTGTGTGCATTCCCTCTGTTTATTTGCTGCCTGCTGTTATGCTCAGCGTTGCCCTGGAGATCACAACATTTTAGCAAACAGCACCATGTTGTGCTCCCAAAAAAGCCCTTTCCCCTCTTCCCTTGAGGGACGGAGTCACATTTGAAAAACAAAAGCAGGTATCTAGTGCTGGCTGAACCTTCATGGCATTTTTTTCCTATTTCTAAATAATTCCTAAGCTAAGACATCCCATGCAAAATTTCAACCCAGGACAGCTGTCTGCATTCATACCAAGAACCAATATGAGTATGTTTTTTGAGGTAGCCTTAATTGTAGTTGTGAGAATGACACCAGTGTAACATTTAAAGTGTGAACATAAAATATGGCAAATCAATCAGAGTATGGAACCACACTCGGAAAGTATTCAGCTGATTATGTTCCTGATCACACATTAACATTTTTTTTTTTAATTAAAAAAAAAAATTAAAAATCACATGTGGAAATTCACTTCTCCTGCCAATGGAAAGAGATATTTTTTTTATCTCATAGTCTACAAAGTTCCATCACCTACTACCCAAATCACAGTTAAAATTATCCCTTAATTTATCCCTTTAAAAAGAAAAAAAAAAGGTTTTACAAGCCGTTACTCCTGCTCAGCAATCACACAGACATTAAATCTTATTGCAAAAAGGGCGGGAATGCCTCTTCTCAACATTACAGCTGCAGCTGTTTGACAGAAGTAAGTGACTTCATAAACCATCCTTATTTGGCAGCAGAAGAGCGGAGTTTTATGCTGTCTGCTGCACAGTCACAGGGCTGAGAAAGCTCTGCAAAGCAATATTCACAAATGTTTCACCTCAGTTTATAAATACCTTTGCTTCACTGTGTTAATGCCTCTTTTGCTTTACTTTCCATTCACCTCTACTGGATCATCTACCAAGACCTTTTATTGCTTTAAAGTGATTGATCCCACTGGACCCATTTTTTTTTTTTTTTTTTTTTTTCTTTTCTCAAGGGAAGATACTGCGCTTACACCTCTCCACTGGTCAGTTGGCTTATTATGGTAAAATTCAGTAAAGATCCAGCTGACTGTCTTTATTTGCCACATAATCAGGCTATATACCTTCTCAAGAAGGAGTCCATACTAAAGCACTCTACTTTCTCTGTCACTCTCGAGTGTTCACTCCATAAAGAATTACTTGAAAACACATTTTCCTGAGCTGTGATGAAAATAGATTTCTGATGGTTGTCTTCTCAGCCTCCACATTTCTGTATTCATTTTGAGACCTTATTATTTAAAAATGAATTCTTGCTCCTCCAGAGCAACTTCTGGAGACATTCCCAGCTCCTAATAATATGATTTTGGTATGAGTTTGATATGAGAAGGCTGTTCACTACTTTGCAGGAACACCATTTCCTCTGGGAAATCTTCACTGATGTAAAGTCAGCAGGAGCTCTTGCTACAGTGAAATCTCCAGGATTCACCTTTCAAGATATCTGTTATTTTTATAAGACCATTACAGCTCATAAGCTTTGCTCGTTCCTTGGGCAAGCAGCCTGCTCTTTCACATTGCCAGGGGATTTTTCAGGATTTGTCTCAGAGCAGATTGGACTGGAATACAAGAATCTGAGGGAAAAACTGCCAATGAACAAATGAGTTTCTCAATGATGGTCTTCAAACACTGGTGAGCTTCATGTAAGTTTTTCTTAAATTGTTGTCCCTCTGTAAAGCCATATGACTACAGATGTTTCTAGATGCAATGCTATCCTAAAAGAACAAGTGAAAAGGAGTGAGGGAAAAATACTGCTCCACAAGCATTCTAGGCATGATTTTCTAAGCAGAAATTTCCTAATCATGAATGTTCTCTGATTTAGTGTG
This sequence comes from Origma solitaria, assembly GCA_013397895.1. Taxonomy (NCBI): domain Eukaryota; kingdom Metazoa; phylum Chordata; class Aves; order Passeriformes; family Acanthizidae; genus Origma; species Origma solitaria. Next base: position 84,646 of record VZRL01006554.1, on the reverse strand, counting down.
AAAGATCTTCAGGTTTGAGATAAATGTTGTGTAACCATTAAATAGCACTGCAAGCTGTCTTGGCAAGAAGCCTTGGGTAGCAATTGCACCTGCTCAATATTAAAGGGCACCTTCCTCCCCAGGCCTCAACAATACATCTTTTAAAAATTTCATTTCTGCCTGACAGAGCTTTTGTATCTATGCTCAAGCAATTTAATTCCATCTACCCTGTCAGGCACTGGTAGGACCTCAGGGAGATCTTATACCCAGCGGTCTCTGGAGAGCTTCTGATGGCTCCTGAGGGGACTTTATGACAGCAGCCCTTGCTGAAGCATCACTTCCATGCAGTGTTGCTCATCTGTGATGTGAATAGGATCACCAGTGAGGCAGGTGAACTCGAGAGCTCTGCCCATTGCACACCACTACAAATTCTGAAGGCTTCCCAGTTCCCCACAGGTGGCATGGCCTGCAGCATGGAAAGTGCTGCTCTAATACCTGCCTGTGATGGGCAGATGCTCTGCATGGGACAAACACATTCCTTAATGCAGTCAAATAACACTGTGTGTTGAAGCTCATGGAACCCCTGGTCTGCTGTGTTTGGAAATAAAAGCCAAGTGGAGTCAGTCTTTCCCTAAGGATGTGTTGTGCTGCTGGCTGTAGGACCTTGCCTATCGCAGGCACATCCTTCTGCCATAGAGGTTTGTGAGTACTCTAAGGGGTGCACATTTACACAACGACTCCCATCCCTCCCTGAAAGAGCTCCATTTGACCTAGACAATCCCAGCTCCATAAAGGCAAAAAGGATTTGCAGTTAAGGATTAAAATGCAGGTTAACATCAAAACCAGTGCTGAATGACTGCCCCAGCCAGCAGACAGAAGGAATTTGTTACGGAAATGCTGGAATTGGCCATCCAAAACCTTTCTTGGGCCCTTCGGTATTGTATGATAGCGCTTGTAGGTCTGCTGTAGGCAAGGTGAACTCACTGCTCCGGTGTATCCCTGTGCCGAAAAGCCAGGGAGTCCTGAGTCAGGAGCTTAGCTGAAAAGCAGCCTTTTTCACATATATTTCCAAAGTTTCCTTTTTCAGAAAGACTTTTATGTTACCTTTGAAGGTCACCTTTCAAATCTGTTCTGTAAAGTTGCCTTAGATATAAAATCCTTATTCAAATATATTAAAAGGTCAAATAAATTGCACTAAGTAAATAAGCTGGCTTTGCTAGCTTTTGCAGGTGTCCAGCACATGGTAGTGTTAGGATACATGACAAAGAACAAAAACTTAACTTATTTATCTCCTTTCAGTAAAAGTGGGCAGTAACTAACTGAAGAAAAAGTTTTAGACTAAAAATTCTTTCCATTTTAACTTCAGGAAATAGGCCCCTTGTGAGCTGAACTGATAGAGAGCAACAGCTTCTGTGGTACTTGGCCATTTAAAAGAGGGTAACAGGAATATTTGCAGTAATTTAGTTTAAAGTGTTTTCAATTGCAGGACAGGAGCAGATCCTCCCTGCAGCTTTCATTTGTCAAGATCCATAAGTTTAGACAGATGAGTTAATAAAGAACCTCCCCCAGAATAAAAACAACATGGCCTACTAGTTTCAAGGCTAATTTATGGCTTAAAATTTTCCACTGCTCTGGGTCTGTTTCATGCAGTTGTCACTCAGTGGTAGGCTGAAGTTTCAGGATGTTTCTGATGGCCCAGCTTTTATTTTATAACCTTAACATAAAATTGATATTATCCACCAACTTGCTCTGCATTTATGAAGAAGCCAATTCTATAAAGGCTTCTTTGGAGAAGATACAAACTGCTTTCTTCCACCTTTTGTTTCACTCTGAGATGCCAACCTGACCCATCAAACAGATTCCTACAGCTGGCTGTTACAGACAGCTGCCTTTTTCTTCAGCACGCTCAGATTTTGGAGCCGGGCCTGCTGCCAACCCTCAACATTTTTTCTTAATCTCCGTGCGTCCTGGTAGACAAAATTTCCACTGAAGGCAGAGTGGCAGTGGTGGTGCCCTGGTCCAGGTGTTGGATGCACTGCATGATTGGCGGGCCAAAATCTGGGAGTCATGGCTGGAGTGCCAGAGCTCCTAATGTCCATTTCTGGTAATTCAGCGCTACCACCCCCACTGACCTATTTTATATTTTTCCAGTATGAATTCTCATCATAGCTCAACTTCTAGAGGAATAAAATGGCCATTTCAGAAAGCGATTCCTGTGGCGTTCCTTGAATACATGAAAGTCTAAGCTGAAACTTTTTCCCCAGAGGCTCTGCATGTGGTCAGTGGGGAGCAATAAGAATGGTTTATCTGACCCAGCTTAGGTGGCTGCTATAGGATGAACTGAATCTGGAGTGCCTCTTTCTCTCTGATTATCCTAAAGGGAAACATGGTTTGAGCAGCTCAGTCTTCGGGAAACATCCATGGGAGAGATAAGCCCCACTTCAAGTCTGTATTTGTCTCTCACCGTCTGTTTTCTAAAAAGGTTGCATTTGGAAGATATCTCCTAAGACATATACCACTGAGAATGGTGGAGTTTTTAATAATTTCTTGTAAAATTACTGTTCCTGTGGAAAAAAGAAATCCCCCAAGCCCCTCATGTAGTTCATTCTGCAGTTTGTACCTGCAAAGCTTTTTTCTAACACATCACGTGCAGATTCATGCAGAGTGCAGCACTATTATATTAATAAAATGGAATCACCTAAGCGTATTTCCTCTGAGTTTCCAGAAAGATCTTGGAAGCATTCCCTCACTTGAAAAAGTTCAAATTGTGCATTTGTCAGTATTCAAAAAAAAATAACCACACAAATGAGTATTGATGCCTACAGCTTGCAAATAACTTTATGGAGGGTGAGACAATTTTTTCCAGCATCACTCTTCATATTAATTACTTTAAAAAATGATCATTCAAAGCTATTAGGTCCAGGAACAACTCCATAATATCAGTGGCTGCAAAATGAAAAACGTGCATGTTGGCACATTTGTTCAATCTGTGGTGGCAAGCAGGGACTCTGCTGCTGTTTTATGTGAATTTTAATGAAAGCAATTTATCTCGTTTCCGCCAACCCGAAACCATTATTTATGAATCAGTCCTCAGATCTCCTGCATAAGGAAGAATGAGTTAGTTTGGTACTGAGAACCAATCTCTGATTTGTGGCAGGAAATCAGCAACCGAAAAACAAGCTTATTAACTACCATTAGAAATGTCATCTAGCAACTGCCACCCTTTCCATATTCCTCACCCAAAACGGGCAAATCCCCTGGGTGAAAAGCCTTGGGCTTATGCTGTGCTGAGCAGCTGGCAGAGCTGCCTGGCTGCACCAGCCCTCGCTGATCTTCTGAGGAGGAGCAGGACATCTCCGGGTCTTCAGTTCACCTGTGGCCAAAGTCAGCAATGCATGATGACGTGCTGTTGTTTGGCCCTCTGTGAACTTGCAGTTTCTGGTTTTTTCCCCAAGGATGGGTCTCTCTGTATCAGGCAAACAAAGCCTGTGTCTGGCACCGCTGTGGACAGACTTAGCAGGGGAAATGCACAGCCCCCCTGCCTGGCAGCCAGCCTGCAAGGAGCCTGGCAGAGCTGCCTTCCTGCCATCACTGGAGTCTTGCTGATGTGACTCACTCTCAGTACAAATTAAGTGCCACTGGGCCAAATTCATGGCAACTGCACTGTTTCACCCAGATGGAAAATCCAGGGAGCTACAGGTGAATGTGTGTGTCTTCTCATGCTGCTCCTTTTGTCTAGGAGTGCCGAGCCTTCTGCCCTGACCTTTCTCTGCACTGGGCAGAGCAGCAGCACCGTAGCATAGGGGTAGGAGAAACCTGCACAGTCAGAAGTTTTTTTATTATCCCACCTTGCCAATCTGGCACCTTTTAAGGACACTATTTTCTTTTCCCCCTTAAAGAAAATACCATGACTGTTTTGCAATTGGGGTGGCTATTTTAACTTCTTAGCGTGATTTATATTCCATTCCCTTCTGGCTGCCGTTGAGATTCGCCCAGTCCTATCCACTACACATTTCTGATTTAGTACCACCCTCACAACCCCTTGGTAACTTCAGCGCAAGAGACAGGATGTTATCAGAAAGCTGGAGTAATGCATAGCTGCACCTGAGCACAGCCAGGGCAAGCCGCACGCTGCTATTTTGGGACGCTTTTATACCTTGTATTTTTCCTTTTCAAAAGCACTCGTATTGCTGCTTAAAATACGGAATCTATTTTTAAAAGAGGCTGTTCTGTTCACCTTGGCAGTGTGTAATTACAGGAGAGAGACAGCATGGACATTAATACAGGGCGCCTTTGTGGAGGCAGAAGGCACGAGGAGTTTGCTCGTGGGTTCGATGCCAGTAATCAGCTGGGTAGGCAGTGGGGTGAAGGGGTCACCCGGGTCCTGGGATAGGGGAAAGAGGCCCCTTGCCCTTCTTCATCTTCCCTTTGGCTGAGCCATCTCTCCAGTCATACTACAAATTCAGTAAAAACACTCTTACTGTCATTAGCAAAGGGTTTGCTCCAAATTCTTTCGAGAGTGTCACATTTCATCTGAAATTAACACCTGCCTTTTAATTGCTACGGGCTAGGACTATCTAATGTGCACTAGAGTGCAGCATGAAGTGCTATTCCCAGCACCTACAGAGGATGAGCTATAGCAGTGTGTTCTTCCCATTCCTTGATTCTATGTTTTCTTCAAGCCTGTGTCTGTCTCTTTTGGGACTATTTTACAGAGTGACCAGTTCAGCTGATAAATCAACTAGTTAAGGGAAAACAAGGAACGGCCTCAAAACAAAGGGGTCACAGGAAAATCAGGCTTCCCAAGAAGGAATTGAAAGAGATGTAACTGTAGAAATCAATGAGAAGTATCAAATGCTGACTACTAGCATAAGTGAGTGTCTCTGAGACATAAACCTGGAGCTGTCTTTCAAAAATAGTAAGTGGAGGAAAGTGTTATCAAGGGCTGCCATTTTGAAGGGACTTAGGCCAATTCATCGGCATAGAGCTTGTCTTTAAGGGCTTGTTCATTGGGATTTACAAACAGGTTATAATATAAATTAATCCCTTGGAATCCAATTTACCTCACATTCAAATCTGCAGCAGTGAAACTACTTGCAATTAAAGATGTTAATTACCTGTGACACAGGGTTTGAAGGAACCTATTGTAGAATATATGTACCCTCACCGAAGAAGGATTGGGATGGAAAGTCCCAGAGCTCAACAGTTCATGGTAATGGGTTTTCAGCGAAAATAGAACCTAACTTAGCTTCAAGTAGAATACAGAAATCAGAACCCAAAGTAAACTGTAGTCCCAGTGGTATCTAAACACATGCCTTCATACAAGTAGATATTAAAGCTGTTCTGGGAAAGAAGAGGAAGAAAATAAAACCTTTGTTGAGATGGCTGTATTTCATCAAGCTAGCAAAACCCAAATGTCATTAGCCTTGTTTATTTTAAATTATGAGCAACAAAGAAGTTTTACTGAAAAATTGGTATTGCAGAACTCCAGTCTGTCACTATTCTCTCATTTTTAAGAACAATGTCTAACTATTTAATTTGACTTTTTAACACACTCTTTTTAGTTTCCAGTATCATCCTTTCCACCTTAGCATGTATTTATTTCTAGTGGACTCTCAGGTAGATCTTCCTGGAGACTGAAAATATTTGGATCCAAATGTTTAAAGGTTGCTCCTGATTCTTGGTGACTGAGCTTATGAGGGAGTTGTATCTTGATTCGAGATAGCTTGGATTTCATTTTTAACAAATTATGAACAATCACAAAGCTGGACACAGTACACATGAAAACAGCATCCTGCAATATGTCAAGTTCATCACCCAGATACTGAGAAACAGGAAGACACAGCAAAACCTCATTCACAGATATTTATCCACGAGATGAGACTTTAAAGTGGTTTTATCTTTGCTGCTTCGGTATGCCCCAGTTTCCCACATTGTACTGGTCTATACTGGGAAGGTTGGCATAGAAGCCAAGGAGAAATTCTAGTTTCAGCTCACCTGGCCCAGCAATTGGTGTCTACTACTGATGGTTTTTCTGTGGCATGCACCTTTGGTACTAAAAATTGGATGAGAACTGCACCTTTGGTACTAAAAATTGGATGAGAACTGCACCTTTGGTACTAAAAACTGGGTGGGAGCTGCTGTCTTGTTCTACATGATATACTCAAGACATAATAAGGTAAAAACCTTTTGGACAATGCCAAAGTAAACTGACTGGGGACAAGACATTGGAGAGATATTGGACTCAAACAACTAAACCCATGAATTGCAAGCCCATACCTAGGCTTTTTCTTAGACTTCTTCCTTGGTTAATATGCATAACAATTGTATTTATTGGAAAACTGAAGATTTTTCCAAGTATATGTTCATTTGGCCTGATATGATAGATATACAGTGTGTCAGTTTTGAGCTCTGTGGGTCAGTCATACTCCACTTGCAGGTTACATCTCTGCATCTTGCATTGCTTTTTGGCTCCTTGAGGACTGGAGAATAGCTTCACAGTTTAAGACTTTATGTGCATTTCTCGAAATTTAGTCATATGAAACCGGCTTCTGAAAAAGCTCTAAATAATCTTTCCAGGCTACTGAGCATGTCAGTAAGCCTTCATTCTGCCAAAAAAGCTTTTTTATCCCCTGAACCCCTGTGATGCAGCTATACTTAACTGTCAAGTAGCTTTCTGTTTTGCAGGCTTTAGACTTAAATTACTGAACTGAAAATTAATGTAATTGAAACTCTTCCAGTTCACGTGGCAAGACCCAGTGTGTGCAATTATGGGTGCAGTCCACTGCCATTCTGTCAGAAACCCACGATCAGTGCACTTCTTGTCTCTCTCTTAGGGCTGGGTGGAGAGGAAGAGAATAATACTGTAGGAGAGGCAACAGGAGATGTTCTACATGTCGAAGATGGGAAGTTTCTTCTACTGGTAGGGACATCTTGCTGCACAGAGCCATCTCTTTAAGTGTCTCACATCTCTCCAGCCTTGGCCGAGCCAGACCGCCTAGCCTGGGCTCACCAAGGCTGAGAGGAAGGTCTCTCTTCTCCTTCCTTAGGGCCTTCCCCCAGAGCCTTTCTCTCTCCTTCCAGCCCCTGAGCCCCACCATGCTTGGACACCTCCCCCTCCTCTCCTGGTCTGTGCCAAGCTGGGCCAGACCTGCTGGTGGTGGAGGTTTGGGTGTGGGAAGGCTGTGGGGGGCTGTGGGGAATCTGGGGGGCTGCAGCGGCCCAGAGGATGAGGAGCGTCCCTGCCTGGTGCCTGATGGATGCAAGCAGGGGACCCAAACCAGCCATCAGCATTCCCACCTCTCTTCCTGCCCCAGACCTGGCTGAGGCTTTTTTAACCCAATTTGCCCTTTCTCTCCTTCTTCCCTTTTGTCTCTGGCCCTGTGATGGGTAGCCACCTGCCCCACCTGCCTCTGCAGCACCCCCAGCAGGCTGAAAGCTGTGAGTCCCTGGGAGGAGCAGGCAGGTGAGTCCAGAGCTTGGGGCTGCCAAGCCTCTTGCAGAAGGCAGTGTAGATCCTCCTGTGCTCCCTGCTGGGAGTGGGATTGCCATGGCTGGCCCAGTCAAGAGGGTGAGGTGTGTGGAGTCAGCCCTCTGAAGGCTGCGTTATAAAGCTCTCTGCCGAAGGATTATACCACGTGTTTCAATGTGTAATTTAAAATGAGAGCAAAGGCCAGGAGCAAAGCCCTTCATTCCAGACCCCTCCCAGTTTCAGGGATCGATCTGGTTGATATTCCTGCATCCCCCACCAGGTGCCACCCAGTGACACCCACATGGAGAGGCAGAGATCCCTGAAAATGCCCAGATGGGTCTGGGCATCCAGATTTCCATCAAAAAGGCTGCTGATAAGCCTAAACTTCTCAGACTGACCTGTTTTGTTACTGTTACTATTATTCACAACCCCAAAATGCATCAAATGCATCCAAACCTGTCAAGCTGAGAGTACCACGTTCGGAGCATGGAAAAAAAGAAAAAAAAAGTCTCAAGTAGGAAAACAGTGGGTTGGAAATGGGAAGGCTGAATGAGCCCCACCTGAAATAACTAAAAAAAACCGTATTTTTGGCTTTAGCAAGTCAGCCAGAAGGATCCTATATGTTTTTGTATATAGTTCCCAGAGGACTTAAAACTGTAAGATTTGATGCTAAACCTATTTCTGTGCTGTGAAACCAGGGACAGCTGTACAAATATTTGCTGTTTTTAATTAAACCTAACATTGCTACTTCCTTCATTTAAGTTAGGTCAAAGGACTGGCAATTTTATGCTTTGATAGATGAAGAAAAACAGTTGTGGGTGTTGTGTTTTAGAAATATGTTATAAAATAAGAAGTCTGAGGGAAAAGGCCTCTGAGGCTATAATAGCTCTACTCTTGTGCTTTCTTCTCAGAGATGTTTTCCTTGTCAAATATTTTGCCTTATCCATATAGCAACTGTTTCTGCTGTACTTCTGCTCATTATTTTTCCTTGAAAGACTTTTCTTTAAACTTTCCATATGCTCCCTAGTTAAACTTTCGGTAGCATTCTCTCAGCTTTGTGTTTTTCATAAATGGAGATAAATCTGCTTTGTTAGGGGGAAATGAAGAGGGGTGTGCCAGGTCCCAATCTCTTTAGACACAACCCCCCCCCCCCTTACATTGCTTCACTCAGTCAGCAGAATTTCTCACAATGATTCCCACTGGAGAAATGCTGGACTTTCTCCTGCTCTTTAGAGAAGGGCTTTATTGTCACTGTTTCTTCCAAAATCAGGGCTAGATTATAAACGATCAGGTCAGAGACCCAGGTTTTGGTTACAGAGCTAAGACCAAAGAGCACTGAGCTGCAACTAGCAGGAGAGAGTTCTCATTTCAACTCCATGGTTTGTTGCTTGTCCTGGGGCAAGTCCCTCAGTCTTCCACTGTGGCAAATGAGGATAATGATGTTGACTCCCATGGTGACCTGTTACCGGATCTGTACAGTAAAATGTCAGGTATTAGAGTTCATCAGGCTTTTAGAGGAGGGCAAAGATGACTTAGAATTAAGCCATTTTCTTTTTGTCAAAAATTCTGCGTTCATGAACATGCAGTGTCTGTTGAAGAACAGCCATTTTCATAATTTTTTGTTTAAAAATCAGGAAAAATTCTTAGAAAGTCAGAAAAAAGTATTTAAACAGGCACGCATATATTGTGAAGATTTATTTTAGTGTAATTTTTTTAGATTTCTTTTAAGTGAAGGTATAGAAAAAAGGCAACAAGGAGGGGTAAGATAAGTGTTTTTCTTGTGTTGATCCATATTTTGTGCTTTGTATTACTTCAGATTTTCATTTCCAAAAATCTTTGATATTTCAACTTTTCATTCTAGTGAAAAATCTCCAATTTTTGGGGGACAGGAAAAAGCACCGTTTCTTCCCCTCTGCTATATATAATGAAAAGAAATGAGAGATTGTCCTTTCTGCCTAGTTTTTTATTTCTGCTTTAAAATCACATGTCTGATTGTCCTAAATGAAATTAGCATTACAGGATTTAAGGGTCTTCAGTATGTTATCAGTAAAGCTTGTCATTATTATTATCATCAGTGTTACTATTATGTTACTACTACCAGCAGTTTTACTGTTGCCGTTGTTGTGGTGCTGAGCATTAGTGTTAATGTTAGAAGAAAATCGTTGTTTTCCTAAAGATGTAAACCTCATCTATCAGTTGATAAATATCTGTCAGCAAATAGATATCTGTTCCTTCCTATTGAGGACTATCAGACTGGCCTGGCATTGGTGCAGGTGCTCAAACCAAATTGCAGATGTGCTAGATAGTGGAGAATGGGTACAGGAGTGGGGAGAAAAACATGCAGATTTGCAGTTTATCAGCTTGATCACTTTCTAAGTGCTAGAAAAATGATCTTCCTAGGTGGTCTGAAGTTTTGGGCCAGATTAATATTTTTATAACACTTTTTTTTTAATACAGAGACATAAAAATCTTCAAACTGTCTAACAAACCCATATCAGGAATTTTCTTAAAGAAATACTGTACAAGGCAAATTGCAAGTATGAGAAGTGTGTCTTTATTTCCAACACCTGCCTTTGTACCTGCTCTTTCTTTATCTGTGTACCATGTGGAGTCCTGCAGATACTGAGCCATTGGTCAAGCAGAGAGTAAACCAAGAGGAGATTTATCATGACTTCCTGCTAAAGAAATCATACGCTGTGACATCTGCCTTTGTTACCACCAGCACTTCTCTCCTCATAACTAAAGCCTTGGCAGAATGGGTCAGTTAACTGGTTTTAGCAGGGTTCCAGTGTGTATCCATAAGCCCAGAGGTTCCCTTCCTGGCACTGCTGCTGTCCCGTATGCATTGCAGAGCACATCTGAAGGGGCAGAAGTGGAGAGCTTTTGCCTCCCGCTTCAGGACACATAGGGAAAAGCCAAGTTTGTCCCCACTGTACTTGTGCTATAACTGAAAATATTTCTATATTCAATGAGTTTTTCTCAATGACTTAACCATCCTTTCAGAAAAATAAGATGAATAGCTGCTTATTTTAATCTGGCAGCACTTTGAGCAAATACAGCATTTTTTCTGTCTCATGTAGCTCAAGGCTGAAAACCCAAAGAGCAAGAAAACTCCTCTTTCCCCCCCGCCCTTCCAAAATGAAAGTCAAGATTTTGTGGGATTCAGCACAATCCGTGGGATTTATGTTGCACCTGTTGAATTCTCATAAGAAATATCAATTAAAATACTGTGACTTTGGAAGGAACATAGGAAATCTGTGGGGAGACTCAAACTCCATGTCTTTCCTGCACCTGCAGCAGTCTGCCGGCCCTGCTCTGTGCCTCTTGGACAAGGAGGGACTGCCGGGCTGGTGCCACATGCCACTCCTTTTCCATTGGCACATGGGGAGGAGCCCATTTCCCCCACCTGTGCTGTGCTCACTATTTCTTGTTTGAGTTGGCACACAGTGAAGGTATCGGGATGATGAGGCCTTGCAGACATAATGCTGGAACATTTGGGTACAAGAATTTGGGATGCTCTCCCTGCCCTTGAGTGCCTGGACTGCAAGGGGGGAGAGGGGAGGCTGAGATTTTATAGCAGTTAGCTCCAAAGCCCAGTCTACCCTGATACCAATTTTTAAAAAGCTTGAGAGGATGTGTGTCAGCCTTTGTCCCCAGCTGGAGCTAGCAGTATTTAGCAGGATTGGTTGGGTTCTGCACTGCTGTTGGTTGCTGCTGTTTCTGTTGCCACCACAGTGCTGGCGGCATGGCCTTGGGGGAGCAGGACCTTAGGGAGTACCTGTGCTCAGGAGAGACTGCTTTACAGGAAATGCACTGCATATGTCTTCCCAGAATTCTGCTGTTCTAATTTGAGCTTGATTAAGTTGTCCTAATTCTTTCCCTTCCCTTCCCTTCCCTTCCCTTCCCTTCCCTTCCCTTCCCTTCCCT
>VZRL01006554.1:0-73205 GCA_013397895.1 Origma solitaria | reverse complement strand
TTTGTGCCTGTGGCAGTTTCTTGCGTTTAGTAACCCACAGTAGATCCCTTTCCGTGCACTGTGGAGTAAAGACACAGTGTCTTTTGGCAATAAAGTCATGCCCACTGGCTACTTGAGGAATCACTTCCTTAGGCTTGTTTTCCACCTGGCACCCTTATAGCACATCTGTCTTGTTCTGAAAGGGTCAAGTCAATAGTCAATCCTTCTCCTTGGCAGACAGCAATTTGCAAACCTCTTTTCCCGAATGCTCCCTTCCAGCTTCTTCCCATTCTCCTGCTACAGGTTAGTGTCCCCACATAGGGCCAGCTGGGATTGTCCCTTCTCCTGAAAGCACGGAGTCAGCCCAGTTCACTCACAAAACCATGGACAACTGGATTAGCACGGGTGGCTTAGCGCTGGCGTGGTGCAGACAGCCCCCATGGCTGGCTCTGCTGGCTCAGCTCTGCTGGCTCAGCTCTGGACGCTGCAGCCAAGGGCTGGGCACAGCAGCTGGGTGCTGTGGCTCTTCCTGTGGTGAACACTTGACCAGACTTAGGTGTGTGTTTCTAGGATACAAACACAAAAATATTTTCACTCTCATATGTGTCATTCTGGGGAGACATTTTGCCCTCAGAACTGACCTTTTTTATATAACACCAACTAAATAGACATTGCACCTAAGTGGAGATACTCTGTTAGACACAAATGTGCTTATAAGTATTTGGAAGTGTAAAGGTGATATTTATAAAGTGACCAGAACACCCACTATGTGCTGCATAAGCCAGTGAAAATAACAGCTGCTGAGTTTTATCAGCTTTCGAGCACCACAGGAGCAGCACACAGAGTGGTTCATCTGTGATGTGTCAGTGCTGAGCACAGCTGACTAATGCACTGCCGTAACTAAAGACAGTGTAATCATATAGAGACTGTAAGTAGATGATAAAATGACTAGCAGTTTTATGGCTTTTCAAATGCTTTCTCCTAACATCCACATCTGTACTGTATTTGTGAGGGTAAAAATAATGAAAATTCCTGCAAGTGAAAATAACTTTATTCTTTAGAGTATACCTAGGGTGTTGTCTTCCCTCCAGCCCAGTGGTAAACATGTTGATGTTGGAATAAAGAAAGCGTTGTTATTTTTTCTGGATGAGTGAAGTACATCTTTATAATTCTGCATTAACTGTTTTATATGCTGTATACATGTATTTTAATGACTAACTGATGATTCATAAGTCACAGAAAGTTGTTTTTTTATTTTATTTCTGAAACCATTAAGAGCTCCACATAAAATCTAGGGTGTAAAATCTGACAGGAATTGAAGAAAAGGCAATTACCTGAAGTAACTGTTTTGTTCTCAGAACAGCTTCCACCATAGGTTATTATTTTTTTAAAATTTCAGTGTCTCTGAAAGAGATGTAATTTTCCTTCGGGGCAATGTCAGGTAAACTAATGGAAGCTGCAATTCAGTGGACACTGAAAGTCAGTATAAAGGGGCATTAATGCTGAAAGACACAGCGTTACCTTCTCCCAATCTGGCCTCACATTCCTGCTTGTGCATCACCTCCTCCATCATAGTTGTGCAGAGAACTGGAGTGAGAAGCTGATCTAGGTTTAAACCTACCCAGCAAAAACACTTCAGATGGATTCCCTCCCCAGAAAAGCTAATTTTGCAGACATGGAGGCTGCTCTGCTAGCATAGGGGGGAATGCTGTGAGGCATGAACAAGTGATGGAATATCAGAGATTACTTTCCTTAACAATACTTTTGCCAATTTACAGTGTTCATCAGACTGTCACCACAACTAACCTAAGAGTAGAAATCTTAATATTAGCCAGTAATAAGTGCAACTTGGTATTTATTTATTAAAAGCCACAAATAAATACAGTTCTGCATCTTTAGAAGCGGGGCAATGAGAATGGTTTACATTTTTCTGGAAGTCTAAATACACATTATTTGGCATGAAAGGGAAGTTGCTACAGGCTCAGTCTCACCTGTTCACTTTGCAGATGTGCTGAAGGATGTTTCACATGTTAAGAGCAAGTGACTCATAATTGGACCTTCTGGGAAACATTATGGGTCACCTAAATTCAGCAAGAAGTCCAGAGGGAGGAAACTGAGCTTAAAAGACCTGAGAGACTTGAGCTTGTGCTGAACACAGGATATCAGGTGGTGGAGGAGGAACTGAATCTGACCAGAGGGGCCTCGAAAGGAGCCTGGTTTGGTAGGAACAGACCTGTAAGACTCCTAGTGAGGATGTGAGCTGGCTAAAAAGGTGGAAGGGAGTCTGAAAAATTTTGAGTTTTGCATTAATGAAGCTGGCTTTCAAAGGGGAAACATTCTTGGGAAAACAGGAAGAGAAAAAAGTTGAAGCAGAGCCAAAAATTAGGCTGAGTGAACAGCAGAAATCATAAATCTGTGCACAGTTTTTACCTGCTCTTGAAAAATCCCAGTCATGAAAGAAAACCAAACTTTAATGCTTGAGATCTGCACAGCAACACGTGAGCAGTTTCTATGGGTGAATGCTCAGCTGAGCAGCTGAACGAGAGGCTGGCTGTTGGTTAAGAGTTGGTGATTGCAAACAGAGAGCTGTTTATGTTCACAGGACAAGAATGGCTTAAAAATATCCTACTGTTAAAGAAACAAGGTCGGGTCAGGTGAATAAAATGGATAAGACATTGTTTGTATAACAAAAGGGGCTGAGTCAGGACTTCAGAGTGGGGTGTGGATGAAGTTACATAAACAATGCCATTAATAAACCTGCTGTCAGTATTGTACACTTGCCACTTTTGCATGTGAGATGGGTAAGGGGCCAACCGAGTACACATTCATCAGTAGATTCCTAATTTTAGCTGGATAAAACTTTAGTGTATCACTCTAAATGGAGTCATGTATGTTCTCACTTTTTCAATGGAAAAAGAGGCAATCTCACATGGTGACATATTCTGTTGTCAAACTGTCACAGAGCTCTCTATAAAGGATGTTTATAGATGGATGGGTCAGAGCAGGCACCTCTTTTCTGGATGGCTGAGTTTAGGTAGATGAATCCCAACCACAGAAAGTACTTTTCTTCAGAGTCATTGTGGAGTTTTCAAAATGTAAAACTGATGCCTGAGAGCTGAATGTAGCTTGCAGCCACTACTATTGATCTGTAAGTACATTTCCATCTCCCCAAAAGTATTTATTTTTGCATCTACCCATCCTCCACATTTATGATGGCAGCTCCCACTAGATTTGACCAAAGAGGTATTGTTTTTCCATTGGTGGTCCCAGGATACATGAGTTCATCTGAGTCTCCTGTTTGAAACAAGCATGAGAGGGGGCCAGTTCATTGAGCACAATTTATTCCAGATCTTTGCAGAAATATACAATGCTCTTGAGCCTGTACAGATGTGTAGCCAATAGGGAGCTGTTTGGCTACACAAGTTTTTTATATATTTTTCAACTAAATCAGAAATCCAAATGCAAAAGTCAGCACTCAGATGTCTACATGGATTTGTGACTCTCCTGCCTGAGTTCTAAGGTTATGAACCAACTGAGGGATTAAACTCATATGTACATTTTTTTCTTTATCTGACAGACCTAAGATGAATAATATTGCTCATTTACAGAATTAGAGAACATTTAAATGGGAAAGGTTTCTTTAAGCCATTGAGGTAAAATCATGGATCTTTTGAAAGAGGATTTAGGCTGGCTTTGATAGCACTCGGTGTCACCATTTTTCAGAGGAAGACATCTCTTTGTTAACTCTGACCGTTTCTCATGTATTTTTCAGAGTCTTCTCCACTCCAGCTTAAAAATACCCAGAAATGGGACATATGCTGGCAATCCTGAGGCGTGTACTAACATAAACCACAGTTATTTAATAAAACTGTAATATAGTTCATTTTATTCAGTCCTTTAACAAAGCCATATGTGAAAAAAAAGGAAGACACTAGAAAAGTGATGTCGTTGGCCATGAGCGCACAAATGCTCAGATTGCTTCAACCCACAGAAATGGGCTCAAAGGTTATTATAGCTCAGGGTGTGCACATCAAGTTCCTGAATCCTGTCACACCCATCCCTCTGAGCTTAGTGCAGTCCTCATCACCAACCCACCAACAGCTAGAAAGGTGCTCAGGCAAATACATGAGAGTGGTGTCACCCTTGCTGCCAAGCCCTCATGCCAGAAAGGGGGGTCTGGACCCGCCACAGGCTCATCCTGGGGAAGCAGCAGCCTTAGCAACAAGAAGATGGATGCAAGCCTGAACTTCTGCCTCTGGGTAACATGGACCAGTGGGATCCTGGTGGATAACTACCTGCCCCTATTTGCAATCACAGTTTTGGCTGAGGTAAATGCTGAATTGCTGTGTCCCTAAACCACTGCTCCTGCTGGTGGAGAACCTCTCTGAGCTGGGAGGGCAGCACAGGGCATGCAGTGGGTAGTATAAACTCTCTTCATACCTGTGTACAAGCAGCACAGCTTAAATCCAGCAGTGATGTGAAATATTTGGCCCAGTGTGACTTACAGACAGACTGTCCTTGCCTGCAGATATTAATTGCAGGCAGCAGACACAGCTATGCAATGTTATTTCTGAGTATTTCTGTGGTGCTAAGGAAAGGAGGAATGAGTTCCAGTACTGGATCTCCTCTATTACCCGCACTACTTAATGGTTTATTTTCTCCCTGGCTTTCTTCTGGACCCCAAATAGCTCTGTCCAAGATAGTGCCCAATCATGGTTTTAGTCAAGCCTGTGCCAGCTTTGCATCTCTCTATCTTATACTACTCAATGCTATTCCAGCAGACTTCTCACCGTCAAAGTCCCCCAAATGCTTTTATGTCACAGTCCAGGGCATGAAACGTGGACCTCACAGTCTTGCTGTAAAAACATCACTGGTGGCCTTGCAGGCTTGGCCTTCCCTTTTTTGGAAATGTTCAGCTGAAAGGGGTATGCAGAATAATGCTGGCACCTGAGGGCAAGGTGTACGACATGAGGCCTGCAGGAAATCCTGAGCCAAGGTGGCATGGATGCAGTTTGCTAGGGAGAAGTCTTGTCCCATGCAGTGTAGACTAAAGCCAGTTGGTGCCTGCTAAATGGACACTACTAATCCCCTTAGACCTTTTGCCAGGGTCCGAATTAACAGAAATTGGAGAAGATGATTTGTGTTCCAGCTTTTGGATGATGGCCTGACTTTCGTTTAGCCCAGAGTGCTTCTCAAATGAACCCATTTTTCTTGGAGTTGTGGTTGATGCTACCAGGAACACATCGTAGACCCTACGTCTGAGGCCATGCTGGTAACTGCATATAGGGTGTGGAGGTCAACCAGCCCATGCTGGTGAAGCTTCAGAAAAGACAGCCCCCAAACTCCGGGGTCTCACCATTGCCGAATCAGAGAAGAAGAAAGGCTGCACCTTTTACAAAAGGCTGGAAGAATCCAAGATGAAGTGGCGAGGCAAAAATAGCATCGGTCTGGAAGAAAAATCTTATATGTGCATTTAGTTTTTCAGTATAGGAAGAAGTGATGACAGCCTGTTCATTTCCATCCAAATCCCTCTATCATCTAGTCTTGGAGAGGACCAGGGTCTCTACATGGGGCACACTATATTTTTAATCCAATTATATTATGGCTCAGTCCCTTTCCTACAGCTCAAGCTAAAGCACTAATATAATTAGACAGTGAAAGAGTTTAACAGCCATAGCTATAAACTTGATGGTTTGCATAATTTAGTTGTGAGCTTCCTTAGAGATTTGCTTAAAATATTGAACTTTAGGTTTTGTTTTAGTTTTTCTTCCAAAGGTAAAAATGGAGACTATTACAAAGGCTATAAATACAAAACTAATTTCTCTAGAAAGAGGGGTTTGTGCAGTGCATGGTCTTATTTTGCAAACATTGTCATAAACCGCTGTTAAGTTCAGTGTGGTTTTGGATCTTAGGTAAGAGCCTGCAGTTTGCAGGATTGGGCTTAGATCCATGGAAGTGCTTGCCAGCCCTTCCCTAAATACAGCATTACCTGTTTTCACGTTGTATTTTTCAATCAGATATGTGACCATCAAATGTGCAATTTCTATAGATGAATTGAAGAATGTGAATAGAAAAGAAAAAAGAAAAGGGAAAAAAAAAAACGAATCAAAACACAATTGTGAGACTGATGGAGAAGTCAGGGATGTGCTTACAAGGAAAGGTGAAGAAGACAGAGCTGTCCTGTTAGCATTATCACCAGCCAGAGGAGCAGTGTGACATGGGAGCGTTTGTTTAGCTCCATTGCAGGTCCCCACCCAGGTCAGAGCTGTATCTGACCCTGACACTACCTCACAATGTAGTCCTTGCAATAGGAAAAAAGACCCCTTAATTACCGACAACTTCCTCATGTTTGCTGTAGGTGATTTCCTTTTTAATGGCGTTATAAATTAACATCCCACTACTATAATATGAGAATTAACCCAGATATAATTTTATTTTTGCTGCTCTGTTAATTTAATGTAATATGGCTTGGACAGGTAAGCATTTTAAAAACATAATTCAGTTAAATTGCCACTGCTAAGGTATGTCCCTGACCAAAGAGCACTCAGTTCCTTAGAGTGGAAATTTAGGCAAAACACAATGTCTCATTTTTATTCTATGATTCCAATAAGGGAAAAAGGAACCAGGTTCTATTAGATGTGTTAACAGGACTGTAAAACACATATGCATTTTTTGGTCCTGTTCATATAGGCAAGATGCTGTCATTTTCTTGAATATTTGGAGGACGTGGTTAATTTTCCTATGTCGTTCTTCATTCATGCATGTTTGAAGTTGTAATGGGCTGTTGGTCCTTTTACAATGAATCCTCTGTATCTTCACTCACCTGAATGCCCCATGGTCATACTGAAACTTGGTTGGAAGACGTAAAAAGTCCAGGGGTGTAATTTTCTATTTTCCATTACAAGCCAACAAAAAGAAAAAAGAAAAAAGAAAAAAAAAGAAAAAAAAAAAAAAAAAAAAAAAAAAAAAAAAAAAAAAAAAAAAAAAAGAAAAAATAAGGAAACTTTTGGTTCTGGCAGACTTGATTTGAACCATTTCTAATTTTACTTACCTATAGATTCATACCATGTGGTGGGTTATTTAGAGGTTATATTATGGATGGTTATGCTTACTTAATGTAAGAACATTTGTAAAAAAGATACGTGCACTAGATACAACACATACTCTATCTCATCCCAAGTAGAAAAAAAACTTGCAGAAATCTTCTCCCTCACCCCTCACAAAGATCTGGGACTCTGTCCAGGTATCTGTTGGCTTTTGCTCTGAATTTTCCACCCAAAACTTGTGAAATATATGTAGAGCTAATTCTGTAGGTCACACTCATGGCAGCCCTAGAACCAGTTAAACAGGGCTCCCAAGCCAACCTAGCAGTTTGCTCAGCAGGAAATGGGGAACCAGACAGAACCATCCAGCCAGGTGGTTGTCAGATTTCTGTGACTTCACCTTTGACTTCCACAGAACATGCATTGGTGAATGAGTTTCAGTTTTGGGCCTGAAAAAATGCAGCAAGGAAGAAATTGTGTGAGTCAGCTGCAGCCTCTAAGGAGAGCGGGGTGCTGTAAGGGATCCAAAGACGTCCCCAAAGGGCTGACAGATGAGACACAGCACAAGGCTATGGCAGACCAGCACAGGTCTAGGGCAGCAGCTGGAAAGCAGGAGAGGTACAGCAACACATCTCAGTCACCATTGCGTGGTTACATTTTAGCAGTAATGTGCACTCTTTGATGTTTTCTTACTGTGCCTTGTAATTTTTTCAAGTGATTTTCAATAACTTTTAACTGGCTGAATAAACTCAAATTAAATTATTGATTAGACTTTTCCAAACAAAACCTGTCTTTTTTTTCCTCTTTTTTCCCCTCTTTTTTTAACAAAAGCAGTGCTTTCCAGTGTAGTTTTTGCAGAGAGTACTCTTTCTTGTCTGGAAGGTCAGCCCAAGCAAAAAACTCCCAACAAGCTCTATGTTGAAAAAGTGGTGGGTTTTTTCAACCTCTGGGACCCTGAAAAGTACAGTCTGGGGCTACTGTGGCTTTTATAGCATTTCATACTCATTTGTCTCACTGTTTATGTAGATAGGGGGCTGCTAAGAAGTCTTTTCTGGACCTTCCCATCTCAGATGTCTGGGACACTTTTTACTCTGTCATTTTGAAATCAGAGTGAAAGGATCTTTTCTCCTCTCTTTTCACTTCTTTTCATCGTGCCAAAAGCTGCCTTGAATTATGCAGCTTTTGTAAAACTCCTTGAAATGTGTTTATATAAGAACAAACCGTAAAAATTGAAGTGAAAGGACCAAATCCTGTGCCGCACTTACTCTCCATTGATGAGGTACTCAGGGAAAGCCTGAATGGCAGCATGTGAATAAGGGCAGAAGAGAGATTAAATTATACTCTGGGGGAGTTGAGGCACCATGGGCAGGCAGTGCAGATTCCGAACACACTCCTCCATGGATCCCATATGTAATGGTGGACAGTTCATTCAGGACATTGACACAAAATAAAGATTGACCTTCTTACCCACTTTACGTGGCAAACTCATGAGGTATCTGACAGCTGCTTCTGTGGCAACCATACTTAGGAAATTTGTGCACTGCCAAAGAAACCACAGCTCATCTTCTCTTTATAGCTGGTTTCCTCCTGGGTGGTGCACTGGCACTGCCCAGTATGGCCTGCTGGGCCATGGCTGGGGAAGGCACTGTGTGAGAGAATGGATCCCTGAGCTCTCTGGTCCCAGCACAGGAAGGATGTGGACCTGTTGAAGTGGGTGAGAGGAGAGCCACAAAGGTGATCAGAGAGCAGGAGCATCTCTCTTACAAAGATAAGCTGAGAAAGGTGGGGGTGTTCAGCCTGGAGAAGTCTCCAGGGAGACTTATACCTGCCTTCCAGTACTTAGGAAGGGGATCAGAAGACCTGGAAAAGGACTTTTTACCAGGCTATGTAGTGCTAGGACAAGGGGGAATGGCCTTAAAGTGAAACAGGGTAGGTTTAGTTTAGATATTAGGAAGAAACTCTTGACTGGAGGGTGGTGTGGCCCTGGCACAGGCTGCTCAGAGAAGCTGTGGGTGCCCCATCCCTGGCAGTGTTCAAGGCCAGGCTGGATGGGGCTCTGAGCAACCTTATCTAGTGGAAAGTGTCCTTGCCCATGGCAGGGGAGCTGGAACTAGATGATCACTTCCAACCAAACCATCCTATGATTCTATGATTCCTTATCCTCCTGGGAGAAGTATACAGGCTTGCAAATGCCTTCCACAACTATCTTGAAGGCCACCAGAGTCCTTTTCTTTAATGCCCTTTGGCACTGTCATTGCCAACCAAGTTATAATCATGTTTTAGAGGTTTTTTAGAGCTCAAGTGAAATTACTAGAATTGATTTATTACAAACACTGCTTTCTGATCAGTCACTGAGCCCCCTCCTCTTTTGCCAGTGTAGGGATACAAAGACTTTCTAGGTCTTGAAACCCCAGTGACCTGGGATCTCTCCAGAGAAGACAGATAATCTAAATATTGCAAAATTAAAACTTATATTTTAAATTGCTAGGGCAGATCTACAATTTATGGAAGCGGATGTGCTTGCATAGGCATCTGTGGGAATTCCTGCCAGAGGAGGAACTGGGTCTCAAATCTGAGCCATTTTAAAGAGATCCTTAACAAAACAGTTCTCAGCTTATGCTTCTGAGCATGAAAAAACACATAGATTTAATTTTAAATATTAGTTTAATTTATTGTCATATCAGAAGCAAGCAGGTAACATTTTGTGGGGGTGGGCTTTTAGTTGCATTTATTCTGTTTATTCCAAAGAAACTGGGAGGTCATCTTTGTAGGAGACCTCTACTGGAAAGCATAAATATGCCCCAGCAGAAGACATGAAGCCAAAATAACTCATCTTCTGATTCTCCCCTGTGAAATGACAGCTCAGTCATACCATTTACAGAACTCCCAGAATGTTCAGGCATTTTGAAGTAAGTCGCAACTGTGTCTGTTTGTCCAATTTACTGCACCAAAGTAAGTCGCAATAGCCAAATCTGTACCTTCCCGCTCCGCACAGCAGCTGCCCTGTTGGGAGACCAAAGAACTAAGTGGCTCCAAGAGCCCCCCTTGGAGCAACCACGAAAAGTACCTGGAAGACACAGCTTTTCCCAGCCATACCTGACTGATCTTAATCACTCCCACCCCAATGCCATCGAATGGGGATTGTAAGGGACCTCAGCCTTTTGCTGGGGAAGAGACTGGAACAGAAAAGGGTTGCATGAGTTTCTTGCCCTCCCATGGATCTGTTCACCCCCACCGTGCCACCACAATACCTTACCAGCACAGGACTGACCTCCTCTGGAGCCTGTCCCCCTCTCCTGTGCAGAGCTGCTCTGTGCTGTGGTGAGAAGCTTCCCTACTCCTTACTGTCCTATAAACAGAGGATAATGCTTGGCTTTATGAATGTGACTTTGCCTGATTTTTGAGATACTGACACAATGCATATTTGCAAAGACTGTTCCTTCCTCTGGCCATCTGAGTATAGTGTTTGAGAGAATATTTATGTTTGGATATCTGAGATCAAAGACTGAGGTAAACAAAGGCTTCAACAGAAAAATAACAAATAGAAGACACTTGTAAGAGCTGAACACAGTTGAAAGCACAATGAATATGAGGATAAATACAGGTTCCTGTGCAGCTGTATGCTCAAAGGAAGAGATCAGCCATAGACACAACAGTCAGGCACAAAGGCAGAGTGCCACAAAGTGTTTACAAAATCATGTTTGCCAGGGAGTGCCTGAAGTAGAATCTGGACTGGGTACTGGGAAAATCTATGCAAAGAGGATCTCAGCCAGCAGCAGCAAAGGCAATGAGCATTCCTACTGAGGTCGGGAAGGACCTAGAACAAGCCCCAGAGATTGAGTTTTCCTAAGCTGTCAGAGCACACATTTAGCAGCTGTGTTTGGCCAGCCTGCTGGCCCAGCATAGCCTTTCCCCTCTGGTACCAGGGGACTGTTACTTTTCAACCTGTTTTTGGCTGACAGGCAAGAGATTTCAAAGGACCACTTTTCTGCAAGACAAAGGGGGGCACATGGAGTTAACAAGAGATTATGTCAGTGGATTTGTAGCTAATATTTGCATACTATCTTTTCCCTATGGTAGCTCACCTCTGTCTCAGCAGAGTCTAGTTGCAAGGCAAAGCCACAATACAATTAAATCACTTAGGGGAGAAATCTCCCCCAGACCCCTGCACAGTTTACAGCGGTCCTCAGCTACCTCTCACCTTGGATTCTATCGTTTCATTCTTTTTGAAAAATACAGCCTAGCCATTTAATTCTTACATTTTTTTTCCTGCCAAACCTTCCAATACATTTGCCCAGGAAAAAAAAAAAACCAACAAAAAACCCCAAACAAACAAACAAACAAACAAACAAACAAACAAAAAACTCAAACAAAAACCAACAAAAAACTTAGCAAAAACCATTTCTTTCCTTTAACTCTAAATAAGTATTTTGGAAGTACATGCACCCTAAACCTGCTCTCTGAAATCTCTACTGACATACCTGGTAAGTTTTAGAGAACAGCATAATTTGGCAATAAATTAGAAAGACTTGTAGTTAAATGCCTGACTTCATGCACTTTTAAGCTCATAAAGCAAAGGGATGGACAATATTACCAGAACTCATACTGCAAACAGCAGTAACTGTGTCCATAGAGCAAAGTAGTGGAAATAAAGGAACAGGGCACACACACATGCTGAGAAATGATTGCCTAAACTAACGCTGAACACAGCAAATTAGGCATCTTGAAGTAAGACTCACAGAAAAATCAAGATGAGCAGAAAGCAGAGGAACTGACGTATTTCAGGAATTGTGTATTTTTCCAGGAGGATCCCATGCAGGTCACGTACCGAGGAGCTATGTGCTTTACAGGAATCTGTCAGTTTAGTGCCTTGATGCTGATGGTTCTTATCTTACACACTGCCTGAATGTCTGGTGGTACTGGTTTGCAGTTCATGAAAGCAGTTATTCCGACAGCAACATTTTATTTGTGACCCATTGTGTTTCCATTTTCCCACTGAAAAGACCTAAAAATACATTATGTCATTTTTTGAGGGCGAAACTGTAAGAGCTCATCCTTTTTATGAATGTTCACTATCTTTTCTTATTGTTTCTCTCAGGGGTCTTCTGTTCAAGGAAAAATAACATAATAGCATTGAACAGATACTATTAAATTCTTATTATTAAATACTCAAATAAAAAAATTATGATTATACAGTTAAGTGTTAGTTAGCATAGAAATCCTGTAGAACATGTGAGAGAAGCAAGGCTGGTTTAGTGCATACACTTATACAGCATGACCTCCTCAATATTTCATTTGGAACATTAGGGATATGGGGTATGTACCTCCGCAATAAAAATGGGTGATGAACATATTGTTCTTCAAAACAGTGTTCAAAACTTTTCTTCCAGAACCATCCTGCTTTGCCCCTCCAGGTAGGATCTGGATCCTGCAGGTATTTATCTGGTAAGCTCCCACTGCAGTCAGCTGAAATCTATTTGCTGCTGTCAATGGAGTTCCTAAATATAGTTGAGATTCCCTGGTTCCATAAAGAGGCATCTGTACAGGCTGGCAGATACAACAGAGAGTTAGGATAGGGCTTATGGCAAACCAGAACCCTGCTGCAGCAGCAACGGTATGCTACAAGGATGTCCTTTACTATCTGACTCTTGACTGTGTTTCAACAACTCAGTGAAGCCCAGTGACAACTTCTTCTGGCTTTATTGTGATCTTAATAATTGCACTTTTTAACATATAGTGCCTTTATTGAGTGGTCTGGGCCTGATCTCGACATGCAGAATAATTCTGAAGAATTCTTAATTCTGAAGTTCTGTACACAACATTTTCGATAATGATACTCTATCATGCATAGCAATGGAAAAAAAAATCACAACAGTCTTTCAGACTAAGGGCTGCTTAGCACTGGTGACAATCCTGCTTCGAGAGGGATGTTACACTGGATGACTGGGAAATCCCATGGCATCTCTTCCAACTGACATTTCTGGGATGCCACAGGCCGGGCTTACTCGGTCCTACACAACATCGCACCTTCATAATCTCTTCATGAGATCTGTTTCATTCTTGAGTGGAACCTGATGCCAGTATTTACATTTTTCATGGACTTTTTTTTGAGCCTGACTTGGTCCATCAATTCCCCTTGCCATGGGCTGTATCTACATTTGTAAAGGGTCCAGCACACCCTCTGTGCCATGCAAATAACAGTGTCTCAAGAGACTGCAACTATTCTTCAACTGGATCTAATTATATGGAGGCCTTACATCAAGAAATATATCACCACCTTAAGGAAAAGCTAAGTATGAACTTAAAGCTGATCATATAGTTAAATGGTTTTCAGAACACAGGTAATCAAGAAAATAGCAAGTATTGATTATAACCCGACCAAAACTGTTGTTCCGTGTGCAGCAAATTCTTTCTGATTGTGAGGACAAGTTTGAGCTGCTAGGAAGTGTGAATGTGTGCTGCTACAAGGCTGATCTTGAGCACAAGGTCCAGCTGTCCCTACTTCTTCACTGTTGGCTCCTTTTCTGCCTTAGCTACAAATAGTTCTCCCCAAAGCAAACATAAGAGAGACAGGAGTGTAAGCAAGGTAAATTAGGGCACTGATGGTTTCTAACCTTCTTTTATTTTGTAGTAGAAACAGCACTGGTGAGACAAGCCTAGAGCAGCTTGGGCTAAGAGATTTCACAGATTTATCCAGAAACTGCAGGCAGCTGTGGAAAGGGAGAAGGGAAGGATGGGTAATACCAGTGCAGGAGGTGTGCTACTTAGAAAGTACCTCGGGGCTGTCCAGCTTTGGGGGGCTCTACTGCATGGTGTTATGGTAAATACTTGTACAATTAGAACAGCTACGTCAGCAGTGATGCGACAAAAAAACCCAGAATAGGACATTTATATGTAATTTTTTTCTTTTCACCGAAGAAATTAATTTCAGAACAGAATTAAATAACTGGATGCAATTGAACAGATATCCAGCTTAATAGTTGTGTTTGTAACATTTGATAACTATATTTTTTTTGGAGAACATGGTGTCGGATTCTCAGCTGACTCATTCATTGTGCAAGTATCCACTAGATTTCCAACCACTGAGATTTATTTCTTTTCATTAAAAGTCCACATTATTATTTATATGGTCAAGAACATAAGTAACATTGGAAAAAATAAGTATTAAAGTCTAAGAAAAAATATTCAAGTCAATAATAACAGAAGAAAAGAAAAATATGTAGTATATATTAAAAATGAAAACAATTGTTATAAATATAATGGCCTTAAATGTTTGCTTTTATGTGACAGATGTTTTTAACAAAATGTCTATGTTGGCAGTTCAAGCACACTTATGATTTTAATTTGTGTAATATTCCCTTTTAGTATTGATGTCTATTTACAACATCTGTGAAGAGTCTGTAACCTGAATGTGACAGGGAAAAACTAACAGACTGCTATTGGAATCTTTCCACTGGGTCCATGTAACAGGCTATTAACAAAAATCTTAAATAGCTATTCTAATCATCAACAGCAATCTTACACAAATTATATCAGACCCAAAGGACCCGATTAACTTTAAAATGCCTTACAGACCTGAAACATAAATTTTGCTCCTCCTACCTTCCTCTGTAGAGTCAAAATCAGATCATATCACAGGCACTGGTTTTAGCTAGGCACACACAAAATCAGTATGCGAGGCAGGCTGCAGACACGCAGGCAGGGGTCCACTTTCATGACAAGGAAAGCACATTTCTGAGTATTAAAATTAAATGTAATCCTCCCTTTTTTTTTTTTTTCCTGTTGCTCTTCTATAAATCTCCAACTGGAATTCCCAGTCTGTAACAACTCTTTCAAACAGCTGGAACTTAGACAACATCCTGGCATGGGGAGGCATTAATATGTCATTGAGTTGATACCACTGATAAAGGCAGATACAGGATTTCTGCTTGGGGAAAGCCAAGTCTTACCAAGATGGTTTCACATAATAGGAAAGTGTAAATGAGAGAACATGAGTTCAGTTTTTTTGCTATTAATTTCTTAATATTTGCATCAAAATTTGAAATTCTAACTGTTATTGTTATGTCCCAGAGGTCTTTTCCACAGAGTTCTTGCTTGTTCATGCCTTCTTAGTCAGGAGCCAAAATTCCCCCACCTTTTGCCACTTAGGCCTTCTCTTTCCCTCCCCTCCCACACATACCCTTTGTTTGACCCCATCTATACTACAATAACTATTTAATTAACAACAGTTGTTAAATTTGTTTATGGCCTGACCTTGTAACACAGTTTGGCTGGCCAGTTAAGATGGAGCCAAACTGTTTTATATCTCACTTACAAAAAAAGCCTAGGTAGAGACCTAAGCTAAAGAGCTTTTTTTTAATAAAAACTGAAAACCAAAATGCAACAAAAGAAGGTCATTCCATTTGTATCCCCCTTTGGCCTCATCTACCGTGGCTGTCCAAGCTGCATTATAACCAAGTCCTTGACAACAGAGCCCAACACCCATTGATTGCTAAAGTTTTCTATTTTTCATGCAGTAGAGGAGAAGGGGGGCAGTCCTTCTAAAGTTTTTATTTAAGGCAAAGCTTTTTACTTAAGGTAAAAAGCTTTATTCATCTCTACCCCTGTTTTGCTTGGCATTTGGAAGTTGGGTCTAGTTTCTGTCAAGACAGCCCTAGGGTCTCTGAGAAATCCGGGACTCTCCTGGGTACAGCTGCTTCTGTCTGAGCCACTGATATGGTCCCATGGGTAGGAAATTTCTGGTGTTCCCTGCAGTGACTCCTTCTGTCTCTCTCATCAGACATATTTCATTTCTCTGTTTCTTTTTCTATCTTTTTATCCTCCTTTGCCAAAATCCTCCTTATGTCTTGTGGGTTTATTTACAATTGTTTTTTCCTTTTTCTGCTTTTTGTCCCTCAGAATTTCCACATTAAATCACTTCAGAGTTGAGCACAGAAGTCTTAGTTTAACAAGAATAAAGGTGTTAGCTTTGTTTTACCACTGTACTGCTAAGTGCATTAAATGTGGAAATCCTGCGAGGCAGAACTAAGACATCCTCCCTAAGGACCGATACTGTCCTAGATGTGTTCTATGTAATTCACAAATTATATATTGCACAAATAAACCCAGTGGGTTTTTCCATATTTCTTAGGTTTCCTTTTTCAGAAACATTCAGATAATAGTTTTAGTACCTTAGTATTTTTAATACCTCAGTGGAAATACCTCTCCCTGAGTCCAGGATGGTTCCCCAAGCATTCTGCTGCTTAGGCAAAACCGACTTGTAAAATTTTACATTTCAGCTCTGTGAAGAAAAATGTGACTGCAGATGGGTCTAGAGCCAGACCATAGAAGGCTTTGAGAGCATTTGCACGAAGGAGAAGAGAAGCAAGGCCTCGCTGAGAGTGCAGGAATTCACCCGTGTGCCCTCTGAAGGCAGGCTGGTTGTTGGTGCCAGGGAGAACTGTTCTTCCTTGTGCCAGTGTCACCCACTCCTGTGGTGCTGTCTCTGAAACAAAGCCAGCCCCGGTGATCAAAGATTCATTAGCACTTTTCATGAATGCATACCCTGGCCAAATTGGCACTTCACTTAAAAGGAAGGAAAAAAAAAATTTAAAAAGTGAGTATGGGTGGACAAATAAACAGATAAACAGACATTCCATACTGTGAATGTCAAGGTCTTACAGTAAAGTCTTCAGACATCCAGTAAAGAAAATTAGGTATTCTTACTCCTAAACAGCTTGCTTCTTCTGCTGTGCAATTGAGCTCAAAACAGTGTTCCTGTGAGACCTCACCCACTTCCCAGTCCCATCTGTGGTTGAGCTAGCACAGTGGAACTGCCATCAGAGTATGTTCTCACTCTGGCTTCACCCCAAGAGGATGAGAAGGCACAAATCTTCATTTTATAGTGTGTTCTTTGTTATCCAAATATGCAAAAGATTTCAGCTTGAAATCAGTCAGATTTTTTGACTAGAGGCTCAGCTGCTTTCTTCTTTTATTCAAACAGACTTGAATTTCAAGTTCTGTTACTATCCCTTTGAACCAGCAGTTCTCCTGCTCTTTTTGTGTAATGAGCTGTACATGTTCCAAAACAGTTGAAGAGAATTAAATCGTAAAACAGTAGGTCTCTGATCCACCTGAGTGTCAAGGAAAAATTAAAAACATATTTTGGAGAAAGATGAAGGAATCACATCTGCCACAGGTCTGGGTACTTTCAGAAGACAACAGGTATATTAATAAAGCTGACTTCAACTGGTGATGCATGGCTTTTCTACAGAAGTTTGTGCTCAAGAAGTTTTAGTCTTCTGTTCAATTCACTAACAATGTATGTAGCAGAATCAATTCACTTATCTCAAATGAAATCTTGGACTGAGCTTTTCTACATTTTTGAATTAAATTGGTCCAAATAGACACAGGATTTGAACTTGTATTCAGCTATTAAAAAAAAAGTTCTAATGAAACTAAATGAAAATTTATTCTATTTTTTGCAGTTTTTTCTACATTATCTAGAGCAATATTAAAGCAGACAAACCACTACATTAAATATAGGTGTTACCTAATTGCTGTTACTTTTAGCATAGTTTCCTGTAATTCCCACAATGGGGCAATCTGTCTGTCCTCCTCTCCTGACCCCCATGGCCAGTTTCAATCAAATTAGAAAGAATAAGACTCAAACTGGAGTATTATCTTAGGTTCTTAACTCGACCAAAAATTTCAGGAAACTGAAGAATAGGCTTTCCTAGTGCAAAGTTTCCCTCTACAGTCAGTGAAGACAAATGAATACCTTTGGATCTCTCTGAAGGCAGATCCTGTGCAAAAATTAGATGCCTAGTCTCAGAAACGCAGCAATAGTCTATTGTTGCTTTTGACAGGACAGAAACACTGAAATAAGGCTGGCTCTCTGGCTTTCTCGAATTGAAGTTCAAGTTAGGTGCCTCCATTAGGCAGGCTTGAACCCCTTTCAGTCATCTATAAAACAATGAAGTTTTTCTGGAGGACAGAGGTCCTCAGACAACTTGCCCTCACTGAGACAGACACGGTGAGTTCAGCTCTTGCAGGGCCAGGGGGCCAAGAGCACAGGCCAGCTCTGAGAAAGCTGCAGCCTGTGATGGGTCTCAGCTGGCTCGAAAAGTGCAGAGGACCTGGGCAGGGGAGCTGGGGTTGTGATGAGGGAGGCTGAAGAACAAAGACAGAATTCCATAAGGAACAATTTGTTCCTTTTAGAATTTGTTTGCATTCATTAGTTCTGCTGCTCACAAAACAACTTATTCAAGTATGTCATTGCTTTTGTTTACTCTAGTAAATGCCAAATGCATTCCAAATTCAACTGCTGGAGTAATGCTGGGTATGCCTGTCCTTACCATACCAATCGCTTTTCCAGAACATCAAATGAAAATCCTCTGTTGTAGGAATATCTTTTGTGGGCGGATTTGCTGATATTGCAGTCCAAATGCCTAACTTACAGGAACAACCATTGCACTGACTCTTGCTTACATTTTTAATCTTTCTTTGGCCCCTGGCCATATTCTAAATAAATGAAACATGCCTATATTGTTCCATCCAGCAGACAGATGATAAAAGGTCTGTTTCAGACTATGGGCAAGTCAGTCTTCAGCCAGTCACTTCTAAAGATATGGAACAAGTACAGCAGTCTTTAAGTTTAATACAACCCTTTCACATTTTAAATCAATTTACAATCTTTCTTTGTAATCAGTTTGGTTACTTCCCAAATCCAGTACAGGGGATGTTCTATTGCCAATTCTTCATTTCTGCTATGATGTTCTTGATAAGGGTTATGTCAAAGACCACAATTCTTGATCTGTACAGAATCTTTGAAACAGCATCTCACACAGGTCCTTTGTTTCAATAAAGCCATAGATGGTACATAAACCTTAACAAGTCATTCTTCTAATTATCTGCCTTGAAGGTCACAAAATACTGTTAATGATGTTCCAAGTAACAAGGACCCTTTGCCTCCTAGAATTCCCCTTGAGAACATACTTGGCTGAAATAAAATTTTATGTGTATTAACAATATAATCTTTTTGCAGTGCTCACAAAATAAGACTTACTTGCATTAGTGAAGACACAACACTTCATAAGCCAATACATAATTCAACTGAGAGTACTGATTTTCAGTGTGAAGTAAAAGTAACCTTAGAGTACAGCTAGTTTCAATATGATTAACACATGCAGCAAGCTAAGAATTCACCAAGTACCTAATTACTAGTAAGATTCATTTTGCACGTGAATTCAGGAGACTTTTAAAAGATAAACAAAAAGCTGTTGTGAAGTGAAAAGTTTTATATAGTATTGGAGCTGAGACCATTAACTTCGAAACAACTGAAAATCTTAAAATCTTGGTTGTACCTTCATATTTCCACAGAAAAGAGCCCTTTTTCTTCCTCAAAATTTCTACTGTCAGAAAAAGAAGAACATGGTCAAGGATTCCTGCATGTCTGGCTGTCCGTCTGAAGCCATGGCAATCGCTTTGCCTGGGCTGGCAGCTCTGGGCAAATGGACACGGTGCATGCACCAGGAGCTGCACACATCTGCAATGTTACACTGTCCATTTCACACACTACACATGCAGATGTACAGTGAGTTTTTTCATGTGCAGTAAGTCTTACACTTCCAGAGATGTCAAGCTCACAAGGCATGAACTGGCCATCTCCACCCAATCCTCACCCACAAATCCTAGAAACAGGTGAGCCTTGCAAGATTTATTTGACTATTGACATGTTGTGCCTGCTTGCACTAGACCTATTTGGCAAAAATTCTCACTGGGCACATTAGGAGCAATACTGAAGCCTGGCTGTGTCTAAACTAGTAAATAAATCAAGCCAGGGTGCCTTCCATGGACCCAAGGGAAGAAGCACGATGCTGATGCTGACTCTTTTCCCAAAACAGGGTGGCCCTGTGTGGTGGCTTGACCCTGGCTGGGTGCCAGGTGCCCACCAAAGCTGCTTTGTCACTCTCCTCGTCAGCTGGGCAGGGCAAAGAAAATACAAGGAGAGGTTTGTGGATAGAGATAAGAGCAGGGAAAGATAACTCAGTTATGGTCATGGGCAAAACAGACTCAGTTTGGGGAAATTAATTTATTGCAAATCAAAAACAAAGCAGGGTAATGAGAAATAAACCCAAATCTTAAAGCACCTTCCCCTCACCCTCCCTAATTCCAGGGCTCAACTTCACTCACAATTTCTCTACCTCTTTCCTGCCAGTGGCGCAGGGGGATGGTGAATGGGGGCTGCGGTCAGTTCAACACACACTGTCATCACACATCCTCAGCAGGATGACTCACTCTTTCCCCGCTCCAGTGTCCCTCCCACAGGAAACAGTCCTTCAAAAACTTCTCCAACATGAATCCTTCCCACAGGCTGCAGTTCTTCACAAATTGCTCCTGTGTGGGTCCTTTTCATAGGGTGCAGTCCTTCAGGAACAGGCTGCTCCAGTGTGAGCCCCCAGAGCCACAGGTCCTGAGAGGAGCCTGTTCCAGCATGGGCTCTTCTCTTCATGAGGGCACAGATCCTGCCAGGAACCTGTTCCAGCACAGGCATCCTGAGGGGTTACAGCCTCCTTTGGGAACATGCATGTGCTCTGTGTGCAGTCCTTCACAGGCTGCAGGTGGATCTCTGCTCCCCCATGGATCCCCATGGGCTGCAGGGGCACAGCTGCCTCACCATGGCCTGCACCAGGGGCCTGCACCAGGGGCTGCAGGGGAATCTCTGCTCTGGTGCCTGAAGAACCTCCTGCCCCTCGTTTTGCACTGACCTGGGTGTCTAAAGAGCTGTTGCTCTTGCATATTCTCACTCCTCTTTCTGTGTGCAAAGGTGCAGGTTTTTTCTCCCATCTTAGCTCTGTTATCCCAGAGGCACTACCACGGTCACTGCTGGGCTCAGCCTTGGCCCGTGGTGTGTCTGTCCTGGAGCTGGCTGGCATTGGCTCTCCCAGACATCAGGGACACTTCTGGCAGCTTCTCACAAAAGCCACCCCTGTAGCCCTCCTGCTACCAAAACCTTGCCATGCAAACCCAACTCACACTGCTCATACCACTTACTGGGCAAAGTCTTCTTGTCCCTGGCATTGTGCTGGTGCAGCGTCTGGGAAATTTACTAGCTGGCACAGGAAAAAGCCTGGAGTTGCTACCAATTATACAATACAGATGGTTTCTGGACAATGTTTGAGGCCATGCTGTAACTCTGTTTATTTTACTTCTCCTGATATCACTCAGTTACAGTGAAGAAGTCACAACCAGGAATTACAGAAGAGGCAGGCAAAGCCATCTGTGTTCCGTGGGACTTGGCCACTCTAACAGTGGAAGAACCAGTAACTTAAAACTCAGGTGTCTCAAACAGCAATAAACCTGCCTGTCCTTTCCAAACCTACTCATGCACATGCCCTCTGCCTCCAGCTCACCCTGCTCACATGTAGGCAAAGTTCAGTTCTCACACAATCACCAGGCAGCCCACATTTCTGGCCCCGTGGAGGGATTTCTATGCATAACCACAGACGGGCATAGGCAGATAACCCCTTCTAATATGTTTGGTTTTTAGAAAAACAACAACAAAACAATAGTTCCGAAATCACCAGTGATGCTCATTTTCTAATCAATTTGAGCTCTGTAGGTGATTGAATTTTCCTTTGAACTGTGGCATAAACTCCAGTTCCTATTAGACATCACATAATTCATGCACATGTTAGCCATTTTACAAGTGCTATTATTCAAAGCTGAGAAGCCTTCAGGAATATTCACACCTACATGTGTCGTGGTTTAACCCCAGCCAGCAGCTGAGCACCACTGCGGCTGCTCACTCACTCCCACCCCCTATCGTGGGGAAAATCATAGAAGCTTCAACCTCATGGGTTTAGGTAGGAACAGCTTGACAATTCAAACAAAATAAAATATATTAATAATACCAATCATAGTGTTGATAATAACAATATTCATAATGAAAAATGAGAGAAATAAACCCCAAGAAAAACAAGCAATTCTCAATACATTTGCTCACCACACACTGACTGATGCCCAGCTGGTCCCCAAGCAGTGATCAGTCTCTTCTGGCCAACTCCCCACAGTCTAAATACTGGCCATGTTTTTCTGTGGTGTGGAACATCCCTTTGGCCAGTTTGGGTCAGCTGTCCCGACCATGTTTCCTCCCAGATTCTTGTGCACCTGCTGGCTGGCAGAGCAGGGGAAACTGAAAAGCCCTTGATTCAGAGTAAGCACTACTTAGCAACAACTAAAACGTCAGTGTGTTATCAACATCAAGATGTATTCTCATACCAACTTCAAAACACATCACTGTACCAGCTACTCAGAAGAAAATTAACTCTATCCCAGCTGAAAGCATGACAACAAGAAAGAATAATTAAAAGAGAGAAATCTTGGCTATGATGTTGATACTCCACTGCCTTATGGCATTTGAACATTGAAATACTCCTGACTAAGGCTTTTAGAATTTATGTTTCTTTATCTCACAATCGTCTTCTTCCCTGGAATGGTCACTAATGTCACCTAAGACACCCTAAGCTATCTGACACATGTATATATGCAATTAGAGGATATGACAAGAGAACTGTGGGAGACAGTGCCCTAGTGGACCAGAAGTGGGTGGCCAGGCGTAGCCCATCTGCAACCCAACTGAGCCTGAAGTCAGTAAATGCCATGGGTTTTAGAGAGCTGATGGGCCATCCAGAGATGGGTATCTGTTTTAGGGGGAGCTGAATGTCACCTGAAGGCTGTTTCTTTCTTCTGACTAGGTGTGTGTTCTCCTAAAATAAGAACCTGCATCAAAGGTGTCTGAGGCCAGAGACTTATTGAGGAAGGACTCAGACATGCATACAAATATACAATACCCTCCCCTGAGCCCTACTTCCTTAGGAGACTGGGCTATAAACACCACTCAGAGTTTCCATAATTATTTTACTGTTGCTGTTGGTTCCATGTCCCACTCAGAGGACAGAGACCTTCTACCTGATCTAGATGACTTTTATGGCAGCGTGAGTGACAGAAATTCAGTGGGTCTGCTGCAAGACTAAGTCTGGGTTTGAAGTGCACAAATGACTGTCACTGATGACAGTTGTGCTTCGCAGATTGGCACACAGTATTTCCTAGGGAAAAAACTAAGTCTGCATGGAATTATCTCTCTGAAGACAGCACTATAAACAGTTCTGTTCTTTGAGATTCCACCTGGTGGGTTTTCTGCAAGACCATAAGTGTGTTGGTTTAGACTTGCATGCCTGAAATCAGAAGTTAACTATTTAAGTTTCTTAATTAACCATAAAGGACCTCTGTAATACTTAGTTGTTGCTGGGTAATAGAATTATGAATGTGTTGCTTTAATAACAGAATTGGTGTTAGTATACAACAGGGACGGAAGAAATGGCAGGAAAAAACCCATTAATCACACAGCAGTTGTTCAGAGAGAATTCCTCAGAGAGGAGAAACAGGAACACAGAAAATCAACTGAAATTGTAGCTCTTTTAAAGATGTTTGAGGAGAAGAATAAGTGGCATCTTCTGAACTATATGGATAGTATTCCAGGATAAATAGTACTTTCTTTAGGATACACTAGGATACTCTAGGATAAGTACTATTCTCACGAATGTCTGAAAGATTTAGACTTTTGTTCCTCAATATTGAAGGAATTAAGCTTCAATAGAACAACACACAGACAGCCATATTTTATATGGAAGATATAAATATATATATCTATTTAAATTGTTGTGTCAATATACACAGATGCAGGTACAGTATATGTAACCATGAATATAAACTGGATACAAATAATCAGGAAAGTATTGAAAGGTATTGTTAACATTTTTTTACCTTACAGATATTATATTTCTAACCTCTGGAAGGAAAATGGCAGCATCAAGACTGTCAAAGTGCTTTTGGCTAATAATAATAATAATAATAGTAACAACAATACCAGCAAAAATAACAATAATAATACCATCACACGGCACTTAAAAGGTCCACTGTAACATTCAATCCCAAGTGTTGCCTTCTTTCTTACCAACCTGGACAGCTTGTTTCAAAGCTTTTTTTCATGCTCTCCTTTTCAAGTGAACATTTGCTTTCTGAGAGTGTCCTCATGGAGCTGAGAAATTTGTTGAAATACACAGTAAAGGAAAGTAGGGTTAATATGGCTGCTATAATGCTTTTGATGCCACAACTTTTAACCTGAAAATATTAGAAAAGTCTCATATGTTTGGTGTTTTTTTAAAAAAAATATTTCTGGGGTTTTGTGGGGGTTTTTTAGGGTTTGGTTGTTGTTTGGGGTTTTATTTGGTTTTTAGTGGTTTTGGGGTTTTTTTAACCAGTGTCTGAGTCATAATGAGGATATTTTGCAGTAACTTACTGCTGTGGATAAATGTATCAAGCACAAGTGCTGCTACTGTTCATTTCAAGCCAGCTCACAATCTGTATACTCATTCAACTTTTTTCTCCAAACAGTATACATCACTCTGAGCAGCTTCTATAAAC
Organism: Origma solitaria; assembly: GCA_013397895.1. Classification (NCBI taxonomy): domain Eukaryota; kingdom Metazoa; phylum Chordata; class Aves; order Passeriformes; family Acanthizidae; genus Origma; species Origma solitaria. Next base: position 48,717 of record VZRL01006554.1, on the reverse strand, counting down.
AGACCAAGGTCTGCCTGCTATAGCAATACACCTCCAATAAGTGAATTTTCTGGTGATTAAATGGAGGAAAAAGAACATTTCTTAGAGCCAGCATGCTTGGGTTAATAAATATCTGCTTCTGCTAACCCCACAATAAGGTCCTCATCTGTTCTTAGGGTGTGATGGATGCACAAAAAAAACCACGGGAAAGGGAGAATGATAACAACTGTGTGTAAACTGGGTTCTCTCCCACTACAGACAACCAAAAAAAAAAAAAAAAGAAAGAAAAAAAAAGAAAAAAAAGGTAGTGGAGGAAACATCTCACCTTTCATCTGAGGTATCTGCAGTTTGTATATCTACCTCTAGATAGGTGGCCTAACTGAGATAAACTTACAAACTCAGTCAGCTGAATGCTACTCTGTTTCCCTCCATTAACTATAAAAAGACACTAAATATTCAGATTGAAATTACACCTTTACAGTATAAAATTAGGCAATATGAATCCCATGGTTTATGTGGGTGTGCCTATATTTTTTCCATCTAATTCTGCTTTCTTTCCTTTTCCTCTCTTATTGCTACTTGACCTGACATACCAGCAAACTTTGGGACTCCGTAGATCATTTCTATTAAGATCAAAAATTATAATTATTACCTATAGGTGCACAAGGTGATACAACCTTGTTTAGTACAAAGGACAAAGTTATTTCTGCTCAGAGCTGGTTAGGATATTTTTCACAATTGCTTGAGTGCTTTAAAATGAATACTGTTATTTTCCTTAAAATGGACCATTTTCAATGTGAGAAGTACTTGCTTAGATGAATACTGTCATGAAAAACTATTTAAAATACTTATTTTTCAGCTTGACAGATTGACTTGAAATTTCAGTTAGAAATTCAAATGATGTTTTCTAGGTTTGCAATGCTGATATGTGTTCTTTCAGATCAATGCCATCTCTGTGTTTGGACTCCGTATTTTCAATTTGTCTCAATGCCACACATGCCTTGTTTTAAATAAAACCAAACAAAGTAATAATTTGACCTTAGTGATGAACTTAGAACAGTATTTTACACTTGATAACTTTAAATGAATCATAATTATCCTGGTACACCAGCTAACATTACATGTATCACTTTTCCTGGGATTAAATGTAACCCTTGCATCCATACAAACAGCTGACCCTTAAATGTGCAGAGCAATGGATTTAAAGCTATGCATGTAAATGCTTGAAACACTGAAGCATAAAATAGATAAACTTGGCCCATATTTGTTGAAACAGTGTAAAATGAAACATAATCATGTGGAAATATTTTTGTCTTTTAAATGACAACATTGACTTAACAATGAATCACTTCTTTCTATACATTCTTTTGTTTCTTGCTCCGAGCAAAATTTAAAAGTGCCTTCACTTAAAACTAGCATAGGGGAGGAGGAAGGGGTAAATTCTTCAGCTGAAGGTGGACAGAGGTAGCGTTTCTTTGGCAGTGAAAGTAAGTAATTTCTGTTTGGCAAAAAGGGATGCTGGCATTTGCACAGATATTTGGATTATAAGAAGCAGCCCTAGCAGAAATGAATGGACAGACAGCACTCAGGTGAAGTCTGAATGCAAATCAAATGGCTCTGAAATATGGAAAACAATTGTCCTCAGATTGGATGCAGTCCCATATTGGATGCATTTAACTTTCTGGATTTAATGAGTCATACCGACCCAAATGAGAATACCCATGTGCATGAAATTAAGATTTGAGTATTTAAAATTATATCACCACAGCAGTTCAGACCAGTCCAGTGTTTTAAACTTCAGCATTATCTTTCAGGGAGACACCACTACAGTTTAAAAGTGTTGGCAAGCTTGAAGGTAAAGTATTTAATTCTTAAGCAAATAAGATTTTAGTATCATCAGCTCCTGACAGAAATCCCTAATTAGTTTATCTTTTGTTTATAATGATATAGTAAATCCTCTGTTTAGAAAGGGGAACAGTATATCAAGTGTGCATGAGTAACAACAGAAAGTTTAAAATATTTAATATATATAAATTACTGCATTATTTTTATTCCAAAACTGATGTCATTCTAGAGCCTTGTCCAGACCTATTTGAGAATTTCCATTTGGGGCATTTCAAAGTATCTGAGAAAAACATTTCTATCTGAAAGTTCCTGGAAAAGGACATTATAGATCCCAGGGCCAATATACATCTAGAGATTGTGGGAGATGCTCATAAATCAAAAGAAATGAACAGCTGAAATGTCCATTCAGCTCAACTGATGGTTGGAGTACTCAGCACCTCTGAAAATTAGCTTGCTTACCAGGTGCCTAAATAAGGATGGATTGGTGCTTTGAAAAATGTGAGCTTAGTAAGTCAGTTCTGTAAACATACAGCAATGTTTGCTGCAGCATTTCCATCATGCACCGCAGTCAGGGAGGAAATAGGATGTCTGGAACCACTGCAGCTTGTGCTTCTAGACTTGATCCTGACACACACTGCATCTGGAGGCTGGCAGGGTTGGATTCCTGGCTTTTCCAGAGCTTTGTTACACTCAGTGGTGTACAACATCCTAAGGCTCATTGTCATTTTCAGCCAAATTTTATGGAGAACTCTTTTTTCCATATGGAAGGCTTTCCTTCTAGGAAGGTCTCAAACACAGAAACCAGCTCTGATCTGCTCTTCCAGTGGTCTTGTACAGATTACAGTGGAACAGTGGTGAGCTTCTTTCTCTCTTAGATAACACAAGTGCTGAGGAGAGTTTTACAAGACCCATCAGTGAGTGCTGCAATCCAGGCATACGCCAAGGCAAATTGCAATCACTCTGAGAGCAAGTGATTTCTCTGGGGGCTTCTTCAAAACACATGGTGCAGTGCGGTCTTTGGCACTTAAATCCTGCCTTACTTCAATCAGTGGAAAAAAAAAAGTCAGAAAAATTAAAATAAAACAAATTTAGATTAATGTAATCTTGGTGATGAAGGTATATGATCAAACTTCAGGAAATTTTTTTTTCAGCCTTATATCAACTCAGCTGTTTTGCATATGCTGGCCTTGGTTAGTTCTGCTCTGTTTTGGGGAATACATGTTAGTATGTTTTTAATAATTGTTTCATATCTCTGAGATTTACAATTGATATATATACTTTAATACTTTTGATAACATAATATTTATTCCTAAATCTCTGGGAAGGCGGCCATCAATACAGTTTTGTGTGGGTAAAGCCAAGTTCACGTACAAATACATACATGTGCATGAAAATACGCGTTTTGTGCGGTGGCTACGGCTCCTTGGTGCGATCCGGAGGTACAGAACCTATTTACCAGGATCATGTGCACTGGGTAGGATGACTGCTATGAGAGAGTGGTGGCTCTACCCATGACCAGCCTTGTAGGACTGAAGTTCCACTGAATGGTGAGGGCTGACAGGTACCTCTGGAGAGGGTCAAGTCTGGTCCCCTGCTCAGGGCTGGGCCAGCTACAGCGGTGCTCAGAGCAATACCCAGCCTGGTTTTTAGTACCTCCACTGATGGAGATGCCGTGGTGTGCAGGGCAACCTGCTCCGCAGAAGACACTTTTTCTTATGTTTAAATGGAATTTCCTTCATTTCGGTTTGTGCCCTTTATGTCAAGCCCTGTCACACCGTGAGAAAGAAGTAACTACTACAGTACTGACAAGTCATGAGAAAGAACAGGATGTGGCTGGAGAAGGGGACCATGTGGAGGTAGGGGCAGCACTTTTCCGGGACGATCACCCTTTTTCTAGTTCCTGGAGATGAGCACAACACAGTAACAGCGCAAGCACAGGAATGGTGACGCCAAGAAGTGGGCATGGACTGTGGGGGGGGGAATCAAAACCACTCAAGCTCCCCAAATCCCTCTGACCCATTTCTAGAAAGGTCTGAAAGATCGGACTGCACTTGGTAACTAATTTACTTGGAAAGCGAGAAACCTGTCTTCAGGGTAGAGAAAACCTGTTCATAAAAAGGTATCCCTCCCAAGCCCGGGCAGTGGCCCCAGGACCATGAGCTGGATCAACGCTGGAATCAGGACCGGGAGTCTCTTTTCCCCTCTCTTTTTCTCCTTCTTTCTCTCTCCCCCTTTATAACCCATGTCTTCCTGTCTCTCTTCCCTTTCACCTTAGCCCTCCATCCAAAACCCACTGCCGCGTGCTTACACAGTCGGTCAGCGACGAACAAACCAACTTCCACGCCAAGCGTGCCATTTACTAACACAACCTTCTGCCTGCTTGCGGACCCGGGGCGTTTGGGAACCCCAGGCGCTGCCCTGCCGGGTGGAGCATCCCGCCGGCCCGAGCCCCGCGGGGCGCGGCAGAGGAGCGCATTTGCTGCCGCGGCAGCGCCGCCCGCGCCCTGCGCGTCGCGGGAAGGAAGGGGAAGGGGAAGAGGCGGNGTCCCGCGGGCGCGCCCCCCGCGCAGTGGGTGCTCATTGCCCCAGGTAACCCGGCGGGCTCGCTCCGCGCCGCGCCGAGCTCTCCCTTGTCCCCGCCGGCCCGGGCAGGAGGCGGGCGCCCTTCCCCGGGGGCTGGGGCTGCTGCCGGGGCTGCTGCGTGCGGGCAGCCCCCGCCCGGGCGTGTTGAGGGTGATTTGAGACACTGCCTCTACACGGGCCCCGCGGCGTACCTGCCCTCCCCTCTCCAGGGACCCCGTTCCCCTCTCTGGCTCAGTGCGTGTCAATTGTGTGTGTCATTAGGGTTTTGCCGACGGCTCCTGTCACCGATGTCCCTGGTGGGGTCTCGCTGACCCCTCCCTGGCCCGCCTTGTCTCCATCCTCTCAGTCCATTCCGGCGTTTTCTAAAGGAGACACTTTGGTGCCCTAAGCCACAGCTGTCAAACAGAGTCAGTCCTAAGCCAGAGTGAGATCTCAGCTCTTCATTCCCAAGAAGCAGAGCTCCACGTGGCAGCTCTGCAGGTGCGATATCCACCGAGGCCTTAAGCACTGTGTAGGCTCACTCCCTCCCATGTGCTGCTGCATCAGTGGGAGGATGTCTTTGCTCCTTCACATGTATTTCTGCCTGGTGTCAGGTTTAAACAAACAGATCACAAAATGTTCTGCTGTTAAAGAGGATGAGTGAAACAGGAGGTGCTCAAACGCCAAGAAACTAAGAGGAAGGAGACATCACTGCTTTTTTCTAGTTTGTTTTTTTAAAGGAAATGTGATTTCCACGGTTATCTGTGGGCCAGCTTTGTGCTGCGGCTATTTCTTAGCCCACCCATAACTTAAAAGTGTTAAAAACCAAACCTGATAAAAAGGAGGATTTTTTTGGAGTAATTTTATGAGCTTTGCCTGTGATTCTCTGAGAAATGCTATAAATGGCACCACTGAAGGAAAGGTACAGCAAGAGCTTAGTTCAGCAAAGCTTGAAAATGAGGCAGGAGCTCAATCTTGTGACATGCACCCATAAAAAACCAGGCTTCACTAGTTACATGAGAAACAGAACCAAGTGTTACAATTTCGCTTGATTCCTCTCTTCCTCTGGTTTTAACTTTCTGGTTCCACCCTTTGGTATCTGACATGCTTGATGCTAAGAAAAGAATTTATAAAGTGAGGAATTCCTTTTTTTTTAATACTGAGTCTATGCAGGCTAGGATTTAAAGCTGAATCTTGTATCAGATGACTGGCTATGCCAACAGATGTCCATACTGTGCAAATATTTACAAATATGCTTAGCTTAGGCATGAGTAGTCAGTTCTGTGCAGTAAGTTAAATTCTTCAGTAAGTGTTTGCAGGATTGGAGCCAGAGCTTGTAACTTTCATGAAGCCAGACAGTTTGTATTACCAATTATGCCAGCATAGCTCTGACAAAATTTATATAGTACTCCAGCCCCGTAAGAAAGTTTATTAAGCCTTAGTTGAACTTCAAAGCACATAGTGATTTTTTTAAAAAGTCTGTGGCTGATAAATTCAGAACACCACAGCTGATGAGACTTGCTAGCCATATGAATAAGACTGCTGAAACGAAACATTTAGTGATTTTAGTTTGGTTTTAGCATGATTTGCAGAAAAGTGTTTTTTTAAAAGTTGTTGTCATTTCCAGAGTTTTGTATTTCTTAAATGCTTTGTTGAATGAATCTCAGAATTTTTTCATTGGCTATTTAGCAGAATGTGTAATAGGAGGACCTGGTTACTTTCAGGAATGAAGATGGTTGTAGTTGGATTTAAAACAAAAATAATCCTTTCTTCGACAGTAAAATTCTATTCCTATGACAATCTGTATCTTCATAATACCTGTATGGCATTATGCTACATACATACATAAAAACAACTGGTGTAAACAAGTACAGGATCTGTTTCTGGATCTGAGTTCAGTGCCATGTGAGTCTGCCAGCACCTTTTGGTTGTTAACAGCCTGTTTACGTTCTTTTATCTGTGGCCATTATCCTGTGCATAGCAGGAGGAAGAGACAAGGTGTGGTTTCCTCCTGTGCTAGAAGCTCCCAGACTTTTCTTGAAATAATGGCACTTTTTAGGGTCTTGGTTTCAGGTGCTTAAGTTAGTTTGAACTAGTCACCTGGGTAGCCTGTCTCCTAGAACAGCCTGAAAGGTTTGTGATAGATACCATCCTGCCCAACCTGATAGCATCTGCACTTGGATGTATGCCATTCATTTTGGTTTGATTGTGGCATCTTAGAAGGTCCTGTATGGATGGAGATGGTGACTAGTTCTACAAGGAGACTAGATATCGTAGTCTAAAAAAGAATGAGGTCTGTAAGGAGTGTGGAAGTAAATGGGAACTGAAACTTGCCTTCTTAAGTATCAGGATTTGACAATTATTCAGACTTAGAAGTTCCACTGTAGCTTCCTAGAACAAGGCAAAGCTATGGCCGGCGTTCTGAGTGATGGCGCATGTGTTGCTATGATTCCGTAGTTACTGTGTTCTGAGAATCCGTCTGACTCTGGTTTTACTGCCCATGTGACATGTAGAAATACTTAGCTGTGAAAAGCACATGCAAGACAAAAGTGAGAGCCTTTCTTGCTTTGTTTTCAGCAACTCACAGCATCGGATTGATATCAAACACAGCAGCTAGAAGCATCTAGAAAGCAGGCAGATTTCATTCCCTAATTGCCACAGCAAGTGAGCAAAGTGTGCTTGTCTGCTTTACTGTTGAAAGTTATGAAATCACTACTAATTTCCTTGTTTCAGTACACAGCTCTACGCTGCTAGATTGCATGGACAATAAATTGCAACTCTGCCACTCAGAGCGTGTGTGATGACTGAGGAGATAAATTTCAGTTTCATTTCTGATTTTGTAGTTTTATATTGGTTTCAGTGTTCTGGAAACAGCTCAGAAGCAAGGAATCTCTTCTGTCAGGTGGAACTGCCCATGTTCTGCATTGAAGTCATGATTCTGGCTAGAGGAATAATGCAGTCGGAGTGGTTGTTTTACCTGCGGTGTGAACTGTTTTTAGAGAGACAGACTGCCACTTTCTGTAGCAAGTAATTAATTCTGTCCTATTTCCAGTACTGCACTATAAAAGTTTGATAATTAGTGGCCCTCTCATGCCTGCACATCACAGGACAGAGCCACAAACCATATACTCAGCAATTACTTTGCATGGTTTGTAGAGGTGGGTGAAGGTGGGGAGGGGAAGCAGGGTTGACTGAGCTGAGAGGCGGAGCTGATATTCTATCAGCAGGCCAAACTCCCTGGGCTCCGTTTCCATCAGTCTTTGCCTGCCTTCTTTCTTTCCTTGTCCACTGCTGTTATCAGCAGGCTGGCGACAATCTTTGCCCTCACCAGCCCTTTTGCCACATCAAGACTCTCAGGCTGTTTGGCATGGGAGAATCGCACAAAGGGAAGTCCAAGTAGGAAGGGAAAAGGAGAGCCTCAGACTGAGACTGTGAGCTGACTGCTAAGCGACTTCTAGGTGAGACAGCAATTTTACCTTTAGAAATGGTAGCCTGCCCTTGGCCTGGTGAGAGCTCTTGTGATGGTGTTTCTGCTGATACTTGCTTTCTGTCCGTGAAGACAGGACAATTTGACATGCAAATACAGTCATATTTTTGTTTTGTTTTTTTAAGCATAATGGTTCCTTGGTTAGGGATTGAACCACCAAGGGCAGGACAAAGAGGGAAGCCAGAAGTGGTGGGGGAGGAGTTAGGTAGTGTTGATCTGGTTGAGAAGGTTGGGTGAGAAGAGGGTGTAGCCATGTTAATCCCTTCGGAAAGGCTGGAAGCTTCTGATGGACGTTGTGCAGCCTTATCAGAGATGTGCAAGGTTGAGAAATGGATGTGAATGGCCAAGAAGAAAACAATGAGCAAACAGGAGGAGGGTAGATGGAGGGATTGGTCATATGGAGGGAGGTGACAAGGACAGAAAACTTGGGCACGTTGGTGGCGGTAGAGCTGTGCACGCTGGGCTTGAAATAGAGTGAACTCTTTGGGCTTTTTCTGCAGTTGCAGATTAACTGTGCAGTGGATACACAGGCACCAGATTTAGCCTGGGGCAGGCTCGGCTCAGAGCTAGCAGTTTATTAGTTCAAGTGCTGTGCCATGTTAACGCATCTCTGCTGTTTCCAGAACCAGCTTTGCAGTGCAGCTGCTCTCAGGCACTGTCTGAACTAACAAGTCCTGGTGGACCAAGCTGGCTCTGCGCAGACCCAGCTTGGGTGTTTCTGTGCTGTGCTCCATGTTCCAGGAGGTTTTATTAGCTTGGCTGGAAATCTGGATCGGAGCTTGCTTTGTGAAGAGTGCTTGACGCTGATGGTTAAGAAGACCTCCCGAATCTGGAATTCTGGAGGAATCATGGTATGGAGACATCAAAGTGCTAACGAGTCCTGAAGGACCTACAGGGCTTCACTGGTGGATGGCTGAGTTTCCAGATAGAGCTTTTCTGCATTTCTGGTGGTAGTTGGATAATCAAGGCTGTTACATTACCCGTGTATCCAAACTCTCCTTTACCCTTGAGAATGCAGAAATTCCTGTGCAGGCTTTCTGTTGTTGGTCTAGCTACTGAGCGGGTCCGGGGGAAAAGTAGTAGCTCCTGGGGATCAAAACTTGGCTCTCACAGCTACAAAGTTACTAATGGTGTGCTTTAGTAGAGCAGATGCTGTCTGTATTTACTGGGTATCCATGTACTTTAAAAAAAAAATCCTGCTACTTTTTTGTGTGAGGAATTTCTACTTGCCGTTTGAGATGGGCCCATAGAACTATAATTTTCAATGTGTTCTCTGAAAATCATAAGAGCTAGAAGTTATTTTCTAGACTTAGAAATACTGCTGAGACCCCATCTGATTTTAGGGCTATCTAAATCTAAGGGCAGGGCTTTGGAAAACTCTCAAATACTCTGGTAAAGTCACTGTGTATGACATAGATCTGATCTGGGCTCAGTATAACAAATAAACATTCTTACGTAATGACTTCAAACCAGTCTTACCAAAATCACACTAGCTGCTTAAGAGGATTGGTGTGAAGGACAGTCTGTTTTTCAGTATTCCTCAGGGATAGGTGTTATGTCAGAACTGGAACTATTTATATTCTTCACTGATTTTAGCAAAGAGGTCAGGAATTGAAGGAAGTTTTTTAAGTCTGGTGTTCCACTCTACACCTAAAGTTAAGACTAATGTATTTAATATGTTCTGTCTTTGTGTTAGGAAAATAAGTAGGGGTTAGCTGCATGCTGAAAATTATTTTCAACCTTTATTTTTCTGAACTAGACGAGTTAAGCTGAGCACATTTTTTCAGTCTGATTTCTTAAGCAGTAAATTGATTAGCTCTTTTATTGTTTTATGGGAACTGCCATATGAATAGAACTGGAAGGGTTGCAATGGGGTGGGGAAATTTAACAATCCTATTATTTTTAGGAATTACTTACTCAAAAATAAAAGGAGCAGTTTCACATTAGACTTGGCAAATTGTTTGAACAAATCTCATATATGCCAAAAGTCAAATAGAGGCAGAAATAAATGGGCTGTGATGCCAAACCATAGGGCATCAGCACGCATTAAATTAATCCTCCATCCTTTCAATTGAGACTAAGGAACTTTTGTCTCCATGCAGTAACCGAGGAAGCATTTGACTTGAAAATTTCGGATCATAGTGAGAGAAGGTGTCATAGCAAAAGAAGCTGTGGAATACTAATTCATGAAAGTAGTTTGCTTTAAAAACAGAAGTAGACAGGTTTTGCATTAATTTTTTTTCCATCCTTGTACTTTGATACATGCTTTCATTTAGTGTTTAAAAAACAATTCAATTTATCTGCTGTGAAATAGATCACAGTGCTGAGCTGTTAGGGTGCTTGAATCAAAAGTTGTAATGAGTGTCAAAATTGAAGGGAATAGTTGAACATTAATACTTTCCAGAATAATTTAGGTAAAGAACTTGGAAATAATGTTTGCAACAAACAAATATGTATTTTTTTAATAGCTGAATCAAAACATCAGAAAGCCTATATAAAATACGTGCACTTGTTTATATACCTTTTTAATAAGGTGAATGTGGATTTGCTTATTTTAGAAGTTAGCACTCTGTGGGCATATTTTACTAAGCCTCCCCCTAAACTGGCATTTGCATCTCCTGAACAAAGCCTTTTGCCTGCAGGTAATTCGCACTATTTCTTACATGTCATCTCCTAAAAGGCACACTGAGCTCTGCTGTGAATAAACCAGATATAACTGGCAAGCTAAGGAGCCAGAAGGAAGCATAGCAAATAAAATAACTGAAAAGAGATGTTCTAATGTGTAACACCATCTCCCACTTCTGCTTTCTGCCATCTGGCTTGGAAGAGACCAACTTATGCCAACTTAGGCCCCTCTGCACATGGGAATAGGGCTGATTCAGCGGGTAATACAGCTGCACCAGTGCTGACCTTATAAATATTGAGCAGGGAAGTCTGTAGTTTCTATCCTTTCAAGTGATAACCAGTTCTTGAACTTCTCAAGATTGACCTCTCCTTTTTTCAGCTGAAACTCTATGCATTCTGCCAAGCATCTAGACTTCAGTAATGGATGAATTAGTACTGTCCATTGCTGCCAGTGAGTCCATGAACATGTTTTTGGTTTGGTTTTTCTTGGCCTAAGAAGTGAACTGTGCCAGCATAAGGGGAAGCCAAAGGATGCTTTGAGGCATAAGACTTAAAATTTAGCTGTATTGCATAGCTGTGTCTTGGAGCAAAAGACCATCCAAACTGTCTAGTAGCCTTTGTGGAGTTGTGGTCAAGATAGAAAACAGTGCCATTTTTAGATATTGTGTTTTATTGTAGAATGTTCTAAATTTTGTCACATTAAACATTATTTCCTTAGGGCCCCAAATAATAAATACCATGATTACCAAACTGATAATCATTCTGTCTTTTACAGTAGGCATGGCAAAAGCCCCCTTACTGAAGCAAGTACTCTACACAGTCAAAGCAGTAAGGTGGTGAGGTAACATCAGGTTTACCTAAATGAGTAACAGTTAAGATATTTTGAAAAATCAAGTGTGTGCAAGTGCAAACCCATATCCTCTGTGTAATCACCTGCAAAATATGAGGCTGTTTGCAGAGGCGAATTGAGCTGTGTGCTAAGTGCTCCCCTGAGAGTATTGTGAGCCAAAGAAGCAACAATGTAGTCCTGTGGCTCATCTCCTGCTTTCTCACCTCTGAAAATTCACATATGATCTGGTTTTCTAATTAGTGTACACTGGTCCAAGACACCTGTGTTACATATGGAGTAGGTTATATTCTATACCTTCTGCTCTGCCATGGGTTTTGTCCTTTGTTCTGTGAACTTACTGATAGGGTTGAAAATTGTTTACTTCTTCATTGTGACTGGTTATTTCTCAGCTGGATCAGTGAACTGAGCTAACTTGCCGTGGGGCCATGAGATTGCTAGTTTTGGTGGCAAAGATCAGCAGAGATTCACAAGAAGGGACCAGAGTTGGGGACCCCAGGGCTGAACTTTTCAATGGCCTGTGATCTTTGGAGATTTTGAAGCCATTTATGAAACTGTACCCTCAGTCTGTGCATATGTGAATAAATTTATTATGCTTACAGTTAATTACCATGTAACTTAGAAAAATTACCAAAAATTGGGTGATACAAAGTACTGGACTTACTAATTAATTTTCACTGGGCTTTTTTCAGGGCATGCTGCATGACAAAGGACATGGGCACCGAATTAAAGCCATTTTCTTCAGGCTTGAGATTCTAAAAGGAACACAAATAAAATGTTTATTAGATCTAACCTATCTGTACCCTTAGGCTACATAGTTTAAAGTCTTCCATAAAATGTCTGTTTAATGGACTTCATCATAATGTCTCTGTCTGACACACCTTTCATGCACAGTTAGAAGTTAAGAAGGGAATGGAAAAGACTTGTGTAAGTGACGTATGGTTTAATATCTGTTTTTAAATGAAATCTTAACTTTATATTTCCAGACTTAAATAGTCCTTTTTCTTTGCAGGCTGGTGTTGGTTGGGAAATTTGTGTTCTCAGAGGGTTTTTTCCTCTTACGCAATTGACAGATATTTACAGCCTTTTTGCTTGCTTGGCTGGCAGCTTTTTGCATGGGAATTCCATATAACTTGATATTAGTCTGTTATATATAGTATTCTATAAGCTTTTTTTTTTTTTAAAAAAAAGGAAGGTGAATAGACTGCATCATCCATAACAGTTTCATAGATCTTAGTGGGAGTTTTATGTTGTTTTGCAATTTGTATATGTTAGTGTACCAGCTAACGCTTTTAATGACCAGATTCATTAGTTAGTGCCTCATATCTGTCCATTGTGGAAGAAATTATTGCCAGAAATCCTTTGACAGCTGTTTCATTTTCACTTTGTTCTGTTTATGTATTTTATAGAATTTGCCTGGTTGTATGTCTGACCTGCATGAAATACAGTAATCTTTTCTCTTTGTCTCTAATGGAAAGCTTCATTTAAGCTTCCCTAGTCTCTTTTGCTCAGCTTCAGGATTCTGAGGATCTGTCTGTAGACTCCAAACTGATGGATACATCACGCACATTTTTAGGTGGTCTTTGTGTGATCTGGTTAATAGTGAGCAAACACTAGACAGTAACTTGAGCAAAGGAGACTTACTAGTCCAGCGTTGTAATTGTCCTGCATTGTGCTTACCTCAGAACCTCTTCCTCTGGGGTAGCTGTGGTGGTGCTGCATCTGGATTCACACTGCTGTGCCAGAGGTGTCTGTAAGCTCAAGGAGACACAGCTATACACTTGCAGGGGGTGATAAAGGTGTAATTAGGGTGTAGGTGGGCTCAGCTGCCTCCTGGAAGTGTCTGCCATCTGTCTTAAAGAGTGGCTTGGCTGGCTGGGATGCCTCATTGAGGCAGGATTAATTTAGCCCCTCGGTACTCTTCTATCAGCTTTTTATATCATTCCAGCATATGTTGTCCTCGGACAAAATCGTGCTGTAATGAGACATTAGTAAGCTGACCTGACTGTGTGTCACTGTTGGTAGAGAGTGTTCTGTTCAGAAAGGTCTTACCTCTCCCTGAGTGTTCTTGCAGATGAACAAGTTTCTCTGGGCTGAGCTATGGGAACTGTTGTAATAAACATAGTGGCAATCATCTGATGTTTTCCTTTAGAATTTAAAAAAAAAAGCTCTTCCTGTAATGTTACTTTTCTTCTGTTTGTTTTCTGTAAGATAATTTCTTATTTGGATGCGAACCTTAAAACTGAAAAAAAATTCCCATCCTGGTTAAACTCACAGTTTGGTAGAAAATGGCTACAGTAGTGCTTTTTAAGAAGTCTGTGTTTACTTAGCTATAAGAGATCCTTGCTGAAATACAAGGGCTGATAAATGTAATGGCATTAAAGAAATCCAGTTACCTTTCCTGGCTAAAGGCCAGAACACAAATAAGTTAGGTTTGGACACCTAACATCAAAAATCCCTTGCTCAGCATTTTCCTAGTCATGAAGTATTTAAATTCAGATAAATAGGGCCTTCTTTGCCCTCAAGGCCATGTTAATATTGCATCCAGTTTTCCAAGCAGGCATTCTCCCAATTGCCTCCTTTTTTTTGTCTGCCAACTTGACACATAGTAAAGCCAATCTATAACAAAAATATACTTCAGATGCCCCTGGAAATGGAGTGGAATATTGCCTACATTTTGAGGAAATTGAATGTTAAAGGAACTCAAAGAAACCGCTTTTGCCTTTGCCCAGTCCTTCCCTTCTCTTTGTGTGTGCGTACTCACGTGCAGGTCCCTTCAGGCAAACTCTTGTCCGTGGCAGCTGTGTGGCGAATGTGACACACTCTGTTCCCATCAGAGTGACACACTGGGACAGAAGCCTGCAGCTCGGGCTGTTTGTTAGGGTTTGATCCCTGCTGCCCTCAGTGCAGGGGTGAGCCCTGGGAGCCTGGGGAGCCCCGGAGAGCTCAGCGGGCAGAGCTGTGCTGCTCTTCCTTCGCGTGGGGAAGAGCTCCTGGCAGGGCCCGAGGGGCAGAGCAGAGGGTGCTGAGCCTGGGGAGCCTGGGGCAGGAGTGGCTGGTGGAGGGCAGGTGTCTGGCATGGGAAGGTGGAGGATTGATGAGGAAGAGAAGGGACCCTGTATCCCTTGGGTTTGTTTCACTGAGTGCTCCCTACCTGCAGGTGTCTCCCAGGCTTAGCAGCGATGGATAAATTCAGTGTGTTAGTAGCAGGCTAGGAAGAAAACATCTCAACCTAGTAAAGATGTGAACTTCATTAAAAACAGTAAATTAGGTAGGATTGTCGACTTAATTGTTCACAAGATGCAACTTCAGGCTCAGCTGGACTCATTCCCAGTGAGTCAATCTGTGCATGAAGAAGGCAGAGCAAGGAAGTGCTAAAAGTTCCTTTGGGGTTTTTTTGTTTTGCTTTTTGTTTTAAATTTTGAAACTCGCATTTGCAGTGTATATTTTAACATATTCATGTGAAACACATCAAAGTAAACACATGCAGTGTGTTTCTTTCACTATCATTAATCACTTCAGTGTTTTAAAAAGTAACAAAAAATACACTAATGTTAAACTGTGGTCAAGAATTGAAATATACACAGCTCAAGAAATTGGAAGGTCACCTTTGCCAGGGCAAATGTAGCTTGACAACCGTGTGTTTATGTATCAGCATATGAAGCAAGTCTGGTTAGCAAATACGGACTTTTTCCATTAAAAGCTCTCAACTTATACTGAAACTTTTTGAAGCCCTTTTTCAAGCCACCTGAAGACTCAGTTCAATACTGAAGGGAAGAAAATTACCCGAAATTCTCCGAAATGCTCTGAGAGCTATTATCCTCCAACGCTTTTATCACTGAACACAGTTCCTTTTTGTGTCCTGTGTATGTCTTTATCTGGGCAACTGCTGTTGATGACACAACTGAATAACAAGGAGTGGGTGTGAAGGTTGAGAGTTATTTGGGGCCTTTTTTTTTGTTGCCTCTGAGGTGTCAGTGAGCAGCCAAGTGTGAGAAGTCCACTTGGCCTTTTCAGATATGTTGGAGCTTTTGGCCAGGGTGGGGGACAACTATTTGCAGTTGTTCCTACTTCCCTCTCTTCCCAAACCTGCTGGGTGTTACTGAAAGGGGGTGACAATGTGGCACTTCTGTTCCTTTGAATAGTAATGCAGTCTGCCTCTGCTCCTCTCTGCTTTCCTCAGCAGCACCATAACATAAACATCAGCCTGATCCCTGTCAGTCCGTTCTCTGGGGTCTGGATACTGGTTATATATGTGAAATGTTTTAGTAATTTTCCTTGCTCTGATGAATGCCTGTATGAAAGGAGTTGGGACAGAACTGGCAGTGTGCACGCTAAGAAAGATGATGCTGTCATGGTGCTCTTTACTGAGATGTGGGAAGTTGTTTTCATAAATATAAGTTAGACTTCCCCTACAAAGAGAACTTGGATAGAATATAATTAACTGGGGATACTTATAGATGTGTTTTTTTGTACTTGAGTCAGCGTCCTTGTGGTAGCTGTTTTTTCAGTTTCACAGAAAGATTATACTTCTGTGGCTCTGCTTTTTGTCTCCTGTTTGTTTGAAGATACAAAAAAGAGACTAACTGTTAGGGGTTTAAGCCAGAGGTGCTGTATTCTCTCAGCTTCTTTTTCTTGTGGGGGGAATTAAATGCATTCTTTATTTTTCAAGTTTATGCACAACAGATAAAAAAGCGTGCATGTTTTCCACAGAAGTAACAGCTAGAATAAGCTAATTCCTGCATAATCTGACTTCCTGAAAGTTTTAAAGGACCACACTTCCTTCCCATGTGTATTTTACCTTTTGCACTTTTTTAGTGTCCACATTGTGCTTGGCATAACTAACCAAAGCATTCTCATTGTCTTTGTGACTAATCAGGGAAGGATATCAGTTCATCTTACTTAACTGGGATGTCAAATTTAGGAGCTCTCTTGCCTGAAGGCTCTCTAGGGGGAAGTGGTTTTCAAAGTCTAAATCATCCCCAGGTGCATATCTTTCCTGTGACAGACAGAGAGTGCCAGGAAGTCTGGAATCATAATTTGAGTGCCTTGATCAGGTAGGATGAATTTGGGTTGAGGAATATAACTTTTAGGCAGATGTGTGTGTGTGTGTTTTCAGAAAGTGTCAATCCAGTTAATTCTGAATGTCTTGGAGAAGCAGATGTGAAATACCTCACAATTTACAAGTTCATAACTTTTTCCTCTCCCCCTACAGAGGCTGCTATTGACCCCCCTAAGACACCTGACAGCGAACCCTTGTTTACAAAACTGCGCAATCCAAGCACAGGCAAGTTCTGGAATTGTGACATGAGCCTGTTAAAATTCTAGTTCATTCTCTCCACCACTGAAAGATTCATATTTCACAAAGCTGGAATAATGATGATAGTACAAGTCTTATGTGCCAAAGATACTGCTGGCTATGCCAGATAGTTAATGCTGTGCAAACATTTAGGATTTCTTTTATAATTTTAATTGGTTGAACTGTTTATTCATCAGGAATATTGGCAGCACAAAAAAGGGGTGTAATTTAAGTTCTGTTTTAAGTGCATTAATTTTGGGGACCTTACAGTGTTGGGTGTTGAGTCTGGGCTTTTTTTTTTAAATCCAAATTTAGGCTTCTTAGCATTCATCCTATACTATAAAATAAATATAGCTTGAAGAAGTGGTTCAGTTGTACTTACCAAGCTTTTTGGGTCTTCTCATTTTTAGATCTAATTTTCTCTTCCTGGTGCAGGTCATAGTGTCTCTTTTCTCCTTAGCAGAGGATGAAGCACTTTTTAATTCAAAATGCATTGGAAAGACCAGCAAATGGAGGCAATACAATGACACCACCATCCCACAGTTACTTCCTTCTAGTCAGATTGTTCTTTTTGTCAAGGATTTGTTATTATTCTATGATTAATTAATAATTGGGATATGAGATACTGCAACAGAAACTTGCAGTAAGCCTTTGTAGGGTTAACATTTTGTTTGAAAAACATGTTTCATGCTGGTTTTTTTTCTTTGCTTAAGCTTGTTTGTTTTCTGTAGATTCAAGTTTTATGGTTTTGGTCTGAAATTTATATGTATTTTCATATATATATGTGTGTAACTAAAGTCTTCAGATACATTTTAGTGTCATACTATAGGAACCATACTTGTTCTTGAAAGAGGAAAATTGTCCAAAATGGTAATGCAGAATATAAAATCACTTACTCATCTTGTTACCTGTTTCTTGATTGCTCAGATTTACAGTGGAAATATAAAGCCACATCTATTTTCCACCTGTGTTATTATTTCCTTCTGTAGCATATTGGCTTTGTAGTTTATGTTATTAAAAAACATAGATGTTAATTTGTTTTTCTCTGTGTAAAAAGAGATCTGTTTACCTTGTAGAATCAGAGATCTTGGGAAAGTTTTGCGGGGAAAACCTAAAGTGCAGTGATTACCTGGGTGTGTTCTTCTAGAATTTACAGGACCTTATTTATAGGCTTGCATAAACTTTCACTTATGTAGCCTATTATAAATACAAGGTCTGAAAATGGAAGAACTGAGAACACACTATTAATGTATTTTCCTTACCTTTGGGTCTAACAGATGGATTGTTGATGCCAGATATTGTATAAATAGGCACTGAAGGACTCAGCACACTGTAGAATTCATCCTAACCACTTTATTAAATAAAAGCCTGCTTTGTCATTTATACAGACAGGTAAAAGGGACAAAATTTCTATCCCTTACAAAGGCCATAAAGCAGGATCAGACTGCAATTCCGAAGTGCCACAAGGAACATTGGTGAAGTTGTGAGCAAAGCTGCCTGGGTTCTCTCTCCATCCGCTAGAGTTTCTGTCTAGCAGTACTGTGGGGAAGCTGTGCTGACTGTCCTTTTGGCATAATGACATAAATGAAGGAGCTATACTATGGTAATCAGAAGGGTCCCTTACTCAAGATTTTGCAGCTCACCACTGGATTTGGCTAGCATGCTCGCTGGTAGGAGTCTTAAGTTGTTCAGTCAGCACTTCTGTGAGTAGTTTGATGTGGTGCTGATCAAACTGTGGCGCAGACCCTTGTTGAGGGTGCAAGTGGTAATGGTTGAAACCTCTGCTCCCCCTTATAACTACTCGTTGCTCCTCTCCTCCCCTACCCAAAAGAAAAATTATCAGAGAACTGAAATTATATCCTTAAATGAGGTTAAACATCTGGTCAGCCTTTTGGATAAAGGGGGAAAAAATGCATTATCAGTCATTTTTGGGAATTCATGTGTCTGCCCATTTTAGCTGACCTCCCTCCGTACCTGGGGGTGTCTGCAGACTGAGAAGAGCAGTGCTGATGTCAGCTTTCAGGGCTTACACTGAGCTTTTTCGGAGCCAGCCCGTGATCTGCAAGTCAGTGCAGCTTTGCAATTTATGTGTTTTAAGCAGGACAGCCATGCTGTAGTTGCTCTTGTTTCTTGAAGGGGGATTGATAACCGAGATAGAAGCAGTCCAGCCAACAGACTCAGCTGACCACATTTCAGTGGCTTGTTCTGTAGGCGTGGCAATTTCCCGTTTTAGGTACAGAAAATGCCAGCCCTGTTTGCAATGTGTTTGTCACCCTTCCATTGTAACCCAAAACTAATGGGAAATTGTAGAGTTCTGCTATGGGACAACCTAAAATAAAGCTTTCCTTTTCTTTCCCAAACTGTTAAGGTTCTGATGGGCGCTTCAAACCAACTTCTTCTAGATTCCTTGTTTACTTTATACATCTGCCCCTACTGAGTCATTGCAATCCATTTTGGTGCACAAAAAAAAAAAAAAGTATTTCAAATTGTCTATGAAAGGTTTGAGACTTTTTTTCCCCTAACTCAGAGTCTGATATCTTCAGGACAAACAAGATAGAAGGAGAGGGAATTCTTGTTTTCCACCTTCCCCCTTCACTACAGAAAAAAGCTGATTTCTTGAGTGATTTTGATTTGGGTTTGGATCAAAGGCTTTGTGTTGTAAGATGAACTATTCACACATCTTATTTATTGATTCAAATTCAGTTTCATTTATAGAGCTGGTAAACGAACATCTGTATATAATAGTGTTTTTTGTCTGAGCTCTCTTTGTAGTGAGTTTATGTAGAATGTGTGTATGTTTGTGTGTCTGTATGTATATAAGGCACATTCTTCAAACATATTGGGTATTCTTTTGATTTTTGCGAAAGCTTACAAACACAAACCAGATTTCTTTTCAACAGGGGAAGCAACCCTTTACTTATTCAATAGTGGTGCACAGCAGCTGTTTGAAGTAAAAGCTTTTCATGAGGAACGTCGTTCCTGGTTTATAGGTCAGACTGTTCAACAAGGTGAGTTGCGTAATGTATCTTTCCCCCAGCTTTAACTAATGTTTGTACATAGACCTCCCCTCTCTCCTCTAGAAAATTTACAGGTGTTTTTCCTTGTTGCTTGAGACATGCTGCATCACATCCCCACCTTCTGATAGACTCATTTGCCATATGGATTTAACCAGGGCTGGGGGCTTTGTCATTTCTCTTTTAAAGGTTGCCTTTGGCAGCCTCAATTAGACAGATGTTCATTTGTCATTTTTTGAGGGGGGAAGGAGGGGTAAGTAATTCAATTGTATTTACACAGAAGTGCCATAAAATACTTAGCTTTCCTTGTCAATCACACCAGCAAGTCCTCTGTGTAAGTTAATATGTATTATCCTATGGGAAGGAAAAAAGAGGGCTGGAAGGCCTTAGCTAGCTGAGCAAAGTGGTGTGTTAGAGCTCCAAGCATTGAAATGTATGGATGTGCATTCTTTTAATTACCCCTGTAGTCGCCAGCCTGAGTGCTGGGTTCTCAGGAGAGCACTGCAGTCTGAAGCTGCCATTTCAGTGATCTGTCTGGATGAGCTGGTCTATACCATCCTGGACATTCTCTGATCCTTCACTGCTCTGAAAATGAGGAGGAAACTTGTGTAACTGCTTGTGACGGCTTTCACAATCCCTTTTCAGTAAGGATGTTATTGTAGTGGTGTTTCTCTGCCAGCATGTCCACAGACCAGCATGTCCATAAGTATTAATTCAGGAGATCAAGGTGTATTTATTTTATTCCTTTTCATTAGAGAAAAGTCCATTTATAGTAATAAATAAAAGCAACCCTTCCAGACATATGCCTTCTTTAACAGTAGTATCCCAAAGTGTGTGCTAACTTCTAAACATCCTCTGCAGGCACATAAAGCAATGCAAGCAGTATGTCTGTGAGCTTTTCCTTGCTCCATCTTGGGGGTGAGCCAGCAGACTGGGCCTGCTCCCTGCTCCCAATTATGTCCACATTGTATTCTCTCTCTCCCTTTCTAACCTTTATTTTGGCCCTTGGGATACAGTTGCCTTAAGGAATCATGCCCTTGATTTTCTTTAAAAGATACAGTGGAAAAATAGTTCCTGAATGTTAGGGCTGCAGTATCTCTGAAACGGTCAGAACAGCATCAAGAAGCTGTGTGTTTGTAGTTAAAACAAATTATCTAGTTATCTGCAGAGAAAGGCAGAGGTCTTTATACACCTCTAGTGAGTTTGAATCTTTAGAACAAAAAAGACCCAAGTCTTTCTGGACGTTCAGAGGAAAGCATTTAAATGGAAGCTTTGAGAAAGTGGCTAGTGGGTTTTTTCCCTTCCGGTTTCAATACCAAAGCTTTTGTGTTTGTAAGTAGTTCCAATGCTGGCTGTGCCTCACACAGAGTATCATGTTAGTAATACAGATGTTAGGGTAGGTATCAGCTTTGCCCAAACCACATTCTTCCCACCCGAATCTTCTGTTAGTTTTAGGGCCATCATAATAGGATTTCCTTTTCTTTATTATCTTAATCATGTGATTTAAAACAAAAAGATTACATTTATTTGCTTTTGGTTTGCTAATTACTGTCAAATTGTCATCAATTATTTGGTCTCATTAGTGAATGTCCTTGATGTTACATTGTTTCTAATTATCTACAATTATACAAAAAGCCTGACTAAGCCATTGTCCTGCAATGAACTCCAGATGGGCAGAGGTGTCTGTTTCAATGGGAGACCGAGTCCTTCCTTTGTGTGTAACCTTGAATGCAAGACACTGCTCTAAGTTTATTTTGTTCCATTAGGAGGCTGCATCAGTTTCTGCCTTTACAGATGAGAGGCAACTCTAACTTAACCAGCTCTTGAAATTTCAAGAGCTGTTGTCCTGCCTATCTCCTCTGTCAGCACAATGTTGCCTTGCCCAGTGTTGGAGGTGAATTCAGTATTGCTGAATCTCTCCGGTATCCCAAACCAAGTTTCTGTTCCCCCCAAATCTGCCAATAGAGGGCAGCTTCAATTTTGCTGGTTTTAATACAGTCCAGAAAAAAGGCAAAATGCAGGGTACATGAAGCCAGAAGTCCTGAACTGGAGCTTTTTCTTTGGTTTGGCAGGATATAGAATTGAGTTGTCTCTGTATTTTTAATGTAAAATTACAAATAAAATTTTCCTGTCCATTTTATTAAAATATTGGGATACTTACTCAAAAAAACAAAAAAAGCTCTTCACACTCCTAAAAACCATCCTAAACCCTAAAAAAGTGAAGATATTGTGTAAGCTTACTTTTGTATGTCTGTCACCTAGATGGGCGCCTGCTGTTTGTTACACCAATGGACCCTTTATTTCTGATACTTTACTACCTCATAAAGGCAGACAAGGAGGTAAGCCTGCTTTACTTTATTCTCTGGAATTCTCAGGAGAAAACATTATTTCTGGCTGCAGTTCTGCAGAAGTTATGTTAATTTTACAAAGAGTGTCTTCCATAATAATGGAAATTTAATTTGCATTTAAAGCAGAGTTATCTGAATACCTGGAAGTATTTTTGTTTGCATCAAATTTTTTGGTCGGTAAATTATGTTACAAGAGTCAGCTTTCAATCTCAACAAGCTCTAATCACCTCCTTTTTTAAGAGAAGAAGAGAATCTCTTTTGTCTTTTTGTGAGAGCCTGTCCCAGAGCTATTGAATTTAAAATGCTGACATGTCATCAAATCAAAACAAGCTAGTGCCCTTTCTGAGGCATCAGTAGAATGGTTATTTTGGGAAAGAAGGGAAAAAGAGTAATTTGGATACCATAGAGGAGGAAAGAGGAACATTTCTGTGGCAGTTTGAACTTGAAAGGGAACATTGCCTTTTTAGAAGCAGTATTGTTAGTGATGCCTCATCACAGAACAGCAATGGGATGACCAAGTATTGAAAAGTTGGGTAATTAATGAATGGCTTAATTGATTTATCATGGGTGTAGCAAAACGTACTTAAATTTCTGAAATATATCAAAAGTCATAGGCAGATTTACTGACTCATTTTTTTATAAACAGCCTGTGAGAAAAAGGGCACTAAATAAAATGGAAATGTTGATTTTTTTTTGGTTGGTTGGCTTGTTTTGTGGAGACAATAGTTGCACTCCCTATGAGTTTTTGCTCTAAGAGAATATCTTACAAGGTTGTTTGCTGTTTTCTGCTTTAGAGTGCAAGTGGAAGAATGCAGGAGAAATTTTTTCTATGGTGAAGATATAAAGTCTTCCTGTACCTTTTTAATAGTAACTTATTGTTCTGTAATTATTTTTTAATTATTTAAGGTGTAGGGTGTGCAGATGTATTTTGTATTTCTGTGGTTAGGATGGTCCATCAGAAGATGTCATTTCACAAGGAATAGTTTTAGCTTGTTCCCTGGGTACTGTGCTCTGTTTGAATTCATCATCCCTTTGAAAGCCTTATACCAAACTTAAATTTGGAAAGCAGTAAATCTCCACTCTCTGCGTGGAGGGGTGTTGAGGTAGCCTGAGTAAAGGACAATTACTGCTGCTGTTTCTGTGCATGGGGAGAGTCCTGTGCTGCCCTTCACTTTTTCAGTACATTGTTTTCTAGGTTTTCTAGGCCAGACATGATGCCAGATAAATGGACAGAGCTGTTCTGGGTCCTAAAAAAGGGGAAATGCACCCCTACAGCGCCTTGCCTAAGTTAGTGTATTCTGCAGTAAAGGGAGGTCTTGTTGCAAGGTTAGCTTGAATGCAGCACAATCACTTCTAGCTTGAACTAATGATTATCACTGGGCATCTTAGGATCATCCTTTGCATTGTCCATGGATTTTGATAGTCTGATGTAGGATTGCTTAGTGTGTCTCTGAGCAGAGCCATCTCCTATCCTGGGCTTTTCTTGGCTTAGGCTCTGTGCCCATGTACGATGTAAATGCGGCTGTCTTGCTTTGAGACACAAGCAGGTAAGTTATCTATAAGAAAGAGTTTATTGCAACTTAATTTTTGTATCTCATAATCTTCTTTTTGCCACTGTTATTGTGCCTTTTCCTTTTTAAGGAGAAAAAAACCTCTAAATACTTTCTAGTTTTGCTTTTTATGTGTTCATTTGGGACTTTTTTCCTTGTTTTGATTGTGATTTAACAATAGATGGTTACTTTTATTAAGCCTCTGACTGTCTAGCAAGAGAATTAATTAATAATGAAAGCGGTATACCCAAGTGGGTTTTTTCATGCTGACCAGAATAATGAGTTCAGCCTTGGCTGCAGAGACCACGCACTCTCTAAACATGAGAAGCTCACAGAGTCTTTGTACTGATGCGCTGAAGGATCTTTCCAAAGGGAAGGCTGCCAGTTGTGCCAAACTGTGCTGAATGATTATGCATTGTTTGGCAATGGCAAAATTTGTTTGATGGTTCTGTCATGTGTGGGGCTATTTAAGTTGTGCCAAAATCACTTTTTATCCCTCCTCTGGCCAAACTGGAATTGACTTTGCAGAGGTGAAAGGTTAATACTGTGTTCCAGAAGCTGCCCTGCTCCTTTGAGATTTATCTTTGTGGAAGGAAAAGCAAAATTTGAATGGAAGTTATGACACTGGGTTTAATCCAACAGGTTTTGGTCTAAAACACTATTGGCACACTCTGACTACTGTGTCTTATGTCATCTTCCAAAAAATCCCACTGTACTTCACATTAGTTTCTGCCCATGTTGTTTTACATTTCGCCTTTTAAGTGCAGTGTTTGAAGAGTTCAGCATTTTGCAGGTATTTACTGGTCTGAAATAAATATTTATAGCTTGCTTTGTAATCAGTTTCTGAATGTGTCATGTGTTACCATTCAAAATACGATCTTCTTTAAATCCTTTATTTTAAAACCATGGCCGTTGCATGCATATGTATTTATATATATGTGTAGTGTGTGTATATGTGTCTTAACATTTTAGTAATGCCTTTGTAATCCCTTTGATGTATTTTCAGCAGCAAGGAAAGTTCCAGCCACTTGATCAAGTTGTGCTAGACGCAGAATACCCTAGCTGCCCATTGCTGCTGAAGTGTGCCAATGTTAAACAGTACATACAGCATGTAACAGAAGAAAAAGGTGAAAAAAAGGGACAGGGGGGAAGGCGGACAAAAAAACCTCAATTTGTTAGTATCACCTCATTACAAAATAGATTTAAATATTGTTTTTTCCTTTACCAAACAACCAAAGTGCCTGACACAGCTGTACTTTAAAAACAGAAGCTTAGGCTTAGAGCTTGTTGCTGCAGTCTTGTGAATAGAAATGTGTGGATCTCAGATTATCTGCTGTAACTCTGAAAAACTCATGCAGTCTTGTTGCTAGGTGTCATACAAATGATAAACTGATCAAAGCTGGCTTCTTGACATTATTGAATATGCTTTGAACTTTCTTTAACTTGAATCAGAATTTTAAATCTCTCTAAATTCTTTATTTAGTGTAGGATGGTCTGGTGTGGAAGAAGCAGTTGGTCCATTTTCTTTTTTGAAACAATAAATAGAAAAAAGCTGGAGACAAGTGAATATGCTGCTGAGAAAGGAGAACACAAGTTTTCTGGCTTTGCCTAATTTAGTATTGCAAGTTTAAGCTTAAAGACTTAATTGTTTTAAAATACAGAAGTTGATTTGGATGCATAAGAATATGAGAGAGAAAGCCCAAATGGAAAAAGTTAGCAAGCTATCAATTCTGTACATAGTTTCTTCAGCCTTTGCTCAGAATTCGCTTTGGTGGGGGGGCTTTCATTTTATTTGAGGACAGTATATGCTTTCTAGGGAAGGGAAAGGAGCATGACATAATTTTCACAGGTTTGCAGACCTGCAAAAGGTGCAAGACCTCAGTTTTTATCATCAGTTCTTTAAATAGCATTCTCCTTAGGCTAACTAACTCCCTGATAGGGAATGGAGATTTTCCTATGCGCACATGGACATCTACAAGAGAAGGTACAGCAATTTTTGCACCACCCAGTGCAATACCAGTAAGCTGTCTGATTCTTGTGCACTAGAGCTCCTCTAAGGAGTTGAGGTTAAAAATAGAAGATAGATTAAAAGCTGCGTACATCAAGAATTTGCTTTCACGAAGCAAGCTGACCCTTGTTATTGATATATATATAAGAAGAAATACTTAGATGATCTACAGATAATTGGGAAGTGGCTAAGGAAAGGTGATGGAAGAATAAAAAGTCTGCTAAATAAAAGACCAGAACTCTTCCTAGCTGTATAGAACATTAAGGTGTGCGTGGGGTGGGGAAGCTGTGAGCTGATTTAGGTGCACAGGTTTAAGTATTTTGGGCTTGATATGGTGCATATTCAGTGAGGTAGGGAAGTTGCATTTGAACTTCAGGGCAGGACATATTTCCATTGAAAATGCTCACTTTAACAAGAGAGCAAAAGATCTAGGTAGCAATGCTGTTGTCACATTCTGTTTGGGTCTGGGGTGGAATTACTTGCTTCCATAAGCACATAATTGTGGAGTAATAGTACTATTCCTTCTGTATTTCCAAAAGAACCTACAGAAAATATTTAGTTACATTAGGTATCATTTGGACCAAACAACCTTTTTCTTTGGATAAGTTCTGGCTTTGGAGAAGGCTCAAGATAGGTGCATCTGAAATACAAAACCTCTTTGCCTTCTCATGAAGTGATAAGTATTTCCATTAAAAAGTATTTTTAAGCTTTCGGACAATTGCTATGCCCTACAACTTGTCTAACACAGGATAAGTAGCCAGGGTGAGAGAAGAGCTATTAAACTTCTGTGTACAGAATCACAGAATCATCAAGGTTGGAAGAAACCTTTAAGATGGTCTAGTCCAAGTGTCAACCTAACACTGCCATAATCACTCCTAAACCATATTTTCAAGTGCCACCTCTGGACTCATCTTGAGCACTTCCAGAGACTGTAATTTCACCACTGCCCTGGACACTTTATTCCAAGGCCTGACCACCCTTTTCCATGAACAAATTTTTCTAATATCTAATGTGAGCATCCCCTGGTGCAACTTAAGGCCATTTCCTTTTGTTCTTTCACTTGACATGAGGCAGAAGAGACCAACCCCCACTTCACTGCAACCTCCTTGCTCCAGCCCTTCAATGTCCTTCTTCTAGTGAGGAGCCCAGAACTGGACACAGAATTTGAGGTGTGGCTTCACCAGTGCCGAGTACAGAGGGACAATCCCTGCCCTGCTCCTGCTGGCCACACTCTTGCTGATCCAGGCCAGGGCACCATTGTTCCTCTTGGCCACCTGGGCACAGCTGGCTCATGTTCAGCTGCTGTCACCAGCACCCCCAGATCCCTTTCTGCTGGGCAGCTTTCCAGCCACTCTGCCCCCAGCCTGCAGTGCTGCGGGGTTTGTTGTGGGGCAGGTGCAGGACCTGGAACCTGGCCTTGTTGAACCTCGTGCTGTTGGTCTCAGCCCATCAATCCACCCTGTCCCAACCTCTCTGCCAGAGCCTTCCTACCCTGCAGCAGATCGACACTCCTGCCCAGCTTGGTGTCCTCTTTGAATTGACTGAGGGTGCACTCAATCCCCACATACAGATCATAGATAAAGATATTAGATAAAGAATTGGCCCTGGGGAACACCAGTAGTGACCAGCTACCGGCTGGATGTGACTCTATTCACCATCACTCTCTGGGCCTGGCCATCGAGACAGGTTTTTACCCAGTGAAGAGTGCACCTGCCCAAGCCAGGAGCTGCCAGCTTCTCCAGGACAGTGCTGTGGGAGACAGTCCCAAAGCCTAGATAGACAATGTCCACAGCCTTTCTCTCATCCACTAAGTGGATCACGTTGTCATAAAGGAGGTCACATTAGTCACCCATCTGAGAAAATGAAAAGTGGTGCCAGATCCTTTTGGCTGTCAAACCCAAGTCTGTATAGGAACCTTAGGATGAGGTCTGGATTATTTTTTTGAAGGGGCATTTCCTCCAAACAACAGTACAGCCTTTGAGCAGTATTTATGTTCCCTTATTAAAGGCAAAATAAATTTTTTTAAAAACTATTTGCTATGGACAAGATCTTGTGTCTTCTAACTTCTGTATCCATTCTTATGCTGTTATTTGTTATCTGTCAGAGCATCCTCCCATAAACTGTATTCTGTTAGACAGTAGTGAAGATGCTTTACTGCTTGGGTTTTTTTTCATTTTCAGTAATGTTTTATGTAAACTATAAGTTTGTGTCATTTTGCCAACAAATGATATTAGTTGTTAAAGAAGTTGTGGTCACTTCTTGGGTTTTGTTTTGAAATGTAAGGTGAAAATTGCTTTTCTCATAAAAGCTGTACACACATGGCACACATCAGCTTTATGTGATGTTTTTGGATCTTCCCAGGCGTGTACATGCTGCCTTTTTTCTTGTTCAGGTTTGGACTGGGTTCACAGTAACAGTGGGGCTTTTTCTTAGGATTTCTCTCTTTTTTTAGAACACCAAGAGTACTGTTATGCAACAAACCCATTGGCACTTGCTTGCCTGTCATGCACGCATCACCTTTCTGTTTAATCCACTTCTATGTGTTTCATATTCTCATGTCTTTTATTGCCTGTAAAAAATACCAGCATTATGACTTAAGGTACTCACTCTTTTCTAGCTCTTAAGACCTGTTGTCCACTTCGTAGTCTTTCTTGTTTAATGAGAAGAGCATTAGGGCAAGAAATCTCCATTGTGTTGAGGCTTCTGCAGCTCTGTTCTGCTTGACAGAACCTAACAACATAATTATT
Source organism: Origma solitaria (assembly GCA_013397895.1). NCBI lineage: Eukaryota > Metazoa > Chordata > Aves > Passeriformes > Acanthizidae > Origma > Origma solitaria. Next base: position 20,406 of record VZRL01006554.1, on the reverse strand, counting down.
TCACTCTTCATTTAGTCTTAAGACATTTAACATCTGTCTAACAAATTCTTACCCCAGAGCACTCACAGTTTACACTTACTGAATTAGCAGAAAATCCACCTTCCCTGGCCTCGTGGTTGAGAGGCACTGAAAATTCATTTAGCTGAATTAAATTCTGAATAACCTGCTTTAGTAGTTGGGGAAAGGGTGTGTTACAGCTCACTAAATCTGGGTGAGGCAGGTTGTTTGCTAATAAATTCCGACATTGGATAGAAAGTACAGTAGAGAAGGTTTAAGAAAGGGTTATGAATTCCAGTTGTAGAGTGTTACTCTTTGTTTCATTTTGCAAGGCAAAAGCTGCACTGTGATCTTGTCTGATGTGATTAACATGAAGAGCCAAGAAAACTTACCTGATTAGAATAACTAAATAATATTGCCAAGCTTGTATTCCCAGAAGGTAGGAAAAAAGGGGCCATATGAGTTTCAGAGTTATGGAAAACACTGAGAAAATGGATGTTAAAATGTGCTTTAGGCAGTTTGCTCAACAATACATCAGGGAAACTTCCAAGTCTACATAGCGATTACCCGATCACTGAACATATTATTTAATTGTAGAACCACTTATATTCCATCTGTATTTCTCAAACCCAATCTTTCCAGATGTCTCAGACCAGTTTTATAGGCACCAGACACATTAGGGAACAAAAGGCTTTCCAATATATGCTCATATTATCAAACATAGTCGCTAACTCTCACCAATATCAAATGTGCATCACATGTTAAATCCACGTTCCAATATTGAATCCTTTTGTCAGCAGTTTGTGACTTTCATAACTCACTGTAATTCTTCAGAGGTCTCAAATATTGTCAGTTTCTAGAGTTTAATAGTCAAAACTGTCAAGCACACAAAATATTTTCAAACAAAGTGATCTCTGAAGGGTTCAGTGTAATTATTTTTCACATGTTTTAATGAAAATGGCTTCACAGTTCTATGTTTCCTTTGCCTAACTGAGTCACTCTGAATCATGCTGTTGTGGGGGCGTCTGCTTGGGAATCCAGACTAGAATTACTTTTCGGCATGGGTTGGGGGACGGTGCCCAGAGGATGTCCCTTCCTCGAACTTGCTTAGATAGGAGAGGAGTCTCCTGTACTTGTGCTCACTGTACTTGAACCCAAACCACGTTAGCCCTTTGAGAAGCAGGTTCAAGTATCCAGGGCATTTCTCCATTTTCTGCTTCTTTTTTTTCAGAGCCACTTAGACTTCTAAGTCCTAAAGGCTGCAGCCAACAATATCACAGCTAATTACTTTACCTGCAGCTCATCATAAAGCAAAGTGTGTATTAGTGTATTTTCCATTTTTGCTCTGCAGAATTTTTGCATTTTGCTATTGTACAACTGTTGAGACAGATTTAAACTTTTATCCTGCAAACAGCTTTCCTCGACCTCTCCATACCCCTGACCATGCATACAGAAAGAGCACATAATAGTTCACTATTTGTGTGCAATTTGAAAGAGCCAAGATAAACCCCAAAGAAGGAAATGCTGAAGGAATCATAAATAATATGTTGTTGTTTGCCAGGGGAAAAGGAAAATCCATGAAATGAGTGTTGGAATATGACATTCTATTCAGTAAATGACATGAAACAGATGTAGGTATTTATGTGAATGTATACAGGAGATTAAAACTTACTGAAATACCTGTTAAAGGAAAAGACTGAAGCAGCAGGCTCCAAAGTCTCCTGTGAAATCTTATTAGGCATCTCATTCCGTTTCCCAAATGTAGCTTTCTGTGAGTTAATACTCAATTTTTATACTGAAATCTCCCCGAGCCTTTGTAATTTTCTCTCTTTTGCCTGAGTATTTTGAACTCATGTATCTCGAGATAACTGATCACATGTGAATAGCAAGTGTTCATGATACCCTCGTTACCACAGGGGAAGCATTCTCTGAAAGTCTTATATCATCGAGTTAATTTGTGTTGCTCCATAAATCATGAGTGAATCATGCACTTCCTCCCACAAGGAGTGTGTTTCACTATTTTGAATTCTGTATTTTCTTTTGACATTATATTGAATTATGTAAAAGGGGGATAGAAGTAAAAATTCTGCTTTAGTCACTCTGTGGTGTGAGAGGGGAGAACTGATAGAAAAAGGGTTTACTGAAAAGGTGAATGGTTTATCTTCAATAACCAACTCTCTGTCCTGGCCCCTTACTAAGAGCTGGAATTCAGTACATAAAGATTTAAGAGAATGTGTTGTTAAAAAAAAAAAAATTAAAAAATGGTGGAACCAACATTTTGTGTTGTGAACTATGTAGTTAAAATCACCGGTCTGGTGACACAGGGCAGTGAAGCTGAAGTGAAACTGCAAGGGCTTGAGAAGAGTCTTAGTGAATTCAGGCAGCCCAATATTACACATAAATAAATTTTAAAAAAATGTGCTTTGCTGGATTAGGTCCTAATTAAAGAACTGTCAGATTGTTCAGATTTGTTCATATCAGCTCAGTCTGTTTATTTTTTTGTTTCCAATACTTTTGAAACTTATTGCCCTGATACCAAACATGTGCAAGACACAAATTAACTTTTATATTGTATCTACAAGTTAGTAGACTTTAAATGTATTGAAAATGCAATCCAAACCAGACATGACTTTTTCCCCTTTTTTTGGTTTTTTCTCAGAGATTGGCAGTCAGAAATTCCACAAATACAGCCAAGAGAAGACACTGAAGTGGTTAAAGAAAAAGGTATTGTGTTACTGTTTTGCTTTAAAAATTGCTGTATGTTTAAAATGGAAATGCTTATTAGCTTGTCCATATCTGGTTTTGAGCCATATGCTGTGCCTCAGTTCAAGGTCCATGTCCTGTCCAAGAAGGACAGGCATCACGGTGAAGTTGCTGCACTTGGGAATGTGATCAGGTGTTAGAGATATTAACAAGCTTGTTGCATTTCTCTGTTTGATGGGACTGGCCATAAAAGGGACTCACGGGGTGTGGGTGGACAGAAGAAGAAGCTGTCAGCTTGTTGCTGTAGGCTTTGCATAAGATGAGGGGCTTGCCTTCTGCTTTGTCCCTCTCATAGATGGGCTAGAGGAGAGCTTTGGTTGTTACAGCTTTTAAATGCTGCCATGCTTTGAAGCCGGACAGAAATGCCTTGGTTTTGTGCCACAGATGTGTTTCCTGAAGTTTTGGCAGAGTTCGCTCAGAATGGCCCTGGTTTGGTTGCTATTATCCTGATCCGGTCATGCTGTTCAGGATGTCTGTACAATATGGCAGAAATAAACTAGTGTTAAAGCTAAGCTTGATGGGGTCTTTGTTTTGGTATAAAGAAGGTGAATTTCATTTACTCATGCACATGCATTCTTAACGTGATGCCACTCTGTAGAAAAAGACGGTATGCATCACCTGAGGAGGAGGCCTTCTCATTTAAATTAATCAATACAAGCACAAAATCTGGTTCAGTTTCTTCAATGATGAGGTATGGGAATACCTATTTTGCAATGATTACCTGGATATTTGCATGTGAACAGGTATCTGTTTGTGTAGTTTAAAATACCTTCTTCTGACAGTTCACTCTGTTGGATCCAGCACAGCAGTACCCTGTAAAGTCCTTAATCTTTGATTTCCACCGGGACTGCCTTTGCCATCCTGCTGAGCTCAGGCATTCTCTGTTCTCTGAGCAGGTGTATTTCTCACCTGTGTAATCACGGCTGTTGGATTTGAGTAGCTCAGTTCATCTTAGGGTGCTGCAAAACTGGTGCTGTGTTGCCAAGGCAACACGTTCATAGTCATGCTGGTTTCTTTGGGTTTTTTGAGCTCATATGCTAGTCATTACAAATGTATATTAAATTTCACCACAGTCCATAACTTGAGTGTTTTATATGCTTAAAATAAAATTACAATGGCTTTGTCACTGCATTAACATGTGCATAACAATACTGATACAGACATTTCATTCTTTGGCTTTCTGTAGGTTAATCAAACAGTGAAAGCACTTAAAAGCAACAATATATCGGTAGGTGAAAGGGTGCTTGCAAGTACATTTATCAACAGCAAACAGATCACAGATACTCAGGAAGGTAAGAAAATTAAACATGATAATGAATTCCATTTTTGTGAAGTCGCATAAGTAGAGATAAAACACATGATTCGAAGCAAAAATATATTGAAATTGGCCTTTGCAGTAAATTTCTTCCTTGTACAGAAAACTCCGTATAAGTTGTGACTTGGCTTTTCCAAGTTCCTTGGTATCTTCATCAGATGACGTTGTAATTAGCAGTAGGTCTCAGCTGGGGTTCTCTTAATGTCTCCATAGTTCAAGAACAAAACATTTGTCTCAGTGAAATACATGCTGAAGTGCTTTGCTGAACTGAGACTGTCTTAGACAATAGGATACATATTTATAATGTATATGAGTACCCACCCAGTAAGTGTCTCCGTATTAGAACATGCTTTGTTTTATTACTATTTTTATTAGGATGAACGGAATATTAGCATATTAGCATTCATAGAATTCTTGGAAATGGTGAAGGGATCTTAGGAAGTCATAGTCACAGAGAAAAAGGTCCTGGTCCAAACATCACTTTATGCAACAAATGTATAGAATACATAAATGTGTAATTATTAAGGGCAAAACTTTAGTAATATTTGTGTTTTAAATTGCCCTGAAATGGACAATTCTCTTACCAAAAAGTCTGGTGTGATCCTGTTTGCTTCTCTGCAGCATTTTGCTGCATGTTACTGAATGTTACTGGGATATGAAATTCTGTAGAAAGACATTAAAATGGACTCAGAATAAAATCTTCAGATGTTAATGAAAATTAAGAAAAGTTTCGAGCAAGATGAACCAAAGCAAAGAATTTCTTGTTACAAAGACATTCAGAAGTCCTCATGCTGTTGAAAATTAAGGAGAAACAAAGCAGCTTGCTGACAAAGTGGAAAATGACCTACCAAGTAATGATATCACAGAAACAACATAAATGAGATTTAAGAGGCAAATAGACAGTTTTATAGAACAGAGTTTGTAATATATGTTTTTTAAAAAGAGACAAAGTTGCAAAACTTGTGACTTTAACTTTACAGTAGCTTTTCATCCTTTTCCCAACCCCTGTTTTTTAAAGAAAGGGGAAAATGTCCTGGCAGCAGCCATCTTGACTATGCTTAAATATTTTTTCTCTGAAATTTATAATTAAATATTTGATCTGCAATGGTTTTTTTCCACCTTGCTCTTTATTTACAGTGACATGGTTATAACAGTCTTTTTTAAAACCTTGGGTTTTCATATTTAAGAGAGCAGCATTGAAACAGGGAATACTGGGGTTTAAAGTAGGTGAGTTTTGGAGGTAGTCCCACTGTATGTGGCAAGGTGAATGACAGGAAGTCAAATGGACATTACCCAACACTAATTTCTAATAGGACTCATTTTCTTGTCCGATCCTTTCATTGCTGTGACAGTGCAATTTATTTCTGTAGAGAATTGCTTTCATAGGGATATTTCAGACCCTGAAAAATAGTTGGGTATGTGTAGTTAACATCTACAGATGTTGTAGGGCAAAAATATGGGAGGTTTAAGGAGAGCAAATAGGGAAGTAGGGGAGGTTTATCATGTGAGACTTGAATATTTCATTCAGAAGACAAAGAAGGGAGGTGTGCAAGTATTCCTGATGTTTGACAAAAGGTTAAGAACAAAGCTAGGCTAGGGTGAGAACGTAGACTCCCTAGGAGGCAAATAGCGGTATTTTTAAATTGGTAAAGGAAGTCAGTGAAGATTGCCTCGAGTCAGAAATGCAAAGGGAATGGATTTTGTATTTAGTATGAAATAATAGCGGTTGGCTTGGACTCACCATTCAGTGTCATAATGCAAAGAGTGAAATGATGGGAATATTTTTCTTAAGCAATAAATTGGACATATTAAGTGCTGAGGTGAAATTGTCTTGGGTTGGAATTATTTTTTGTTCTCTCCTGAACCTAAAGTGGGCTTAGAGAGTGACAAATCATTGATGAATCTAGGCAGTGGAGGAAGGAGAAGTGCAGATAGGTGATACTAAGAATTTATTATCAGTATAGTTGAAATGTGTGTGCTGGTGCCAGTTTGTTAATGCCTTCTCCTTCAGTGCCAGTTTGCATTGAGCTTTTTTAGCCCAAAAAAAGAAAAGGGAGGAAAAAAAGGGAAATATATCTCTGGTACTAAAGAAATAGTTCTTTGCCACCTTAAGGATGCTATGCTATGTGCTTCTGAACTTTCTAAGTCTGTAGGCATATGAGCAGATAAACTGGCCTGTTGGAGTTGGAATTCAGAGGTGAAATTTTAACTTAATGTCTTTCTGGCAAATGCTTCCTGTGCATGGGTGCAGTTACTCCCTAGCAGCCTCAACAACAGCAAGTTTAAAAAATCCAGCCCACGATCAGTAAGTGCTTGTGTAGAACGTGACCGGAAAAGATCTGGTTTAGAACTTCATGTTATAAAAGGGTCACTTCTTTTTCCCAGTCTCTCAGAAAAACATTTATAGCAGGAGTGCCCTGTACTGAAAACAGCTTCTAGTAGTTCATATTTCCACAGATAATTATCCTGTCTTGCCAGTGATGTTTAGATAGGCCTTGGCATTTTCTATAAAGTACTGAAAATTAAGTACAAGACTTTGAAATAGACTCATTGTCTCATCTAATTGTTTTCAGTTGAAGCCAGAAAATGTTCTTTAGTACTGAAGCCCTTGCCAAATAATTGTAAGATCCAGATGCTTTAAAATTAATGATTGCATGTTCTGTTGAGTCAGCTTTTTACTTTTGCAGGTTTTTAAAATTTAATTTCTTCGGGAAAAATACATGATATCTAGTATTCTCAGAAAGTGAACAGCTTTTGTAAAGTACATGCAGCAGATATTAATAACATGTGCTGACAAAGTGAGCATAATAAGTCTTTACTTTTTAAATAAACCTACAAGTGTCATGTAACATAAACTACTCAACACAGAGAAGCATCGCAGTGTATCCATTAGAAGTCTCTTACTATTAATTCAACCTTATGCTTCATGGGAGCACATGCAACATGGCTAAAGCAATGTGACTATATAATACAAATGTTCTTTTTCTTCTCCTTCCCACTCCTTGACCTCTTCCTGAAGACTATGTACGGTATGCCCACGGGTTAATATCAGAATATATTCCGGAAGATCTGAGTAAGGAGTTGTTAAAATACTTAGGGTAAGTATTTTATCAGCCTGCAGATAGCTTTATATGACATGCATTAATGTCCTCTTGGTCATTTCTGTTGAATACTGAGATTTGTTCATCAAGGTTGCAGTGAATGACACAATGAGACTGTATTTGCCACCCTTTAAATGGGATTTTTCAAATGTAGTTAATGTGTTTCTGGCTTTCCTATGTTGTTAAAGACCGTGAGCTGGGGGAGATGTAATTTTAAAGTCGGATATATCTGTTACCACCATTGCATGATAAAACCCTGAGTAATGTATCCTATTTGAAAGCAAGCAGGAAGAACATCCAAAGAGTTTGTCCAGAATTGTCGAACAGCAGAGCCAGGAATAGAGTCCTCATCCCTAGTCCTCTTTCCTTTTCACTACTCACTCAGTGCTGCTGGCATTTGACTTTACTTACCTAACCTGTGTTAGTTTATACCTGGAAGGTGAGCCAACATCCTCATTCTGTTGTTCCCTGCCAGCAGCAGACTTGGCTTTGAGCATCACTGGGACTCTGCACCTACTCATCAGTTCAGTTCTGTTCAGAGGCTTCTGTTATGGTGGCCTCTACAAAAGTGTGCAATTTGCAGCTTGAAGCCCACAGCTGAACAGTTTCATAAGTCAGAAATACAGAGTCCATGAACTGCTTTTTTTTTGCAAGTGCTTGCCGCATGTAGGTAGCTGCTAACCAAAGCAGCCTTTGTGAAGAAGGAATTACAAACTTGAAGTTGTGCAATTCATCTGTCTGAATTTATAATTTAAAATCTTCTGTCCTGCAGGCTCCCAGAACTTAGAAGCCCAGCACCAGAGCCACCACTGAAGGTAGGAGAACATTAAGATATTGATAGATGTATTGTTGATGTAAGTTAATTTTTCTGAATTATTATTGAAACTAGACCAGACCAAGCACTGGGTACAATACAGTCCTATCGCCTTTGGGCTTGACCCACCGCTACACAGTACAATAAGTAAGGTGGCCTTGTGAAAAGCCAGTCTAAAACATCACAAGAAATTTACCAGGTAACTCATATTTTTTAATAAGGAATATTTTGCTTGGTTTTCCTTTGTAAAAGAGGGGAGGGAAAAAGCGAGGCATATTTTATGGTTTTGGTCAGCAGTCTCTTCATACGTGTTTTGCTTATTTAGTTTTATTGAGGTTGATGGGACAATATGACCTCATAGGTTTTCTTTCATATATAATTTATGAGGACCCTGAAAGGGACCTCCTGGGTCATGGATTCCCAGACAGCCATATTGGATAATCTCTTATACACTGACCATTCTTCACTGTAAGTCTCATTAGGACTTTTTATTTCCATTACTTCTCTTGGAAGAGTGTTCTATAACCTCATTCCTCTGATTCTCAGAAACCTTTCTGTAAATTCCACCTTGAATTTATTCATGGCCAGTTTATTCCCCTGCCCTTTTGTGCTAACTTTATCATTGTTTTTTTAAATTGAAATGGCTCTTTTCCCTCCCTAACATTAGTTTTTCAGTGTGTAAAGGGAAAACATATATGCTTTGTGTTTTCATTTTGGGAAGCCAGCTTGGTTGTGTAAGATGGCTTCTCCATTCCCTTGTGGTAGAAACATTTTTTTACACCTATTCCAAGGTGAATTCAATTGTTTCAAAGGAGGTGACCAGAAAAATGTGTAATTATTTCTGATAAAACCTTTACTCATACAATATGATGGCATTCTTCCCTTCTTGTCTTAACTGGAAATACTTTATCCCATTACAGATTAGAATCCCGTTTGCCTCTTTTCATGTGTGATGTACCAGATAGCTCTCAGTTGTGCTGTGAATAGCTAAGACACATAGTTGGTTTGGTTTTTTTCCCACTGCAGTTTTTACTTGATCAGTTCTCAGATTTACAAGAAATTCATGCAGTTAGTTGCTGTGTACATGACCTTTTACTTCTTCTGTACATTTAATCTGATTTTAATGTTTCCAGTCTTGAAGGTTCCCTGGCTTTTTTTCACAGTGTTAAAAGCTCTTTTGGTATTCATAATGCTACTCAGTGGTGTACATTCAGCAAATGTTAACATTCTGTTATCTTTGATTAGCAATTAACTAGTAATCTCCATCTGATCCAGTGACATCCCTTTCTGCATTATTTGCCTTGTTTCCCTTTTCCCAAGTTTCTCACCTACTTTAAACTTCTTATGCAGTATTTGTTTTCTGTAATTTCAGCTGCTTAAGTGTCACCATACCAAGTCCTCTGGCAATCCTTCACATTATGTTGCCAGAAAATGTGCTATATTTGGGAAAACAAAGACAACTTAGTAGGCATTACCTGTGTTTAGTTCTTAGACTGAGACATGCTGAGAGAGTTGGGGTTGTTCGGCCTGGAGAAGAGAAGGCTCCAGGGAGATCTTACAGCGCCTCCCAGGGCCTAAAGGGGGCTAAAAGAGAGCGGGTGAGAAACTTTTTACAAGGACATGTAGTGACAGGACAAGGGAAAATGGCCGCAAGTTGAAAGAGAGGATAGGTTTAAATGAGGTGTGAGGCTGGTGAGGCACTGGCACAGGTTGCCCAGAGAGGTTGTGAGCTCCCCATCCCTGTAAGTGTACAAGGTCAGGTTGGATGGGGCTCGGAGCCACCTTGTCTAGTGGAAGGTATCCCTGCCCATGGCAGGAGGGTTGGAACCAGGTGGTCTTTAAGGTCCCTTCAAACCCAAACCACTCTATGATTCTGTGTTTCATTTACTCTTTAATTGTTCTTTCTTCTTTCACATTTTTCCCACTCTGTTGTCCTGAGTCCTACTATCACTTTTTGCTTCCTTCTTACATAGAGATGGTTATTTGGCTGTTCTGCAGTAATATGGTCCCTGCCTGAGAAAACATTTGCCAGGTTCTACCTCTCATCCTGTGATATCTGCTGCAGTCTTCCAACTGGGTCAGCATATTGTTTTGCTTCCATCTTGAGTAGAGTGATTTCTATTCTCTTTCTGCCCCTGTGCTTAACCTCTTCATCTTTATTGAAAATTATTTACTGAGGCAAAGGATTTCCTCCATTTTGGGTCCACGTTTACATTAACTTGAATATCTATCCAATCCTTACAGCAGCTTCACTTGCTCTTTTTTAATTCCCTTTTTGCCTCTGTGGCTAAACAACCTTGTAGTGTTTGTTTTAATTTCCTTTCCAAGGTCTAACTCAGCTTGACTTTTTGGCAGTTCTCACTTAATCCCAGTATTACCTGACCCCTTAACTGATCTTTCTTTAAATTTTTTCCCCATCTTCTTTTCCCCCATCCATTGCAGAATCCTGCTTTACACCTAGTATCAGTTGGATTTTTTGGGGGATGGGTGGGGGATGGTGGAATATGTATGGATCTGTTTGAGCAAGGCGCCACATTTATAGTGTTTAGTCTGAGAAGATCTTTCCTCCAAGATTTTTCACCTTGTTTAAAGTACAAGATCCAAAATCACCTCTTGTGTCTTTTACATTCCAAGTGTCTTCCTCACACATTGAGTCCCTTTGCTTTGCCTTAGACAAGTAAGGCATATGATATGAAAAGTTTGCCCTCCTAGAGCCAATAACCCCACTTTTGATTATGCTTTCCATTTATTTCGAGCTGAGGCACCCTTTATCTACTGAAACAAGACTAGTTACCACCCTGGCCTTTCCTGCAGTGTCGCTGCTACTTACCGAAACAAAGTCTAAAATAACCTCATTTCTGGCTGGTTCAGTGACTGTTCTGTTCAGCAGCATGTCAGCTAGCACATAGAGGAATAATTGAGCCCTACTGTTATTAATAGCATTTGTTCTCCAATGGATATCCATAGCTATGTTATTTCCATGTGGCTGGACAGTTGTTCTGGCTGCGCAGTTACTTGGCCCTTTGATTCAGTTAAGAATTATCTTTATGTATTGTAAGAAATATTAAGCACACATCAGGAGCCAACTGATAGTCATTAGCTATATAAGCATGTTAAAACAACTGTATTAAACTGCATGTGATGTACATTCCATATTGTGTACGAACAGCTTTTATACCGTTGGGATAGTTCTGAGAATCTATTTTTAAAAATAGTTTTATTTCAGCAGTTTGGTTATGGAGGAAATGAGGCTTAGAGCTGTTCAGTTGCTGGGCAGTGAGGTCTTGCTGAGGATCTGATTAATTTCCAGAGCACTGACCAGGGTGTGTATGATGTTTCTGTGTTTAAGTCTTTGTAACTTCAGAGATTAAAACACTCCTTTATTTCACAATCTCAGAGGAGCAAGGTAGACTTATACACAGAAACTTTGAGTCTCCTTCAGACCATTTTTAATCACTTGTGTTGACATTTCTCTTCATGAGGGCAAGGTGTATTAACAAACATAATATATGATTATTGCAAAATACAAAGGTTCTAACATGTATTTCCTGGTTTGGAAAAGTAATTGCATGTTTAGAAATTATGTTAAACTCTGAAGGGAGGAGAGATGTAGAAACTTCAGTGATTAGCAGAAAAGCCATGACATTCTCTCTCTTGAACAAGAACAAAGTGGGTACAGCCTGGACTTTTTGATTTAATGATTAAATCAAAATTGCATGTTCTTTGTATTAATGTAAGCTGTTGATCCTGTGTTGTAATCATCGCACTGTCCAGTTTGTCAGCACAGGGACTCTGGCCATTGGCAGATGATGAGAGACATTTACAAAGAATATGAAGGCTTTGCTACAACTAAACAGCAAATGTTTTGCTGAAATGCAAACATTTTTGTTGTAAGTTTTAAAAACTTGTTTATCAGACTCCAAAAAGAGGAGAAAAGTCATTATTCATTAGATTGTCATTTGAAAATGTAATCACAGCACAGTAAACAGCCTCCTAAGGAGGCTGGTCCAGATTCCATTGAAATCAAAAGAAAAGGCTGCAGTTGGATCTGGTTCTAAGAGCTGAGAAATCTAAGCTGCAGACCTGGCTTCTGTGCCAAAGAAAGAGAGGGAGGGGGAGAGAGAGAGATATCACAAGCACCATAAACAAAATGAATAAAACAGGATCTTAAAATGTATGGTACCATCCAAGTTGCTTGCAAAATCACTCTCTTTGGCACAAAAGCTGGGAAGGCCACGGTCTAGATTTCACAGGATATTAAGGACAGGGTAGTAATATCAGATATATAATGATAATAAAAATACAGTGTTTTAAAATGCTACATACTTTTTTTTTCCCTTTTGGAAACATACCAGAAAGTTTTCACCTTTAAACTAAACACATGCTCACAGTTTATGGAAAGAAATATTCATTTTTACGGCCTGATCATGTGAAGTGCCGAGAACCGTTCACTTGCATTATTTCTGAAGTTAGAAGGCACACAGCGCATGCAGAGTCAAACTTCTTAGTACACTGTTAGATTCAAGTGATGAAGCAGTCAGTGGAGCTATGGCAGTGTTTCACTGTTGCCAGCCTGTAAAACTAATTAATTCTTAAGGCTGTGAACAAACAGACAACAGACTAGATGATGATCCGCTTGTGTTGGCAGATAGCTGCAACGCTGGAGTTGCTGCACAGGTCCATGATATGATGAGCACCAGAGTTCCTTGACTGTTAGGCACTGACTTCCAACAGCTGCTCCATAAAGTTCTCTAAATAGACTGACACCAAAGTCACAATCATGGCTGGTTTCTAACAGTCATTCTTCAGAAGGCAAGGAAGAAAATGCTTCCCATGACACTGAATGATCTCTTCTGAATCCGGTAGAGATGGTATGTGTTCCCATGTAAAGAAGATGATTGCAGGGAGAAATCTTCCACTCTTGCTGCAGATTCTTCAGTTGATTGCCAGTCCTGTTTTGGTGCTATGGTTACGTTTTAAAACCAAAGCTTTGAACTTCCATGTGTGTACATCATAAAAGTGGTTGACAGAGCAACTTCCTCACTCTAACATTTCAGAAAAGGAAATTGTCTGATGTCCCTGTGGAACCAGAAGAAGACTATACTAAATTTAACAGTGACAATCTGAAAACCAAAAAGGTAAGCAAGCCTTGCATTCATACACGTTTTGCTAAAGCATAGATTAATATCCAGTATTAGCACAGAGTGTTAACTTCCTCCTTCAAAACACATCACGAAAACAAATACAAAATTACCTGATATCTGTAGTTATATGTCCCTGAACTTTCCTTTTAGGTTTAATATGACTTTGACAGTTTTAATTTCCTACTCTGAACTGTTCTGTACTGTTACTGCTGTATTTGACCAGTGAACATTGCAGTGAGCTTTTCAGGCTCAGACACATGTTGAGGTGCTCAGCTAATGTTTGCAAATCTCTTTGAGATCTTTACATGAGAAATCCTACAGCTTAGTGATAGCAACTGTTAAATTTCAGTTACTTGAAAAAGAAACGAAGATGGCAGCATTTACTTAAATTCCAAGGGATGCTAGGACTGGCTTCATTTTTACCTAGAAATATTGCTTGTGCACTTACTTATGTCAACTTAATGAAGTTAAATCAACACAGAACTTACTGATTGCCAGCTCCAACGCATGTTTGGAGGCCAATCCAAATCTGAGTCCAGCAGTGCCTGCCACTGTACTATTCCTGGGAGAGCAACAGAGATGTGAAAAGAAATAGATCCTTTCTGTGTGTGCCAAAGTTGTGAGGCTTGTACTGGCTTATTTCTCTGAACATTGAAAGAAAATGAATCTTCCTCCAATCCATGGGGAACCGAAAAGGCCCGCTGTGCTGGTCTTGTGACCTTCAGTCTAATGCTGACTACTCGTTATCCCTTTGCAAAGAGCAGCAGCTGGTGACAGACGCATTCCTTCCTCCCCCCAAACCCCCAGAATTTTTTTGTACTCAGTGCACATTCTAGTTTTGAAGTAAGAGGATTGCTCCCTAAGTGAAGGTGATAAATAGTTTAAAATATGCATGTTTCTCTCCTTTCCCCCATTATGTATGTATGGCTTTGAACTTAGCATTAAGATAGAAGTGAACTGAGGAGAGATTGTTCATTTTAACATTAAATATGATTTACTTCTGAAATAATGAAGCACATTGATGAGAGAATCTGGGAAAGAAAAGATAGCCCTTGGACTCTGTACAGTAGACTACTATTCTTTAAATACTTTGGCTGTGGTTTTGTTTGTAGGGTAACACAGACAATCATACTCTTTTTGCCTATCTCCATCCTATCCATAACCATCTAGCTGATCCCAAATATTGTAATAGTGAAGTCCTGCAGACTGAGGAGTGTCATAAAGAAAGGTCAATGAAAAATTTTCTTAATAGGGAAAGCAGCTAGAGATGTAAAACGTAACACTTTAAAATATAAGAAAGAAAATAGGTCAGCTGCATAAAATGTGGCTCATAAAATGTGTTTTTAGGTGTAGAAGTCTGGGAAGTTGTCCCAGTGGCCTCAAAAGTGCTTTGCAAATTTTAGTTACCTTCTTCATTCCTAGTTTTTTCCATCTCTTTTGCCTTTATTTTACTGTCTTTGATAGTAAATCAGTGTGAATTATTCATCATCTGTAATGCAAGTCTGTAATTCAGCCTGCTGACAGCATAATCATGAGATTGAGTCGGAGGGTACAGAATGCATCTGTTACATTTCATGCATTATTCCTCTTAATGTACGCTCAGGGATTATCCCAAAGTAAACGTTTGATTTGGGATACCTCATTCTGCAGAAAGGAAAGATGTTTCACCTCCTTGTCCTTTTAGTTGGTTTTCTATCTTTGTCTGAAGTTAAGTAATTCACAACAAGTATTCTTCAGTTTGAATAATCTCAAATTTGTTTTTTAAGGTTTTTCTCCTACAATTCAAAGCCTGCGTATCATTGTCTTTACTGCTGTATACTAAAAAAACAATTCAACTTATTACTTGATTCTTCTGTATTTAGGAGTTTGTAGCATATGTTCCCCCCTACGGAGATGCTGTTTAACTGTTTCTCATTTCACTCACAGACGAACACCAAGATGTCTGCAGCACAGAAGGCTCTGGCCAAAGTTGATAAGAGTGGAATGAAATCCATTTCTGCTTTCTTCAGCTCCAAAACTAAGGCTTCAAAATAAAGGCTTGTTCTTGAAAGAATTTTATACAGTGGTTATTTTTATGTTAAGCTAAAGGTGTCTCCTGGAGTTTTCTGTTAGTATAGTGTATGCAGGGCATGTCTGGGTATGTGGTGGAGTATGATGGAGAGGACTGTGAGCTGGCTGAGCACAGAGTTGTTGGGCCTTAGTGGGACCAGGGAGTACCATGATATCAGATATTCCAGCCTGGATTGGAAAGATTGCCCAGCTACATTAACATGGTGCCGCGAGCTGAGAAGCAGGGCTTAGCAGGGTGCCATACTGTGCTGCTGCTCCATCTAGAGCAAGCCCAGTCAAGGCCACCGCTGAGTTTTCTCCATTGCAATTCATTCTGCACTGAAAACACGCCCTTCTTCGGTGATTGTTTTTTTTTAAATTCATAAGGAACATTATTTTTTGAGACTTTCCAAAGATTTTTTTACCCAGTATTACACAAGAGTAGGATGGCATCACTGTGTTTTTATTTTGACCCAGGTATAAGTGCTGATGTAAGTGTTGCCATTGGTGGCATTTTATTGAGACCAAGATACTGTCTGTATTGGGATTTGGGTTATTTTTAATATGCTGGAAACAAATGTCAATGTACATGTAATGCAATAAAGTGCTTTGTGTAAGAAACTTGTGCTTGCTGTCTTTGCTGTATGTTTCAAGAGTTAGGTTGGCTTTCAGCACATTTTTTAAGCAGTTTTGGTATTTTCCTGTGTATAAATTTTAATCCTTAAGGAGTTATGGCATCTCTTTGACTTTTGTGATAAATCTCTTAGCACATAGCAATATAGGGGTATTTTCATGTTTAGTTCCAAGATCAAGAGGTCCTTACAAAAATAATCAGAGAAACATTGATTTAAAGGCAAGAATGGGTGGGGTGGTTTTTTTTTAAGGAGCCTGTTAGGAGCTGGATTCAAAAGCTTAAGTATGAGTGTCTGAGATAAGGTTTAGTTTTATGAAGTTTTGCACAAGGTAGGACCGTTACTTAAAATTCACTACCCACTCTTCTCTGTGTTCTTTCGTCATTACGGTGCGTTCCTGTATATTTACAGGGATAGCTGATGTTGCAGCTTCCCTGATTTACAGAGTTGAAAACAAGATGGAGTCACAAGGATCATTTTTACAGATCTAGCCAGTTCTGCACAATACTCAGTATCATCCACCAGTTGTTGTACTGAGTCATTACTGTGAATCAGCTACAATATATGTTTTTGAAAGACACTCTTAAAACACATCATTCTTTGTTACCTCAGCTCAGTAGAGAATGTGCTTGTATCCCTTGATTATGTGAATTTCTGACAAATTAGGAATTCCCCCTTTTTGAGTAACTGTGCCATTTTTCCACTTCAGATTTACTTCCTGCCATTTACAACCCTTGGATTACAGTGGTGTCTGTTAGGTTAAAAAGCTCTGTGGCACTCTTTTCCAACCAGAAATGAAAGCGAAGCCTTGCTGTGTGTTCTCTGCAGTTTTATAGTTGTTGGGTTTTGTATGCCTTTCAAACTGGTGGTGTTTACAAAGTTTTGGATGTAGTTTGTAAATGCAGAGGGTCAGTGTGGTCGGAATCCCAGATAGAGGAAAATATTTGGGAATCTATAGAATTATTATCTTTGATAATAACTAGTGTTTGGTGAGGCCAGAATGAGCAATTCTGGTTATGACCTGGAAGGGTAAAATTTTGGAAAACATTCAACCTCCCAAATTCTTGCAAGTAGAAGGGGTGCAGAAGTGATGGCAGCTTTTGAAAAACACCACTCAAAAATGCAGGATAATGCTATGGGGGAAAAGGAAAAAGAACAGGTACATTCTGTCATGTTAATGGAGAAGTTTTGTACAGTAAGCAACACGTTAGGGACTGTTTTGGTAGAAGAAAGGAGTTGTGTATCTTAATGGAAAGCCAGTTCTGAGCACTAGAAGATGCTGAGAAAGCAGACAAACGTGGGATGTGTGTTGGTTGGAAAACCAAGAATGGGAGTTAATTATGTTAGAAACAGGAACTATGAGGCAGAACAGATACATGGTAGAACTTCTTTTGGATATTTAAATACGCTAGTTTTAGGGGTTTGGGTTTTAACAGTTCAAAAGTTTTGTGATACAAATTTTGCAAATGTGCCTTTTCATTGACTGAACTGTTTAAGAACCTTCTATGAAGAAGTCCCACTTTCTCTGGTCAGAATTTGGGACAGACAGAGAACAAATCTGTTAGAGATGAGAAGCCTTTGTGCTGACTTCTGCTCTGGGGTACCAGTTGTTTTTTTTCTTGCTCTGTACATGACTTTCACATCTGCTGCTGCGCTCAAGGACGAAGTCTAGAGTTCTTCCTCTGTGCAGGAATGCATTGTGCTTTAGTGCCACATCTCGACTTCAGCTGTCAGCTATGCTGTAACTTACCACAATAGTAATTTTATTAGTGACTGTACTTTTGGTTGAGTAGTAATTTGTGCATGACAAAAAAAAATCTATTTCCAAAAGCCATTAGAGCTTTCACATGAAAACAAAAACTCTTTTCCCTTTAGGAAAGCATGAAATATATTTAGTAACTTTGAAACTTCCTCAACATGTAGCTGTAAGAAGTTATGAAGAGCCTATGGTGCCAAGTGCATAAAACAATATTTCCTGCCACAATAAGGTTTTAAATATAGTTGCTCTGCCTGGCCAGCAGTAGCAGTAGGTCATTATGAAGTGCTGCTTTGCTATTTCTTCCTTGGTTTGCGTAGTATGGAACAATATGCCAGCATTATTATAGAAATGTGGTCTTACTTTATTCCTTTTTCTGGGTTAACATGACATCTCTACATGTTCATGTAAATATCTGATGAGTTGTGATGCTTTTATAGTTGTTTATTTGGGATTAAACAGCTCTCACGTTTTTACTTTTTTAGACTTTGCATCACAAATGGATTGACATCAGTGGGCATGGAAAACATGGAAATACAAGCAGTGACTTAGGGATATGTAAGGGTTGAATTGGGACATCATTTTCAGCCTTAAGTAATAAACTTAGTTCTGTTTGTAGAAGTGACAATTGGCGAGTCGAGTATTTTCAGTGGAAAAGGTGGCATAGTTGGCAGAATTGGCATTCAGATCTGAAATCTGGCATGGTTCAGTGTGCTTGTTTTCAGGTGTTCAGTTGCATCTGATGTGATGCTTATTAGAGGAAAATTAAGTGCATGGGTGGTTATTTGAGCAGAGTAATGTTTTTGACTAGGATTTTCGCTTTCCTTTGTAGATGCCTGAGAAAAGACGTGCAAAGAAGAAATGAAAGGAGCATAAGGAGACTCACTAATAATTATTTTAACTTGCCATAATCACAAAGCTGCTTTTAAAGGCTTTTTTTACGCACTTTCTGAAAAATAAATGCTTGACGTTGGACATGCCCTGTTCCAAGAAAAAGCCAATATCAGCAGATTAACGTTGTTAAATATGCGGTGTGTTAAACATACACTGCTTCAAATTTTATAGCTTACACACGATTGGTCTATCGGGCCCTTCCAGGAAAGCACTTACGAGCATGCCTAATGTTAAGCACATGAGCAGTGATCCTAAAGTCAGCCGTGTTGTTCGTGTGGGTAAGTGCTTTGCTGGATCAGCGCCTGCAGTCCTGTTAGGTGCTGAGCATCCTGATCCATATCCAGCAAAGCACTTACGTCCATGCTTATCTTGAAGTGGAAGAGCCAGTCTAATATTTGTGCATTAGTGTTCACCATAAAATCTCTCTTGGCACAATGACTCATATGCTTAAAATTAAGCACCTGCCTAAGTATTTTGCAAGGTCAGATCAACTGCATCCTTGACCAAGTCTTAAATACTTGATTTTCTATTATTTTTTTTTTTGTACTCGATTTTTTAATAGAATGTATGCTGTTAGTGACCATAATTACAAGTAGTAGAAGCTGTATAGCAAAATATGTTGCATGCAATTTTCTTCTTTCTTTTTCAAAATCTATCCAAATTCAGATAAGTAGCCTTTTTGGACTAGAAATCCAATGTTCAGACATAAAATCCACCAAAAGGAAAAATAAAACAAAGTTAACTCTTTTTAGGACATTTACATTTTTCAAAATAATTTCACTGACTTGGATTTGCATGATTTTGTCCAACACTGGCGTGTTATACAAAAAGTTGTCACCTAGCTTGGGTTGTGTGGACAGTGTGACTCTTAAGTGCTGAAGCTTTTGGGTAGGTTGTCTGTTCAAAAGGGCAGATGGAGAAGCTGTATATTTTATTTTACTTCTTTTATTCTAAGGGATTGAAAACTTACAAACATGTATAAAATAGCATGTACATCTTGTGTTAAGAACTAAACCAAAACCTATGTAATCTTTCAGGTAAAAAAAAAAACAACCCTAATTATCCTTTATTAATGTGATACTTTCTGTGGAGTGAGCTTCAACCAAAATGTCAGCCTAAGTCTACATAAACTATGCGGAAAGTGGATGCTAATGAGATACTGAAGTGATTTGTGTCAGATGCAGTCTGATGTTCTTAACTTAAAAACCTGTTTATCAAACTGCCATTAATATCTAACTCTTTCCTAGAAAACTTTTTTAAAGTAATAATTGACAGGATTTTGAACAGAATGAATGTTTACTTTTGTAAATTCCAACTGTGACCCCAGTTCACAGATGCCTACAGCAAATGACCAAAATGTTCAGTAAAGCTTGAATATATTTGAAGTGTTCTAGGTAAAAAGTAAACAAATATTTCGAATCAACTCTGGCAAATTTTGCCTAACTTCAGGTAAGGAAGAGCTCCAAGAAGAGTTTATTATGACCTTGCTGAAAACTAAATTCTAAGACAGAGACAATAGCTTATTTAACTTTCTTTTAAACTGATTCTGTTCAACTGTTTCAGAATAGGAAAAACCTGACCTGTTAACTATTTAGAAATCATAAATAAAAGGAAATGTAATCTGAATGCCTATTTTAGCAATTTGCACTGAATTATTTTTGTTTGGTTAAGCAGTGTGCACTTTCCGTTTTTAAGGAAAAAGAATTTATTTTAACGTAATTTTTAGGAATACTGCAAGGGTCCAAAATTAAATGGGTCCAAAATGAAATTTCTATTTTTCTAGCTTGCACTAAAAAATGCTTGATTTATGAATTAAGATTATATATGTTAGTATGTGGTTCTGTATTTTTGTAAGATTTTAATTCATGTACAAGAAAGAAATAAATGCCTTTGGAATACTTTTTGGTTATTTCTTTGCTAGTATCACAGAGAAATGCAAAG
>VZRL01006550.1:1255170-1297079 GCA_013397895.1 Origma solitaria | reverse complement strand
TTATGCCACCCCAGGACACACGGAGTCCCCTTTCAGGACATTTCATTATGCGATGTGTATTATTGGAAAGGACTGTTTAGGAGATAGAGAAAGCTAATATACAAATTTAAGGAAAATTTAGCTAATATTAGATCTGAGACTTGTCTCTAACTTTGGGCCTTTTGTATTTAATTACATGTTATTTACAAGAATAGACATTCTAATGTAGCTCTGACAGTGTATTTGAAAAGAGGTCCTTGAGGAATCAAATGTATCATATTGTCACAGAAATCACCAGCCAGAAGAGATGAAATCTCTTAAATCAGCCTGATACGCAACATTTTAATCTCTACTTTTACTGAGATTTTTTTCTCATTATTATGGAAAATGCCACGGTTTAAAATTATTTTCAAAAAGCATTTTCACTGGCGCATTAAGGTGATTTAAAAGCTCTAAGTTAAAAATATTTAGGCAGGGTTCCTCTAGTCCGCTACAGTCATCTGTTTACATCCAGTGGATTCTGCCAGCATTTAAAAAATACAGTCCAGTATTTAGAATCTGTACTTTTTGAATCAAACTCTAGATTTCCTCAGGATGCAACCTAGAAACCACTCCTGCACTTACCTTCCTGGGCAATATTCTTAAAAATAGATCAGGCATAGCGTGTCATAAACCTGACTGCACGGAGGAAGACAAAGATTATGTCGTGGTGTGTTATTGAACAGGTGGAGCAGCATCTCAAGGTAACACCCAACACTATTGTAGTTTTACTCACTTTTCAGGTTTGTTATAAATACAAGTTGCTGGGCTTTAGATGCAAATCTTGCCTCATTTGCAAACAAGACTTCCCCAGAAAGGCTCGTTCAAAGAGCCAAAAGATCAAACTGTTTCTGCTGTACAGGAATATGTGTATGCACGTAGATGTGGTGCCAGCATTTAAAATCAATTCTCTTTCTAAAAGAAAAGAAGGTGTCTAAAGAAGATTGCCACCCCCAGAACAGTGTTTGAGGGACCACTTGTTTATAAAGACACTCCATTTTCCAGCTGGGAAATACAGGAATTCTACAGCCACTACGAATATGTGAAGAGAGAAGAATACAAAAAAACCCGTGTTGGGAGTAAATATTTGCTCCCTGATTCTCCCATCCCTCGTTCTGTAGGGGGCAGCAGAATCGCACAAACCTTTCGTTATAGGATAAATTAGTATCTGCCTGGATAAATGAATGTTTGCCTGAACATCTGGCACGGTGGGAGGTGTTATGGTCCCTCGGGGGTTGTCGCTGCGGTGTGGGCAAGGGTCGTGGGTGGTGGCGAAGCGATGAATGCTGGAGAGGTGATGGACGCCGGGCAGGGGATACGTGGGCCAACAACTGCTCCCAAATCAGAGGCTCCTGTTCTCTCGGCAAAGAGAAATCTCCGGGTGGTGCTGTGAGGACCGAGAGCGCCGGGAAGCCCCAGCTGGAAAACCCGGCGCTTCGAAGCTGACCGTGAACCAGCGCAATGCGCGGCTGCCGTCCCGTTACGTTATCCTGGAGCGAATCCAGCGCGGCATCCCTCTCCCGGAGCGAGCTGCAGCGCAGCTCGGACAGAGCCCCGAGCCAGGCGGGCAGGGCCAAGGTCAGGTGCGGAGCCGGGGTCGGGCGAGGCGGGGCCGGGCGGGGGGCAGGAGGGGCGCTCGGCCGCGCCGCCCCGGGGGACTTGCAGTCAGTGTCCCGGCAGTCAGTCGGTGTCCCGGCAGTCAGTCGGTGCCCCCGGCAGTCAGTCGGTGCCCCCGGCAGTCAGTCGGTGTCCCGGCAGTCGGTGTCCGCGGGCATGGCGGGCGGGCAGCGGCAGCGGCTGCTGCTGGAGAACGCGCAGCAGCTGGTGCTGGTGTGCGGCCGGCGGGAGCCCTTCCTGCGGCGGGACGGCGCTGCCAGCCTGGCCGTGCTGCGGGGCGCCAGCCTGGTGGTGGGGCTGTGAGTGCGGGCCCGGGCGGGGCGGAGGGGCTGCGCTTCGGCACGGCTGCTCGGGAGAGCAGCTCCGGGCGAGGGTGGAAGGGATCCCCCGAGCGCAGTGCAGGGCTCCCGGAACCGTCCTCAAACTCCACGGGGAGAATATTGCTGCTCGAGCAAAGATCAGCCCCGAAGAGGCTGCTACCTGCGGGGCTGATTCCCGGGGCGCGGGGCATGATCCAGCTCCAGCTGATGGCACTTGGAGTGCCGTGAGTGCTCTGCAGATAGATACCTGCTGGAGCCATGCTGTGTGCTCGCTGATCGACAGGAGAAAAACCGTATTACCTAGCAGGAATTAGAACAGAAGAGTACCAAGGTGTCGTGCAGAGGGATCTGAGCAGAGGACATGATGAGTGTTAGGGCAAACAGCTTGAAACGCTTGGCATTACCCCAGAGTTTTCTGTGCATCTGTGAAATGAGCAAAGCACCTCCATGTGTGCATCTTCAGTCCTGCTGAAGGGCCTGGCCCTTTTGTTACAGGAGCTCTGTCACTGAGCACTTGACTTTTGAACAGGCTTGCACATGTTCTTTGTTCATTGTCTGTGTTTTGCAGGGATGGTTGTATCAAAGCTGTGGGCCAGGCAGATGTTATTCGCAATCAGTTTTCAGAAGCAACCTTCGAAAGGATAATTGACTGCTCTGGAAAGTGTGTGTTACCAGGTAGGTGTACCTTTCATAATGCTACAAAGGAAGGGCACTGCCAGCAGGTCAGGGAGGTGATCCTGTCCCTCCTCAGCCCTGGTGAGCAGATCTGGAGTGCTGTGTCCAGTTCTGGGCTCCACAGGACAAGAGAGACGTGAAGCTCCTGGAGTGGGCCCACTGGAGGGCTACAGAGATGATGAAGGGACTGGAGCATCTCTCTTATGAGGAGAGACTGAGAGAGTAAGGTCTGTTCAGCCTCGAGGAGGGACAGCTGAAGGGGACCTCATTAATGTCTGTAAATGTCTGAAGGGAGGTACCAAGAGGATGGAGCCAGGCTCTTCTCAGTGGTGCCAGGCAACAGGTCAAGAGGCAATGGGCAGAAACTGATGCACAGAAATTCTATCTGAATATGAGGAAGAGCTTTACTGTGCAGTGACTGAGCACTGGAACAGATTGCCCAGAGAGGGTGTGGATTCTCCCTCACTGGAGGTATTCAAGGGCTCTTTTGGGCTTCGTGGTGGAGCTCTGTCTCCTCTTGTTTTGTCTTTCGATCTGTTCCTCTGTATTATAGATCACAACAGTAATGTATCTGGCCCACAGTGCCTCTTCAGAGTCCCTGCTCTTTCCTGTGTTCTCTCAGCTAATCAGACATTCAGCCAGGGAGCTCACTCTGTCCATCCTGCCCACACGTGTTTGCAGGCAAAAGGGACTTTAACTCACATATTCTACAACTTCACCTGATAAAAACCTCCCAAAAGATGAGCAAGTCTATTGCTGTTAAACTATCCAAGTGGTGTTAGCACGTGAGCTGTCAGACCTCTGTTTCTCTTACAGTGGCCTTGCCCTTCAGCAGTGTCACTTCCAGAGCTTGTAGAAAAGGCTCCCACTGTAGTGTTAAGCCCAGCCTAAGGAGTTTGCCTTTCCTTAAGAGTGCAGGCTTAAAGTCTAATGAACTATTTCAAAGTTTATTTGTCCTTTCTTCCTCAGTTTGAAAACATTATCAAAATAACATGAAAAACTCAGCAACCGATGCATTTACCTGGAGACATTTTGCATAAGGTGTCAGACCAAAAAAAAAAAAAAAAAAAAAAAAAAAATTGAAAGAATATTAGTAGCCTCTGAAGAAAATCCTAGATATTTGGCTGGTTGGATTTTTATTTTTCTCTAACCCGTTGAGACCTTTTAGGGGAGACTTTTTCTGCTGGCTTTTGAATTTGCTTTCATGTTCATAATCTTTTCTCTTACACAGTGAAGTAACTCAAGTGTACATTTACTTTGTTTTCTTTAGGCCTCGTAGATGCACATACACATCCAGTGTGGGCTGGTGATAGGGTTCATGAGTTTGCAATGAAGGTAACAGCATAAAATTACACAGCTGGATTTTAATTACTCCTTTTTTAAAAAAAAATGTGTAGCTATTTCTACTTCCTAGTGACTGTCATCTTTTTTTAATAGAAAAATACATAATTTCTGTCAGATAATCTACCTGAGGCAGGAGGGATGATTTTTGAATACTGGTAGGCTGAGAGAGGAGTGTACCTGCATCCTTTGCAGCCAGCCTTGATACATTTTTACATTAATCGAAGCAATATAGGAGTTCTGCCTTCTGGTACCATCTAAATATTGATTTTTTTTTTTTCTCCCTTTTTCTTTTACACATAAATGAATTTTGGGCTAGAGATCAGTTTTCCCCTTGGACTCAGGGGAAAGCAAATCTTCAAAGTAATTCTCCTTATTGCAATTCTTACATAATTTCTTCACTTAAATGGAAGGGAGAGAAAAGAGAAGGGGGAGGGAGAAAGAATTAATGGGGATTTTTTTTCTCCTCTCCTTGTCTCTCTCACTGTGAAAACACCTCAAGGCACTTTCCAGTATCTCCTGGGTGGAAAATGCACAATTCATAGCTAATTGTAGTGGGGGGTGGTGTTTTTTGTTTTCTTTTTTTTTACCCCAAGCTGGCAGGTGCATCCTACATGGAGATCCACCAGGCTGGGGGAGGAATCCATTTCACCGTGGAGCACACTCGGAAGGCCACGGAAGATGAGCTGTTCAGCACTTTCCAGCACCGCCTGGAACGCATGCTCAGAGCCGGATCCACGCTGGTGGAGTGCAAGAGTGGATATGGCCTGAACCTGGAAACCGAGCTCAAGATGCTCAGGGTGATCGAGCGCGCCAGGAAATCCATGGATATTGGCATTTCGTCAACGTACTGCGGAGCTCATGCCGTGCCCAAGTAATAGCACTTGACTTTTCTTTCCCTGGTTAAGTATCGCTGCTTTGCGTTGAAAATTGGCTGTTATTTTCAGAAAGGTTTCTTCTGCCTCACTCCTAAAATACCACATACTTGAGAAACAAAAGCCAGCATTTGTAGGAGGCTCTCCTAGATTTTATTTTGAAGGAAGGCAGGGGAACCTTATTTAATGACTCCTAAATGCCAACAGAGGCTTAGCACAGAACCCCTGCCTCCAGCTGATGCTCACACTGAACACAGCACATATTAGAGGGTTTCCTGTGCACAAAATTCTGTTTGCATTTGTTGCTCTGGTCTCTACCATGAGATTTTATTTTGGCCAGCTAACGACAAAAAATACCATATTTAATCCTTATATACCTCCATAAACAAAGTTTCATTATGCTTCCGTGCAGTGAAGACTTGTATACATCTTATACCTATGAGATCAGTAGAAGATTACACTAAATGTGTTTGATCATTTAGTAGACATATCATAAAAATGCTTTGTCACTTTGATTTTTTTTTTTTTTTTTTTTGCCATGATGAAAATAATGTCTTCATGTTACCAGATTTCAGTGTGCGGAGGAATTAATGAGGAGTTTTAGCTGGGTATTTTGACATACTAAGTGATAGGTTGCTGCAAGACAAGGCATGTGAGATGGAGGCAGGCTTATTATGTGGCAATATTAAGGGGATGTTCATAAAAAGGAAAAAAGCATACTCCAAAAATACCCCCACCTCTCCTGACATTGAGGAAAATGTGACCCAGAAAACATTTTTCGCTATCTCATTCTTGTGTATTTGGAGCAGGATGGGAAACTGTCTATTGTGAATATAACTATTTTAAAGGAATCCTGTATCATCTTCAGAAATTGGAAGATGGTTAAGAATAAAGTAACTAAAATCAGCTGAAAACACCAATTACTTCTTTCAAGAAGTTCTACTAAAATTTAGAGGACTTACTGGTAAAATAAAACTGAGCTTTCACCCCAAACTATCTATATATATGTATTTATTAGTCCTTCTTTTCTCCCTCCCCTAAAAAGCCTTGGCAGGATCTCAGTCAAAATCCTGATAAACAATCTTTCCCACCAAAATGCTTTGAGCATTTCTATAAACCAATGAAATAAATTCCAGTGTTTTTACAAATGTATCGTCTCTCATGTGTTGGCAAGACAGGTGTGCCTTCTCATTCTCTGCAGGCCTCTGTCCCCACTGATGCACATGAGGCATAACAAAATGCAGTAGTAATAAGGATTCTGTATTTTAAGTAAGGAGGAAAGGTAATTGGGGATCTGAGGAAATTTCCTGAAGGAAATACTGAGTTATCTGTATTTTCAAGTTTGGTTCTTCTTAAATCCTCTCTTCTCTTTTCAGTCAAATGTGTCTAGAGTATTTTGCTTGAATTTTATGCTACGCTTCCAACTTAGACTCTGGCCTGGCTTTTCATTTTGACCAGGAGGAAATCTGCAGTTCTTCCCTGGTCCCTCCAGTCATCATTTTGAATCACATTCACAATTTGGGGAATGTCTGATTTTTAAAAATTATTATTTTTTTTTTTATTTTCAAGTGTTTATTGGTCCCTTTTCTACTTTAGCAAGAAATTTTCGAAGCAGTTTCCTGGGCAGAAGTCTTCTGCATTAAAACAGCAGTGGTTTTGCTTTGCATTTTGGGGCATTTTATTCCTCAAAAAGTGAAATCAATACTTAGTGTTTCCCTCTGTTTTGTCTTGGCTCTGGCCCTAATCTCTCATCCCAAATTCCTCCAAAGGCTGCTGAGTGGAAAGAGAAAAGGGACAAGCCTTGGCATGGTCAAAGGCTAAGCAACCCTAATGACTATTTCAGTGAGAAGTGAAGAAAGAAAGGTTCTGCTTTATAAACTTTAGAAATTCAAGCATAATTTGCTTTCTTGAATATGTTGCCATTGCATAACTCCCAGCTCAGCGTGTGTGGCACTCCATGGTGCCAATGTCTGCACGCCTTATGGTGCCTGGAATGAGCTCAGACATTTAGCTGCTGTTCATCCTTTATCTTTAGATGTTTAAATTGGAAAATGCTGACTCAACTGCATGTTTTGGGATTATTTGCTCTTTCAAAGGCATTTACTGATCTCCTCTGGGTTGTCTTTGTGTAATGGAGGATTCATAAATGATTCTGACTTTGGCAAATCAAACCTTGTGAAGCCCCTCTGATTAGAAACAGTTATCTGTCCATCACTCTGAATGATATAAAAGGAGGAGACGTAAATTAAAAATAATGACTTATACTGCATATCCCCTTTGAGCTTTGATACTTGAATAAAATATTACATTAATACAATTTAACATATTTAAACGTTCATTTACGTATTTTACATAGTTATATTCTACAATACAGTATAAGGAGGTCAGAGTATATGAATAGGAAAGCTGAAGAATTTGTTTTAAAGCATCCCATATCTTTGTTAGCATCCAAGATGCCAACCTTTATAAAAACATTAATTAATACAATCTAATATTCTTTGAATGGAAAGTAACTCACGTTTTAGAGTACATGAATTACAGCGGGGTTTAATTTTTTAATCAGAAGTTTTTTTCAGTGATTCATATTCACATCATTTCCTAAGCAATCTAGTAATTGCATGTATGGCTTGAATGTGTGCCAGACTTCTAGGATGTTACTCATATGGCTCTGTAACTTTTTCTTTTCGTTAGAGGGAAAACTGCTACTGAAGCCACAGATGACATTATCAATAACCACCTCCCTAAACTGAAAGAACTCAAACTAAGTGGTGAAATACATGTTAACAATATAGATGTGTTCTGTGAGAAGGGAGTCTTTGATCTGGAGTCTACAAGGAGAATACTTCAAGCTGGAAAAGATATAGGGTTACAGATTAACTTCCATGGTGATGAGCTCCATCCGATGAAATCTGCTGAGGTATGTCTCTCTTAGCATTCACTTAAGCCATTTTTGCTCTTGTGAGAGCCCAATCTGTGAAAGAATTGCAGTATTCAAAACTGAGGTTGTCTTTTCAAGGATTTTATGAAATAGACCATTCATAGGCATCTATTTCTATCAGGGACAGCAGTCCTTGTGCAGCTTCGGAGTTAAGGACATGGGAGGAAGCCTTGACCTCTGGGACTAATGTGCACTGGCTAATCAAACATTGACTTTGCTTATCTTCCCCATGGGATACAGATCGGGAAGGTGGATTTCCATGAACCCAAGAATGACAAAAACATGGTTTCTGTGCAACTTGAAAAAGATTTTTTCATTAAATGTCCTGTTAGAAGCAACAAGTCAAATTGCAGCGAGCACGCTCAGCAGTCTCATTACTCTGATATCAGTATATCTGAGTACACTCAGAGAGATGGTTTAGTCAAGATTAGGTTCCCAAATATCTTGACAGAGAAAGTCACTTTGAGACCATGTTTCACCATTGTTTAAACATCGCTTCCTCCCCATGGGATCTGCTCAAGTTATTCTCTGCTCTATTTTTTAAAAAACCCAACAAACCAAACCACCCCAACCCAAAAACTTGGTTGATCATAAAGGCCTTTTTGGCTTTCCCATTGAAGGCAGTGTTCAGTTTTGTGAACTATTTTCTGATGGATCCTTTATGAACAGGAGTTGATAATATTTTCATCCATGGCTGTCACAAATGTTTTTGTGTTAGGCTGTTAATACACCACTGAAGGTGTGCTTCCACTCTGTGGGTGGATAAAGTGTTCAACTTTTCCTGCAGTAAATTAACAAATATTTTGTCTCTGTATTTTCATTGCCCTTTCAAGCATTCTTTACTATTTGTCTTCTGGTAAATTCTGCATTAATAGTGAATTATCTCCTCTAATTGTTTGGAAACAACTTTTTTAACTGAAGTACTTGAAAACAGTGAGTAATTTGCTCGAAAATTTACTTAGCTTGGAGCTGAACTAGGAGCCCTGGCCATCAGCCACCTGGAAGAAGTTAGTGATGAAGGTATTGCGGCGATGGCAAGAGCTAAGTGTGCTGCTGTCCTTTTACCAACAACAGCCTACATGCTGAGGTAAGGCCACCAGACCGAAGGGAAACCTGTAACTGCAAATCCATGTGTGTGGTTTTACAGTCTGTTAATGTGATAGCATAAGTGTGTGTCTGTGCCTTAAGGATCATTCAGGGTCTGTGAAGACAATCACACGTACAGAGAACTGAATGAGCCTCCTTATCTCTTATTTCTGTTGGAAATCCTCAGAAATCTGTGAAATTACTGAGAAGTCTCACAGTAGATTTGAAGTGGTTTTACAGCAACTATGGCTAAAACTTCCTAGAGAGTGTATTTCCTAGTGACCACCCCTACAAACACCTACACATATTTTTCCAGGGGCTGGACAGTTTTGAAATGCCTATTCCAGGTATTGAAGTTATTGAAAACATCTTGTGCATTGTAATTGCTAAATGAAAAGATCTCTAATGTACACAGATGAAACTCGTGGACTCAATAATCAGGAAGGGCCTATTGCATTGCATGTGCCGCTGCTCATATTTGGAAGCCTGTCTTTAAAGCTGTAAGAACTAGAAAATTAGTTTTTTCAAGAAATGAAGATTTTCATCTTGTAAATTCTGAAGTGGCTGAGGTCTGGATATATACCAGAATTCCAGTGGCTGGAGCTTGATGGTTGGTACTGGCTGCTGCCACATGCTGTTACTGCAAAAGCAGTGGATCACACTTGCCATTTATGTTGTCCATAGGGTGACAGGTAGGGATGCAAGAGGAGAATTTGGGCTTTTGTCTCCAAAAGGGTCAGTGTAACTGAATGCATGAATGTAGCCAAACCGAGAGATGACTTTTGCCCTTGTAAAGCATGGTATGATAACTAAGCAAATTGTACTAAGTTTCTTTTTCCCGCTAGACTGAAGCAACCTCGAGCTAGAAAAATGTTGGAAGAAGGCGTTATAGTTGCTCTTGGCAGTGACTTTAATCCTAACGCATACTGTTTTTCGATGGTAAGCTACTCCTAATACTTGTGGCACCACAAAATTTTGAGATTTCTGACTAGTACAACTTGTGTATTGATCTTGCACACTTAAAACAGCCTTCATATGCACAAGGGGAGCTGCACATCCCACCCAGACAGCTGCCTGTGCTTGTTTGTGTGTATTGGTAGTTTTCAACAGAAATTCTGGAAACCAGAATGGGTTCCATCCTTCATCTGCACTGAGAGGTCTATTCAAAACGCTCCCAAAGCTACTGATTTTAGAGTTCTCCTTTTGGAGTTGACAAGATTTATGTTGTGCAGAACAACTCCTTCTGTTGTGCCAAGAAGAAGGAGAGTGCTTAGGGATTCGAAGCATAAACAGCTTTGCGTTCCTGGTGACTCCCATTTTCCCCTTCCTTGCCTCCTAGCCCATGGTGATGCATCTGGCCTGTGTGAACATGAAGATGTCCATGAATGAAGCACTGGCAGCTGCCACCATTAATGCAGCTTATGCTCTGGGCAAATCAGACACACATGGCTCCTTGGAGGTCGGCAAGCAGGGGGATATTCTCATCATAAATTCATCAAGGTTTGTTCTTCCATTGGCATTTGAAATGTGCTTTAACATTAGTTATCTTCACTGAATAAAGGGACACTGGTAGCATTTCAGACTCACTTTAATTTTCCTTAATTACTCCAGTGCAAAATAAAGCCTAAGACTTTTGGGGCTGTTGTTACAAATAATCCATGCCCAATTATAAATTATCTAAAGATGATATGTGTTTATTTTGTGAAACAAATTCTCTACTGATAGACTCACTGTATTCATGCAGCAAGAGACAACAGGTAGACATGGAATAGCGTTTTCCCATTTTCAAGCAAATCTTATAAAATTGCCAGGCATGCTGGGTATGTGACCTACTGTTATGCAAGTTTATATATTCTTACACATCTTGTCTTTTTAGGTGGGAGCACTTGATTTACCAGTTTGGTGGACATGGAACATTGATCAACTATGTTATAGTTAAAGGAAAAGTTGTCTATCAAAATGAGAAGTGTGAGACAATGAGCAGTTACTGAGAGAAGACAGTAATTTAGTAAACTACTAAAATCAAATTAGCATGGAGTTATTTCAAAGCAACAGAAAAATCAGATTTGTATTCACCAGTAAATTGTTTGCCTGCTCACCTTACTCTTATTCAAATAAACCTTATCAAGCGTTACCCATTTGGTGCACCTTTTTTTTTGCTTTCCAGCACAATTAAAAAAATTCTAATTGCATCCATCTTAAATAAGACAGTTTCCAAAAATGTTTTCCTATACAATTAATCTATAATATTACGATATTTGAAAATAACCCAAACAAACTGGCAATGAATAAACAGCATTTGGATCCAGGTAAGATTTACTGGGGAGTGTGGTGTTAAGTAACCTGTGACAGAGGGCCAGGGGCTCAGGCCCTTGGAATATGTATTTGGGATAGCCCTTGGGAGAAGATCACATGCAGTGTCACACAGATGTTCCAGAAAATACCTGATTTTATTTATTCCAGGCTGAATCTGAAATAACATGAGACATATTTGTTTGTGTAAGTTTGACTGTGATTCTGGTAGGTTAAGTATGATTAACTCCTACTCAACGCCATGTCAAAACTTAGGAACCTGATATTTTCAAGACACTCTTTCTATCTTTCAGCTGCTACTTTTTTTGTCAGAGCTTGTACCATCATTTAGGAATGCAGTATGTATAAAAAAGGATGATACAGCTCTGGAGAATTTAAGCTTTTGCAGTATTTAAGCAAAGGGTTTGGGGTAGGAGGGTCTCTGAATACACATAGCCTGAATCTTTTCTCCAAATTTCCAAATGGATTGTGGCTGCTGAAGCAAAAGGGATTTACTTTCTGAAGGTGAAGTTATAAAACTCCAGCTGACAAGCACAAAGAACTTCACATCAAAAATAATTATTGATGTAAGCAGGTGACATAAGCTGTGATACAGAGCAGAGTGCTTTAGTGAGCCAGACCCTTGAGGAAACAGAATAGTCTCGTTCTGATTAACAGCCATCACAAACATGTTATGAGCATTATTATGCTCCTTGGGCACATCTGTTAACACCCCAAATATGCAAGCCATCCCCAACAGTATCTTTATTCACACTTTATTTGATCCAGCCTCGCCAACTCAATCAGTTTTTAAAACAATGTAGTATCATTCCTGGCACCTGACGTGTTTTCCTGCAAGCAGATGTTGTACCAGATGTGGGTGTGGAACTTTGTTTTTATAAGGCTTGAAAGAGCTGGCTCCCACAGCACTGGGAGCAGGACAGAGGTGACATGGGCCTTGGAACTTCTGCCAGCTTTGCTGCTGAAGGAACCATCAGCCTCAACACAAGGCTGAAGGCAAACGCCTGATCCTACAGATAAAAGCCTGACTGTTGGCTCTCACCCTTGTTTTTAGTTAATATCTGATTTTACATAAAGTGAAACAGCTTCGAGGGGAGATGGAGACCTGCCTGCTACACAGAGCCTCAAGCTGAAGCAATAGGGGCTTTCCTGGCACGCGAGGGAGAGACAGGGTGGAGATGTGGCACATCAGGGGTAGAAGGATGGAGCTTGGCTGGGAGCTCATGTGCCAGGGGTGCCCTAGTTCCCTAGGAGTCTCCCTGCTAGGTTGCCAGCAGGCATGAGCCCTCTCCTGGGGGCACATTTAATGTGGCAGGTCTCAGACACTCCCAGGCAGCCCCACATTGGTGCTGTGGCTGCCCCTTGCAGCACAGCCTGGGGAGGCTTCCAGCTCATGCTGAATGCCCCCCAGCCAGATCAACACTGCCATGTCATCACCGTGATGTGAAATCCATGTCCTGACTCTTCCCTTGCAAAACAAAGCCTGTGCCAGAGGTCAGGGTTGTCACACAGAGCACACTCTGTCATGATCCCGTCTGTGGGGACAGGGCCTTGGCAGACAGGCAGATCCCTGGTGAGCCATGGGAGTGTAGGTCTTGCCTCAGCCCTGGTTCACACTCACCACTCCTACACCTCCTCTTCCCCCTTTTCTGGCCCCTGTGTCACCTGTCCTACTTATTTTCCAAATTAAGCTTTTGCTTTACATTTTCATCGTCACACACGTGACAGGAAAATAGATTGATACACCTGTATGTGAAGCCTCAGTTTATTGATTGCAGGTGTGAGCCCCTAGCTCTTGGAAAGCTGCATGAAGTGTAGCCCATCACCAGAATATAATATATTTGTTCTGGAGCAATGATCTCCATAGCATATTCTTATGCGCACAGCTTTCTGAGTTGTGAAGCACCTGCTCTAAAAATGCTTCTGTTATACAAGAACCTGTACCTCACATATGTTCTGCAAAAGAGAGAAGGATTAACTGTAAAGATAATTTTGCTCGTGGCAAAATGAAGGGGATGACAGCAGTTAACAAGAGGGGAGGAAAAAAAGTAAGAGTGTCCAACTTAGGCTGTTTGGTATAATTGGCACAGATGAAGAGAAAACAAAAAAAAAGAGTTGATAAAACAAACACTGGTTTCAGCAGCAGTCTGAATGATTTGTGTTCAGAAGTTCATGAAATTCAGTCAAAACCACACTAGCATGACAAAGTTGTCTTTCACACATGAGGAAAGCAGTGAGACATTTCTTTACTATCTATTTGTGCTCCTGAGCTGGACAGTCAGGTCCTCGGGGTCACCTGGAGAAACCACATTGCATTTGCGTAGAATAACCATTCTCAGGTAAGGTTCTGGAAAGGATCTGCTCTCTTCCAGAGGACCACAACAAACTTAAAGTTCATTCTGATGCCTGTGGCCATGACTATCATCTGCACTCATCCTCAGCAGGGAGAAAGCTGTAGGTGAAATGGGTCTTGATTCAGGGATGTGTTCCCTCCTGTATTTTTCAATGTAAGGTTTAGCCACTTCCCACACCTGTGAAACAAAGTAAAATAGCAGAGTCAGAGGCAAAACAAAAGGTCAGCTAAAGCATCAATAGATGAGCTCAGGAAACCCTGTGGAAAAGTGACTGGGGTAGAGCTGGGAAACCTACGTAGATTTGCTGTATGGGATGAGCAGAACCAGAGAGGCAGATAGAGCAAGGTTTAGGGAAGAGCATCTGGATGGAATTGACAAGGGATGGGAAAGGATACAGCTCCAAGGGCACAAGGTGAAAGGATTCAGGGCAAAAACGCTTTGTCTTGTCTTGTTACCAGGTTAATGCTCTGCGTGCAATAGCTGGGAGAGAATCACTGCCACTTGCTACAAAACCACTTGACCATGAAGAGGATAGGGCAGCAAAACCAGCAGCTAGCATGGACAAAGAAAAAGGGCTCTAGACAATCCTACTGCACGTGCCAAAAGCCAACACTCGCCTTCTGCTCCACGAGCAGCCTGTGAGCTGCTTCGATGTCTGGGGCCATGAAGCGATCCTTTATCCAGGGCCTGTAAGCAGACATTGGGCAAACATTAACCATGGCAGCCTCTCGGGGCAGGCAGCCTCTGGGGAAGGTGTTTGTCTGCTCTTACCTCACCACGGAGCGCACAAGGTCGTAGACCTTCTCCAATGGGGTTGTCGTTCTCAGAGGGCGTAGGAATTCAATGCCCTGGCAGGCGGCGAGCAGCTCAATGGCCAGCACTGGGAAACAAGGATAGCGAAAGGGATGTTTGGCAGGGACAGCTCAAGGCGAGGTTTCCTGTGTAAAGCTATCCCTGGCCTTTGTTCTCACTAATATGATGTGGTTTCAGGCACTGTGAGAAACCAGTGGATCCACACACCCCAGAGAGCCAGCCCAGTGGCAGGATTGTTTCATGGGTGGTGCTGGCAGCAGTATCCAGCATTTCAGCAAGCAGATTTTGGGTGTCCTGTTGTACAGACCTTTCAAATGTACCAGGAGCTCCTGGTCACTGGAGTCTGAAATCCCTTAGGAATCTCTTCCAGGGTTGAATACTCAAATTAATGTACATCATAAATCAGAAAGCCTCTTTAGCACTGATAAAAGAGGGCCCTAAGGTAAAAATGGAAGTTTGGCCTCTGAAGCTTGCAAGAACCCACATGAAAACAGCAGTGAAATGACAATGCTTTGCGAGAGAGTCTCCTGTCTGGAGAAGTAGGCACTGTTGTATCTGCCTACCTCCCATCAGATCAGTATTGGTATTAGCTCCTTATTTTCATGAGTCAAGCTCTGTCTGGAAACGAGAATTTTAATTTTACCTTGCTCCACATGTTCAATAACTCTCAAAGCTTTTCTTGCCGCCCATCCTCCCATGGACACGTGATCCTCTGTAGCAGCACTGGTTGAGAGAGAATCCACCGAAGAGGGGTGGCACAAGGCTTTGTTCTCAGAAACTGCAAAAATCCAGCACAATGAGACAACAGAAGCAATGGACAGCATTGGAAATAAGAGCCTGTCCACCCTGGGTCCAACTATTGCTTGTCTTTTGAGGATGCATCAGTATTTTACCTGGACTGAGTAATTTGTAATAACCACCTTGAAAACTACCATTGCCTCTGAAAACAGCAACCAGCATCAGTCTTTAGATGCAAATACTAACAAAACACAGAATGACAGCTCACTCTTCCCTCCCTCATCTCCAGATTTGAGTTGTTGTGGCTCAAAGGTCTCAAGGAAACTGAAGAAGAGGAGCAGACAGCATAACTGAAACACAAGCCTGGTCCTGCTGGTTGCTCTATGGCAACTCTCTGTAAAGAGCACTGGCTCCCTCTGGGTTTGGTCACAAATGCTGTCCCTCCCCTGCTCTCAGGAATACAGCTACAGATCAGCATCTGCTCCGCTCATTGCAGCTGAGGCGCTTCCAGAACTTCCTCTAGAAAGATGCAGCAGCGCGATACAAATCCTCTCCCACCCTCACCTTGCTGCAAGGCTGCCCGTGTCCCTGAGAGTGACAGCACTCCGGCTTTGGAAGGTGCAAGCTCTGAAGTAATTTCTCATGCTGCACCCAAAAGCCACGGGAACTTGGCTGCGGGAAAGGCCTTAGACACCATTCAATGACAATTTGAGGTTGAGAATTGCTCTTTAAAACAGAAAAAATGAAGTGTGCATTCACAGCGCTCTGGCTGCACTCGGCCTTTTCTTTCTGAAGCCCAACAGGATGCTGTGTAATGCCCTCGCCAAATTAGCAGCTTCAGAAAAGCAACAAGAGCAACAGAGAGGTGGTGACACCAATTGCAAACAGGCTGGAGTGACACAGTCTAGGAGCAGAGCCCAGCTGGCACATTCAGGCAGGTGACAGCAGGTCCCAGAGTTTGCATGTGGTCACTGCAAACAGCTCTGTCCGGCAGGCACAGAGTGGCTGGAGTGGGGGCAGACAGACACATCCAGTGACATTGCAAAATGTATGCAAATCTTTTGCAGATTTATCTATTAACCCTGGGAGTGAAAAACATTAGCTGGTACACAAACAACCCAGAAACTGGCAGAGTGATTTAAAAAAAAAAAAGTTATTTAAAAAAGTTAAAAACAAAAAATAAAGGGAACTCAAAAGCCCATTCAGATAAAATCCTGGCTATTTTGATCAGGATGAGATGGTTTTGACCTATGGACTCCTAGTGTCAGCAAAGGCAGGGCTGTAATTTTCATTTCCCACAGCAGAAATGACAAAACCCCCAGAATTTGTCACTCAAGATTGCAGAAGTGTCCAGTGAAATCTGACACCACACAACCAGTCTGGAGCCACCCTAAACTCTCCCCAGCCAAAAGGTAAACCTTCCAGTCCTGAAACAAGGGGATGAGCATTTCAGGTCCCCTTCCAAAACCACTTCCCAAAGCAGCCTCTAGGCAGGGCTCCTTTAGAGCATTGATTTAGTTAATTCATTTGTTTTTCTGCAGAATGTTTACCTACGCATTTATCTGATATCCTCTGTTCCTGTGGTTTTTTGTATCTTTTAAAATTTGCTCTCTTCTCACGGTATGTTTATCTTCATATTGGCTCGTGCTTCCCTGAACCTATGAACTGCAGTATCCCAGAGGCCAGCAGGCTCCTTGTTGCCTTAGTCAGGAGTCCTAGAGGGAAAACTGAACTGTTGTTTAATTCCAGTGTGCTCCTGAGCTGAAATAATTGCAGCTGCACTCAACACTCACACTATGAGACTGCAAAAAACACTTGGAGAAGGGACAGAAAACAGGAGCCAGGTATCTTTGTGTCTACTATAAGATGACATCTGTCTTGAAAGAAATCAGTCCTTCTAGCTGGCTCTCTCTATGTTAGTGCTCAAGCACTCACCCAGGGCAGCTGCTGTGCAGTGTGCAATCATGAAGCCTGAGTTCAGACCTCCTTCAGTGACTAAAAACGCGGGCAGTTCGCTGAGTGAGGGGTTGCAGAGCCTCTCAATTCTTCTTTCACTAATTGCAGCGAGTTCATGCACACCAATTGCCAAATAGTCTAGAGCCTACAAAAGAAGATCTCATTAAACCAGATGACAGAAACAAAAAAGAAAAAAAACCAAAACAGAAACAATTTTTTCCCCTTTTTTCAAAAGCTTTATTACCTTTGCAGGATATTCACCATGAAAATTTCCTCCAGAAATGGTCTCTTCTCTTTCAGCAAACACCATCTTTAAGGAGAAGTTAAGGCACACTCAAGTGAAATACAGTTTACACAAGAGATATCTGCCAGTAATCAGAGTATCTTTACTGAAGGAGTGCCAATAGGCTTTTATTTGCAAGCCCATTATATTGCACCCACACTTCCACTTTTCAGGAAAGGGAGACCCAATCCCAGTTCTCCAAACTTGTAGATATAATTTTGACATGCGTGTTTTTTCAAATAAGCTACATAAAGGGCGATCTTGGATTGAGGTTGGGGAGGCATGCAAGGAAACCCATTTGTTCAGATCCTAGCACAGATTTTCAGTTCTTTGATAGATTCTCTCCACGATAGCTACAATTTCGGACAGCTTACAAGCAATAGTGCTTATCAGCAGTTGATATGACGCTATGTACAGCATCATTATAATGCTGACAGAAATCCAGCCGTGCATTACAGTGCTGACAAATCCTCCAGTGTAGTCATAGGGAAAGGAAGAGAGGTTGCTGTTGCAACCAGGGGCAGTTATTGACCAAAGCCAGTTGTGGCTTTTTTGCCTCTTGTACGAGTAATTATACAGAAGAAAAGAATTAAAAAGGCCAAGCAGAATTTTACATAGTAATGAAGTAATTGAAAAGATACAGGATTGTCCGTGGCACTGTTGATTTCAGTCGTTATTATGTCCTTCACAAAAGCAATTGTATCATTTACAATTCCATGGACCTATAAGAAAAGACATTAGTGCCTGAGCTTAGTATCTGCACTTAGTTCACCTTCAGGGTGCTGACTGAGCTGCAGGGACCCTCTTTCCCATCATCCTACTCGAGTTTCACACATGGAAGATGGTCTTGGATTTGCTTTTAACATGAGTAGCATCACAGCCAATCCTAGACACTTGAAAGATGATATCTACTATTATTACAGCAATTTTGCCAAAAGAATAATCTGAATATGACATTCTTTACTTGCTTTAGTTGGTTTACCTAAATGGGAGATAAGATAGTTATTCACTGGCAGAAGTGTTATGAGGGAAGAAGTAACCTTACAAAGACTCACAGAAAACAAAACTCTTATTAATTAATTCCATTAATTCCACTGATTTAATAGCTTTGTTCCTGTTAAAACGCATAGGATTGAGTTCTTCCAATACGTTTGAGCTACTATGCTCTATTGGCTTTTGGAAACACCCAGTTCATGTTCTTAACACCAGTGCAGAAGAAAATCCCTACAAAATCTGCAAGCATGGAAACCAGCACTTTCCCTCTGCTTCCGACCCCTCGCCTCTTCCAGATCTGAGTACATCTTTGTTAGATGCTGCCTGACGGGTGCATGCACGTGATCAATGTCTCCATTAGTACTACTTTGAAGTGAAGAAGAAGCAAAATAAATCCACTTCCTCTAGCAGAGTCAGACAGCACACAACTGACAGCTTTTCTGAGGTGGAAACTTCACCATCATTTATCTATTGTAATGGAAGGATATAAAAGTCAGTTTTTACCTGAGGGCAGCAGCGCATTGTGTATGCATCCTGAACTCGGTCACAGAATCTGTGGCTCTCTAGAAGAAACAAGGGGGGCAAACCCCAAATATTCCTTACACAAGAGCACCGTGTCCTGTTGAAGGACCCAGCCTGTCCTGGTAAGCTGAGAGGGTGAAGGTTGAGATTGTTCACCTGCTATTTCTGATGGGTGGTGGTCAGAATCCAGCAGGGACCTGAAGCGAAAGGCCACTTCAGCCTGCCCTCGGTGTGGGCGCACGGCGTGGATATCTGGGGAGACAAGTCAGACCGTCAGGCTTGGCCTCGCTTGTCAGGAGCTGTTAAGCAAACTCCCAGGGAAGGCTCAGCACCCACCGGTGTCAAAGGCCCTCGTTGTACCCTTCAGGACCTCGAGCGTAAGGGCGGCGATGATGTCAGCTTGCCTTGCTATGGCCTCCGCTCTTTCCACAGCCTCACAGCCCAGCGAGGTGATCATCTGTGTCCCGTTGATGAGGGCAAGACCCTGCAAAGACAGAGCAGATGGTGAGCAAATTCACTGCAGCTCCTCCACACGCTCTGACAACTCCCCAGGTCTGTGACAGCTTTCCTTCTCACATGAGGGAGTTAAAGACCTTTGCCTCGCTTCTTGGGCCATCCTGAGATCATGAAATGCACAGCCTGACTGAGCGTCTTTGCTACAGAAAGTGTCAGTGCTCATGACGCTGCTAAGTCATTGTGGACACCCTTGGGGCACCTGTAGTTGCAAGCAAGTCAGATACTGCTTCAAGTCACTCCTCTGAACTCCTGTCAGGGCCAAAGGGCAGATGGGGACCTTGAAGGCTCTTCACAAACAGCTGTTTCAGGGTGGTGTAAAGTGCTTTCTGAAGAGGCCTGTCTGTCTCCACTGACCACAGAGCCAATCTGAGCACCAATCTTAGGTATGACATTTCAAGTCAAGTAGGGTGACACTAGGAGAGGGGAATCCTGCTCCTGATAACACTTCATTAATATGTGACACTAGGAGAGGGGAATCCTGCTCCTGATAACACTTCATTAATATGTGACACTAGGAGAGGGGAATCCTGCTCCTGATAACACTTCATTAATATATTTCTGAAGCTTGATTAAAAATTATTATTAATTCATTTAATGCTTTTACTGTACATATAAAGCAAATAGTTATTGACTGTGCTCATTTTCATCAGCTGGCATGACTACACTTTATTACCTCTTTTGGTTTCAAGGTAATTGGTTTCAGTCCATGGGCTTCCAGAACCTGTGAAGGAGTTTAATACCAAGGTAATTAATGAAAAATACTTTTCAGTAACTAAGTCACTAAAACTTAAATCTTTCAATGAACGGAAATATTAACAAATTTCTTAAGTGATGGGAGAAAAAGAGCTTTATATCACAAACATATAACCTTTATTTTTCTGCTGGGCTAAATAAAGGGTTTCCAAACTAGCACCTCATTTCCTAGCGCAAGAAGGTAGCAGGAGCACTGAAGCAAGATACTGTCACAGCCCATTAACATTTACCATGTTCTAGATGTTGGGAGAGGGCAATAAGAAAGCAGGCTGGAAACCTCTTGGGGAGGCAATTCTGCCCACACCCTGCCTCATTGCATTTTGTCTTGGCATGAATTATTCCTTTATAAATCATCCCCTAATCCTTTCTATAGAAAATCTCTAGTGACAGATGGAGTCCTACTCAGTTTATTCTGTACATGTCTCTTCTATAGGGCAATTGCTCTTGTGGGAAATGGAGAAACAGCATAACCTATTTCTGATTTAATCCTCTCACCCTTTCCAACAGAAGAAGTAATGCGCCTCAGAAAGGTACAACTATAATTTCTGGTCTTCAAGGTCCAGAACACACTGGGCTGCTTCCTCCCTGCTCCTCTCCCTGTGTAGTCCTCAGTACTTCTCCAGTCTATAGTGATGTACACCTCTCAATCCATTAATAAGTCTGATATTCAAATATTCATGGATAGAAGAAATAGGTGTAGCAGAACAAACTGCCATGAAAGACTTTGGAGGAGCCAGACTTGGAGATACTTAACACAAGATCAATCTGCTGGTGTGTTATTGACTGAATAACAATCAAAACCTAATTTCATTGTGACTCTTCCATCTTGTGAAGGAGAATGATATAAAGGCTCCTTGTAACCCTAGTTAATTTATCAAAAATGAAATATCCAAACCTGTGTACTTCCTTAAAGCCCTTAAAAAATCAGTAGAAAATTTACTGCCAGGTTCTTGCATAAATCTCCAGGTACTCTCAGCATTTGAGAGGTGATTTTGGATTTGTTAGAAAAGCATTGATGTTCATGGAGCTGAAGACACAGTAATAATTCTTTTGTAGTTGGTATCACATCCTGTCCCTTCCTCCAGTTCATAAATGCTGTCACTGTGGTATCTTGTATTGCAATACTATGGCATGGTATTTTTTTTAGGGTGGGATGCTGCTGTTTATGTCTGCTTCAGTGACATGTGGGTCAGTTATTGCATTCTCCATGGAAACACTTTCCTCAGATCAGAGGATGAGTAGCTAAAGGCAGCCTAGTCCCAATTCAAACTAGTATGGAAAATCCAAAGACTTTTACATGTTATTAAACTGAGCAAAAG
The DNA here is from genome assembly GCA_013397895.1 of Origma solitaria. Lineage (NCBI taxonomy): Eukaryota > Metazoa > Chordata > Aves > Passeriformes > Acanthizidae > Origma > Origma solitaria. The sequence goes on along the minus strand of VZRL01006550.1, from coordinate 1,275,649 downwards.
CTCTCTTTCTCTCAAAGCTACGTGCAATTTGAAAAATGAGTCAACAAGCAGGAAAAAAACCCCCAATCAGCTGCACAAATCTTACATATTTTGCATCAGCCCAGCCACTCTTCGGGGACCACATCTTTCCCTCTCCAATCAATCCCAGAGCAAGATGAGAGAGGGGGGCCAAGTCTCCACTGGCTCCAACTGTCCCTTTCTCTGGGATATAAGGAAGGCAGGATGCTAGAAAGAAAACAAAAATCACTCCTTTTAGAGCCTTCCCTTGACACACTCCTTGAAAAACAGAGAAGGCAGCCCATAAGTGTGGCCACAGCAACATCCTGCAGTTGTGGACAGCGGCACCAACCCGACCTGGGGGTCCGCAGAGCAGGCTGATTGCACCTACAGCCACACAGGCAGGCAGCTGCAACACTGCTCTCCATCACAGGGGGACCACCTGGGTGTGGACAAAGCCATCTCCGAATTTCTTGCTCCACTAAACACTGGGCTATTCTTAGAAACTATCTTTGAGTCCTCTGCTCCCCATCCTAGTCCCCTGGGCACTGAAACACGTGGAAATGAAGAAATGGGGCTTGGGAAACTGCAGAAAAAGCAAGGAGGGGACCCATCTGTTCCTCTTCTTTTGCAGAGCTTAACACTGAATTGCAGCTCCTTCACCCAGTGCAGGAGGAGGAGGAGGAGGCTGTAACAGAGTGCAGCACAAAGGCTACTTTTGGGGTTCTGTCCTGATCTGTCCTCATCTCTGTCTCTGATCTACCAAGTTGAAAGACCAACATCTGTAGCTTGACCCATTGAGCTACACCCTTTAACAGTTAAAAGGAAAAAAAAAGGGAAAGGAAGATTTTCTTCAAACATCTTTTTACCATTAAATGCTTCAATAACTTGCTCGAGGGTTTCTAGGGATATTCCGCTGTATCCTTTGGCTAGGACATTGATTCTCAGTGCCAACAGCATGCGAGATCTCTCTGGGGTCAAAGGCTTCCCCACACCTGAAAGAGCAACAGAACCATCTGGGTTACTCCCCTGCTACCAACAGGGGCAGAAAAGGGAAACACCGAGGAATCTCTCATTACCTGCAGAATGTGAGCGAACCAAGTTCACCTGAAGCTCCCTACAGAAAAAAGAATATATATTAAACCTCAAAAAAGTCTCATCAGGTTTTATTTTGCACAAAACAGAAGAAAATACTGAAGCAGCTCTCTAATTTTACCCCAGACTATACAACTGCAGGGTCAAACTGTTCCCTCTTCTTCCTTTCTGAAAAGAAAGGACAGAGAAGGCTGCACATGCAACACACCTCAGATTGCTGTTTGGGATGACAGTCCTGGCAAACTTTCCAAAACCCGTGGTGATTCCATAAACAACTGCAAGAAACATACACTGCTGGTTAAGGAGAGAATCTGATGAATTTTTCTAAACAATTAATATTAAAATAAAAATATTTACCCTTCTGTTCCTTTACAATCCTTTCAATCACTTCTCGTGATTGTTTAACTTTAGCTTCAGCTTCGGGTGTGAGCTAAAACATAAGTAGTTCAAGTATTAACTTATTTGTCATTATTTAGTTGTAGAAAAATAAACATAATTTTCAGCTGCATTTGTTCAGAATTTTTACCTTTATCTTGTAGAGCCCCTTTCCTAAATTGACCAAGTCCTCCGTTGTTAAGCTGTTGCCATCTAAAGAAATATACTACACCAAAGAAGCACCTTTTAGTTTGGGATGTGGATGCATGTAAAGTTGCTTAATAATCAGAATAAATAAAAAATACAGTCAAAACTCAGCAATGACAGGAAGCTTCTTCATGCTTATTGATAAGACAGGAACCCAGGTAACAAAAACATAATAAGCACATTATAGTTTAGTTTCCTGTACCCAGCCATTCTGACAGCCCCTGATTTTGTGAATGCTGCCCTGGCTGAACTCTCAGCATTTTCTGGTGAGTAGCAGTATTTGTTACCGAGCTGTAAAATCATTGGTGATTCCTACCTCTTCTGGTTCTCGGTATTTGCTGTATCTGAAAGTTTTGTAAAGGAAAAAAGGCAGACAGGATTTTGCAGACAGTGACCACTCAATTACAACTTGTGTTGTAATGGCAATGTGTTTTAAGAATGAAGGAATTCTAGAGGCAATCTAGTACTGCAGGGAAACTAGAAAATTATAAATCTGTAATTGTAAAAACTTCATAAAGCACTCGAAAAGGATACAAATGAACTCCTTCTGGCTGAGATGGTATGAAATCTGGAGACATTATATCTCCTTCTATAACTAGAAGAAATATGCAAAATCAATACATACAGGATTAAATTGTGTTCTTCATGTAAGTTGTTATTTATTACAATTCATAGGATTAAGAATTCTAATTTCCAGTTATCAGCCCCGAACATACTTGTTCACTTCTGGGAAAATAACAAGGAAGTGTGTATTTATTTATGGTATGCTAAAGGCAAAGGCAGAACAGCTTACACTATATATGACTCTATATACAGAAGATGTATATAGAATCCTCTACCTTCTAACCTTTATACAGTTCCATTCCTAAAAGCCGAATATTCTTAAATTATTTGGCTCTTTTCCCATAAAACTGTAGACACTATCTCAGGTGCAATTTCAGATGAACCTAGATAAAGCCACAGTTTGCTGACTCAGATGACAACACAGTCATTCCACAACACAATGCTTAGGGTTTTGCTTACCAACTTCAACAAATTCATTGTCCTCTAGAGCAACCCCCACCGTGTCATCAAGATCCAGCAAGCCAAGTCCCTTGCACCTTCGAATGTAAAACTTCACTTCTTCCACCGAGGCAAATCCGCCATTGTCAGGTTTGTTTTTCATGTAGCGTCTCACGGCCTCCTTTCCCAGCCACTCGACGGTGTTGGTGGGGCTTAGGCACGGCACCGCCAGCCATTCTCCGCGGACGTGCACCGTGTATCTCGGCATGCTTTCTCTTCAGAAAGGATTCCTCGAGCGAGAAGGGCTGCAGCCTCACATTTACCCCGCGATGGCCTGAAGAGCTGTGCCTCTCTGGAGCCCGGTGTTGCAGTGGGATAGAGGCAAAACTCCACCCTCGACATCCCCACCTTCGTAAATAAACGAGATCGACGCGTTTGGCCGACTTCATCCAATCAAACCCAACCCAGGGAACACACCCTTTTCACGGAAAGGCACATCCCCCCAGCTATTGCCACAGGAATTTTATTCCAAAGATCACATCAGGAATATAGAAATGAAAATCCAGGAGCTGGAGCTTATGTACCAGGAATAGATAAATTGGACGAAGATGCAGTGCAACTATTCTGAAAATGTAAGGGCTTGACAAGAGTTGACAGCTATCACCTGGCAGTAAATCACACTAACAAAAACCTCCATGAGGGGACAGGGCTGCAAAGAGAGGCACCCTGGGAATATGGGTTGCTCCTGGCTGCTAGGATTGAAAGAAGATTGTTTTATATAATTTTAATCTCTATCCAGAGCAGGATAAAAGCAGGCAATAGAGGCAGCAAGCCTGCTTTGACCAGTCCCATGCTCAAGTTTGAAAACATAATTTTTTATTGTAAGTAAGGAAAAGATTAATTAATTTCTATAACCTTTTCCCTTATACTCTGGAAGATGTTACTAGAACAGGTATCAACAAATGCTAGGCCACATCTGCACACTATCAAGGCCTGTGCTGCTATATCATGCTTCCTTTGCAGGCAGAAGATGCAGAGGAAAAGATGTGGAGATACCTGTTAAGATGGTGCCAAAAAGAAGTTTAGCAATAGCCATGTACACACAGAATCTGAAAATACCTCTGTTTTTAAAGGCAAAACAGTAACACCACTCAAAGTCCACGCTACCCACACTGGTGTTCCCAAACTACCTAGGGTTTAATTATTGCAGGGAATGTTAACTTGGGACCCATCAGTGGGAGGCACAGTCCCAGCAGACCATGCTAGGGAAAGCCATGCCTGACACAATTCTCCTTTTTCTGACTCTGACAGCAAGAACCCAGGATTAATCTGGCAGCATGAACTCTGCTGAAGCACTATATATGATACATGGGCTTTTACAACAAAATGTGAGTTACCCCAAAACTGGTGACATAAAGCATTTATAAACAAAGGACAGTTTTCATTGCAAACCAGAGCCTGTTAACATCAGATACGCCCTCTTCTGACCAGAGCTTTGCCCAAGAGAACCCTAATTAATTAATTAATTAATTCACTCATTAATTTAGGTGCTGCTATAGCAGAAGCCTAATGAGATTTTTGGAGTGAATGAAAGGAAGTGCATAAATTTCTAAGCTGAAATACAGCAAAAATTCTTTTCAGTGACTTCTCCAGCAAAGTTACCTCTCATTCAGGGGAGCAGCAAGAGAATGAATGGCTCATTATGTCCTTACTACAAGAAAGTCTCTTCACACATGAGCAAATTACACTATTTTTATTCCCCAAAGCCAGTATTTTGTTGTTTAATAAAAGCTGAGTGTCACATCATTCATAGAAGATTTTAAACTGATCTTTGAGCCTCAATAACATAAGAGTTAATTTTTCTATAATTTTAATTTCAATTACTTAGAAATATGTAGGTTAAAGTTGAATGGAAGAACTCAGGATGCCTCAAATGAAATAAACACATTCACGTCTTAACTTATATTAGAGCTGCCACTATGAAAAGATGAATTTCCTGATGAAGTACATAACTTCATCTCCTTATGTGCTAGTTTTGGGGTAGTTAATTTTCTTTGCAGGAGCTAGCATGGAGCTATATTTTGGATTTGTGCTGGAAATAGTGTTGATAACACTGGGATGTTTTACCTATTGCTAAGCAGTGCTTGCACAGCATCAAAGTCTTCTCTGCCTCTCGCCCCACCCCACCAGAGAGGAGAATGGGGATGCACAAGGAGCTGGGAGGGGACACAGCTGGACAGCTGATCCCACTGACCAAAGGGATATTCCAGACCACATGGCATCATGCTCACATGCACCGCTGGGGGAAGGAGGAGGAAGCAGTGATTGCAGTGATTGGTGTTTGTCTCCCTGAGTAACCCTTGTGCAGAATGGAGCCGTGCTCTCCTGGAGATGGCTAAGCACCTGCCTGCCCATGGCAAGCAGTGAATGAATTCCTTGTTTTACTTTGCTTGTGGGAGCAGCTTTTGCTTTATCTGTTAAATGTTTTCATCCCAACCCCTGAGTTTTCTCACTTCTACTCTTCCAATTTTCTCCCCACTGCCCCTGGGGAATTAAGCCAGGGGCTGTGTGGGGATTAGTGACTGCCTGGGTTTAAACCACAAGTTGAAAGCTTATACATATGAAAACTCAGAAATAAATCAACTGACAGGCTCTCCCCTCTCATCCTAAGTGCTAGTATTAAACCAAGCCTTTTGCCATGACTTGTATTGCCACTGTCCTCCCCTAAACCAGCACTTTTTGGTTTTGTTTGTCACTCCTTGATATGGGGTTATCCCTGTGTCAACAGATTTAATTTATACAAACTGATCATCTCCAAGAAAAGCAGTCCTTATCAAACTCACTGCAAAACCCAGCCTAGAGATGGCAGCATTCACCACAGCATCATCTAAACCATTGGCTTGAAGTGCTGTAACAAATACAGGGAAAATGGCTCTCGCATGGTTTTTAAACTTACCTCTAAGTTAGTTATATTAGCATAAGGGGTAATGCCCAGAACTGGTTAAAAAAATGCAAATATTAAAAAAAAATTAAACTGGGTAAGGAAGGACTTGGGCTTTAGCCCCCATCTGCAATAATAAGTTTTGAAAATATATAATGGGTTGAAAAACCATTTCAGTCTTCATTGTCCTCTTGGACTCATCATAAAAATTTCCTCCCACAACAAAGAATAAATAAAATTAACCTATTAAATCAAAACTTTTCGTACAGACAAGTAGGGAATGAAAAGATTTATTTTTTAGTCTTTAGATACTTGAAGTTTAACCACTGTGCTATGGAAAAGAATACTGTGCACAAAGAGCCACACCATCCACCAATTAATTTTCCAATTCTCAATTCTATCATTGACAAATGACCACATCTCAGAACAGTTTTTGCATATTCTAAAAATTGCTTATAACAAAAACATTCTCTCAATTCCAGAGACGTAGCAATTTTGCTGCTTTAGTTGGAAATGCAAAATAGAAAATACTGAACTTGATTTGGAAAATTAATTTTAAGTTACTTTAGTACCAAAGCAGCAGAGTATTTTACGGCATAATCAAGCGTGTGTATCAACAGTTTGGGCAATCGGTCTCTTCTTTCAGCAACATGAAAATTTCAAAGAAATCAGTACATTTGTCACTGGTCCTGCTTTAAGTCTTTGCCCACAAGCATTGAAGTGACGGGATGCATAGAGGCTCTATGCTCCAGAAATGTCTTGACAGCCAGATCGCGACTCTTGTCAAAACTGTAAAGGTCCCTGTAAAAGAAGGAGGGGGGAGGTAACATTAGAAAAATGCAGGAAAACAATACAACGGGGATTTCCCCAAGGTTTTACTTTTCCCTCGAAAACCTCGCCTTATGGTGCATACTGGGACTAAGCTTTCTTCTATGCAAAAAAATGTCAGCAAGTGGAGAGAACCTCTGAAGATAGAAGCCTTGTTCACAGTATACAGAGAATTATACCACTTCAACACGTACAATAAATGCACTTTAAGTATTATACATTCCATTATACTAGACATGCCAACACCATGAGCTCCTGCAATTTGGAGATTACTTTTACCTGAACAATGGGCGAGTGAACTTCATCCTGCCCTGATCTGTTGCCATTTTTAGAGCCAGAGGAATAGCTTCTTCCCACTTGGACCTGATACAGAGGCGCAGCCATCTGGATGTGGAACAAAAAATGTGCACTTTTTATTTTCCTTTGTGGTAGTGTGGTGGTTGGTTATCTTACGATTCTGTTCCCATAAATGCTTTGAGCACTGCTGTTGTCATCATGGGAATGAGATTCCAGCTAAGGTCAACATAAAATATCTAGTTTTTGACTATCACATTACAAAGTCAACTTTTTTGTAAAGTAGGAAAAAACTGCAGCCAAGTTCCTCCAAAATGGAAGATTATTTTCTGCAGCTATGTATTTTTTTATGTTATAGTAGTGTCCAGCTGCATCACTCAGAGCAGAATTATACAGCACTCGTCCCATTTGACCAGTGGATCAAACAAACAGACAAAAACTCCAAATAAAATGCCACCAGATACTGGCATGTGCTTGTTTTAATGAGAAATTGATCTTGTTACAAGTAGAAACTATACAATATGTTTAAAACACTTAGTTACCAGGTTCCTTTGCTAGCATGCCAGATTAAAATAAAAAAGTTTATCCACTGTCTGCTGAATTCCTCTACTAGACTGTATTTGCCCAATTCATAAACAACAGGATACCACTCTGGTAAGCATAATGCTTGCACATGCATTTACAAAGCCACAATAACAAAATCCCCAAACCCAAATCCTGCACCAGTTATGTAAAACAGGATGTCTCAGATAAAGCAGGACACCTTGAAAGCATTTAAGATTAGAAAAGTGCTCATACTAGAACAAACCTGAATCTTATTTCAGAATTGTTTATAGCATTGAAGTCATATACTTCTTGCATGCGTTGGACATGTGACAATGGAAGGGGTTCCTGAAAAAGAAATTGCACAGTCAGAATAAGCCAGAGGAAGACTTCAAGCCAGATACTTCAAAAATAAACAGAGTAATTCAAGAAGATTAATGCTACAAAGACACTGAAATCTTACCAGGACAAATATTTGCTCCTTTCACCTTTTCACAGTGTATGGGAAGGAGCAAGGAATAAATATCACCTGACTCCCACACTCAGTACTCTCAAAACATTCAAAACAAAGTATTTTCGTTCAATTTTATTCATAGCTTATTTGCTATAATATCCAGTACAGGCAGATTAAAGCACCTCATGGTTTTGTTTTTAGCTTTCAATCCAAAATACTCTGTACGTTTTTCATTAGCTGAAGAGCCAGACATAACAAGGGAGGCAAGGCTGAAGGTTTCAATAACTGTGTATGGTGAGAGCAGATTAATTTAGAGAAACTTAGAAGAAAAGGAGTAACTTAATTTCAAGACACAGTAGACCTTCTGTGTCTGCTTTTGTGATACCAGAATCAAGTCATCCCAGGTGTGCATTTACCTCCAGAAGCAACAGTGCCAGGAACTCAATTAACTGATGAGATGACATTTCCTTCAGGTCTGCTGAGCTGAATGAGCCCAAATCACTTTCTTTTGCCTAAAAGAAAACAGTTACTTAATTTTTAATAGGTATTTCAAAGTACTATCAGGTGTAATTTTCTATTTAGACATTCACACTTACTGTTGAGCCATTTCACATAAAGAAGATACTGATTTGTATCTGTGCAGGATGTTACAGTAAGGGGAAGGGAGGGACTTAAGCTGCTGTTTGATGTTTGTATTCTTCACTTATTTCCTCTCCACTGATCTTTTTATCTCCACTGTCTTTCTGTTAGTTAAGTGAAAAATCAAATATTCTTTTTATAAAAAGTAACATTAAGAAAGTAAGTTAAGAGACAGCATATTCAAGTACAGTGAAAAGCCACGAAAGGAAGGTATGCTGAATTCTCTATTAGTTGCATGATATTTATAGTTAAAACTATGAGAAAATTATGTGGCATTAGTTACTTAATGTAATTTATGTACCAGTTTTTGATGGGAAATGCATAATAACTCCAGTATACCATAGGAGAGCTACTGCTAACACAGTAATGTAGAGGTACCTTGGCATTTGTTTTTAAATCAAGCCATAATATCAGGGTTTCAAAAAGGATATTTTTCATTTGGTTACTACACATGTTTAACAAGAAGCTGGCTCTTTGCCTTGTTAAAATATGTACTGCACTTCACAGACAGAAGTCACAGCTAAGCCCCAGACTCTATGATGAAGGTCTAGTCAGGAAATGCAAAATTCCTGGCAGTCATACTATGACCATAAATACACACACTCTCAGGAAATGAGAGATTTCAGAAAAGAATGGCTCACTTTGTGTAACAAAGAGAATTAGCTTTTCAAGATAGAGACACCTCAGCATTCTTTAACCACTCACTTGGATCCATCTTTGGCTCAAGGCAACGCAAGCATTTGATAGTGTCATATCATACCTGTCAAATATTAAAAAGAGAGGTTCACATAATGAAGTAATTACAAAATAAAAGACTGAAAACTTTAACAGTGACTATTTTAACTCCCATATACACCTACATAGTACTAGGGCATTTTCAAACAAAACTAAAAGAAGACTTTCACCCTGTTTAGAAACTGCTTCATGACTGTTTGGCAAATCTAATGCAATCTGGAGAAGGGAAAGATGAACTACAGAAAAATGCAGCTTACGTAGGCTTCACTGGTGGCATTCCTGGAGCATGAAACCACGCGTTCCAGTCAACTTTATCAAGAACATCTACCTACAAAGCAACACAATTAAATTTTAAATGTGATTTTGGGATTTTTTTTTTTTGAGAAAATGAAATATTTTGAATAATTTTATTTGTTTTGATAACGTTCCTCCAATTACCCTGGAGAATCCTCTACAGACTAGTTCAAAACAAAGTTCCCTTCTATTAAAAAAAAAAAAAGAAAGAAGGCATCATAATGCAAACTCATCTTCATTAAATGCCAGATTACATCACATCAAGTTCTTGAAATAAAGAAATAGAAAGAGCTGGTCTTTAAATAAGTTCTGACCTAGGGCATAATTTTGAATAATTAAAAGGTTTCAAGTAATCAGTTTTTAATACCTTATCCTTGAAGTAAGAGTACAAGAACTTCTTCCAGTCATCTGTTACTATGCTCTTATATGCAAACTGCTGAACATAAGCCTTCAAGAAGCCAATGAAGACATCTAACAGTTAAAAAAGAAAATGTTTCAGTGTTTGAAATTAAGGTGGAAAACAAAAATATATAAAATCTGACTAATGCTTACCTGGTCCTCCAAGGAGTTGTTCAAGGTAAAACAGCAAAGCAAAGCCTTTTTCATATGGCACAGATGAATAGGCAACATCAGGATCAACTTCATCCAGATTAATGACGAGGTTAGTTACAGGATTTTTATCTCCAAGAGTATTTATCTGTGTCAAAGACATAAGAACACATATTAATCTGGGAAAACTAGCACTCTTGCAAATCCATACTAACTCTATTTATAAAGGCAGAAACCATCTAAAACTGAGACAGCTTCATTTCAAAGCATTCTCATTTTTCCTGAAGTTCTGAATCTGCACAAACCTTAGTTCACTAAAATTTAGAATCAACCACCCTGTGCTCCAGCTGTCTCAAAGCAGTTAATTACTATCATGTCTGTCATAACCATGAGCACCTATGAGTCTATCTATATTTATCCCACTATTAACAAACTATTTAAATTACATCATTAAGCCTTCAATTAAAAACCTCTGTTGACAGAAGGAGAAGTGGCAGCAGAACTTCAGCTCTGGATATGAGGAGAACAGAATTCAGGCCGCTCAGGGAACTAGTAAGATCCCTGGGAAAATGTTTTTTGCAGGTGCTGGGGCGCATCAGTGCTGGTGACCTTTTAAACATCACCTCCTAAGGGCACAGGATGGTCATGTTTGCAGGTAATTTTGATAAGCTTTCAGCTGCCTACCAGGATGCTAACAGGTAATACTGCAATTTAGCCATACCCAGAACAAACAGAAGGGTCTGTAAAGATGTTCATCCTTACAGAAAAACTTAAAACAATCCAAAAAGCTTTTTCTAATCTGGGTATATTAAGGTATTACCTTGGGTAGCAATCGAACACCTTGGAATCAAAGTTGTTCATCCTCTAATAAGCAAGCATTAGGAAAGCTGACTAGAAAGAATTTATTTGTGGGAAACATGCATGATAACTTTAAAACTATTTACTGTATTCTGCAGTTCTCTCCAACCTCCTAGGGCCTGAAAGTGCCTGAACTGCTCACCAAACAACCGACCACCAATCCTGCGTTCCAGGTATACAGTATGACCCTCATTCAGCCTGGAAAGACATTGATAAAGTCAGCACTGGTAGGATGGCATAATGAATTTAGTCAGTCAGATTTAAATTTAAAACATTTTAAAATTTACAGATTCAGCTTGCATTGCTCTGAACATCATACCCACCAAAAATGCTCCCATGTTTTGTTGGTTACCAAGTTTCCTGTCCAGCTATGAGAGATTTCATGAGCAATAACCTAAAACACAAAAAAACAGATCTACCATTTAGAGTCCTCTGGAAAAAAAACCATCAAATCCCAACCGAAAGAATAAAATGTTGATGGGATCTCATTTACTATGTTATGTTCACAAAACCAGTTAGCATTCACAGTTCTGTAGACCTAGCCATATAAATTTTAAGAAGAGGACTAACACTGCCCTAGTTGACAGTAATAATTTTCAATGTCCAGCCTGCAAGTCATAGAGCCACACTGATCAACAAAAATAATTGGTCTGGCAGCTTGGTGTAAGTAACTTGTTTATAAAATCACATTTCAGAATACAGAATACCAAGTGATGGGCTAGTACTGCTTTCCCACCTAAGCAACTTCTGCAGTGGGAAAGCTAATGGTGCGTGATACATTAAAAAGTATCCGTGTCAAATATTTCAGTATTCTTGGTTTAAGACAACATTCTAAAAAAAAATTTAGCAGTACATCAGTCTAGTAGGAAGACACAGGCAATAAAAATGCAGAGTACTCAGCTTTACAGAAAAAGAATTAATTTAGTCAAATGGACTACTTCCAATTTGAAGAAAACTGTATAAAATATGAGCTCCAGTGCACAGACACATGCACAGAGGAAGATATCTACTAACAATTTCGATGAGGTCAATTCATTTGTGGTTTTTAAACATACCTATACACACGTGTTGTGGTTCAACAGAACAGGATAAGAGCTACAGAGCAGCCAACCTCAGTCAGCACCCTATGTGTACAGGCACCCATGTTATTTCCATCTGTCCATTATACAAAATAGGTATGTCTCCATTTTTATAGAGTTTACTTAAAACTAACCCTCACTTTTGTAAGTAATTTTCTTGAGTTACTGCCTTAACTTTTAATTTCCCCAATGAAGAGAGACCAAGTTTTCATGTACTTATTACAAAGGAATTAAGATACAACTTCAAGCTGTGTTCTACTTGAAGAGATGAACTTATTTTTGACTTACATTTGATAGAGATCTATCACCTGCCTAAAAAGAAAAGGAAAAGACTAGTTAGTTGTCAGTTCAAGTCAAACTCAAAACAGACCACATAATGCAGTTTCTTATGATCTCTGACTCCAAAGGAGGCAGAAACGTTTACAGGTCTTTCTACGAAGAAGACTAATCCAATTTGTGCATTAATATCCATCACCTGATTGATAAGCAAGCCCTAAGGAAAAGCTGACTTTTATCACTGCTACACTTACCAGTAGTGTTGGAGTTACAAAAGTAAGACAAGGATTCTCCATACCACCATAAGGAAAAGAAGGTGGTAAGACTAACAAATCATACTGTCCCCACACATAAGGTCCTGCCAAATCTTCTGCTGTTTTCAGCATAGCTTCAGCCTGAAACAAGAATTCACATTCGTTTCTAAGATGATTACTGACTACAAACACTGAACAAATAATAACCTATTGATCCCATATTTCATTCTCTTTCACCGTGGCAAGTCCCACATGTAGAACAAGTATGGGACTGCATCAATATGTATTTTCAGTACTAAGTTTGTACTGCAATAAAATAGAAGCATTTTCAGGGATTGGAGGTAGAGAAAGGAGAACTAAAGATGAACAAAACAGTGAACCACAGTCTGTTTCTTTTCCAAAACTATGTGAAATAGTTACCTTACAATATTTTTTTTGTTGTTGTTAATTACTCACCTCAGAAAATTCATAGGCTGATTTATCCACTAGTTCATTTTCAGCCCACACCAGTGTCCTTGGGCCAATCTTTCTGTTGAAAGTAAAAATAAATGCCAGTAAGGCACTATGAACCAGAAGCGATTGAATGGGAAACTAATACAGAATGCATATGTGTAACTCTGCTCTTGAGTAGCCCATGTTGCAGAGGAAACTCATTAGAGAATCTTTGTCTGCTTTTCCTCTCCACTGCTGAAGCAAAGCCTTACCAAACAAAACAAACAACACGCATGCACTGTTCAGCACAAAAGAATAGGAAAACCACTTACAGATTTTTAAATGCTATCAAGCCCTAATATAAAAGCATTATTGTGGCCTAAATTAACACAGCCTTGTGCCAATGAGAAATGAAACTGAACCAATACTTTTCTGCCTTTTGTACATAACAAGGCTTATCTGTTACCTAAGAAAGCAGATCTATTCCCTGTGCTAAACTGAAACCACTAAGATTTTTTTCAGGTCCAAACTCTTTATGCTGTTTCTCTAATTTACAGCAAAAGTTTAAAAGTTATTCAAGAGCAAATCAAGATGCATGCAGTTTGATACAAATAAACAAGTCAATTGAACCTCTGAGACCTTTTAAAACTAGAAATAAGACCAAGAAACAAATTTTTAAAAAACTCTGAAGGCTTATTATGGTTATTAATATTTATACATTGTACAGATTCACTCACCGACTTTCTAAAGCTCCAACCACTAAAGCAAACAAGTAGCAAGGTACGGGAACCTAGTGAAGAACACAAGAAAAAAAAGAGAAACCTTATTTGTAATGTGAGTTATCAGACTAGTGATTCAGAGAAGAACAAAGGTATCTAAATGAAGACGTTTTCCTGCATAGTTTTCTGCCTTCAAGGCAGGCGTTGTTTTTTCAAGAACATTGTTCTTTCTCCCCAAATGTTATTCCTTTATCTACAGGATGTACTTGCTTCACAGATGTTTCAGGCAAAACCCAAAAAACTAAGTATCATCTCTGTTTTAAAAAATCTGCATATAAAATTTCTGCCGGTTTGGTTTCTCTTCAAAAGAAAGTCAATTTTCTATATTCATTTCAGTTCCATTAAATTTTATGGAAGGAGAAGTTAAGAGATACTGCTCAGATAAAGGGCAGTTTTATCACACAGAAAGATGCAGGAAGAACTTTAATGAAGTAAACAAGAATATTTATGGATATAAATACATTAAAGACAAAAGATTTAGGAAAAATCAAAATGTATATATTTGATGTTTGGAATTAAAATAAACTCTAAATATTTGTTATTTTAATGAAAAAACTCCTAACTGAAATATCTTTATAGAGAAATGCTTCGTCCAAGTGCTGTGGAAAGAAAAGGCGAAAATACCGCCATTCCTGTAGAAGTTCCACTTTATCTGACTAAACAATGTTAAATAAGAAAGACTTTAAATCACAATTAGTTGAAGACAAAATTTTATTCCACCATTATCCCCAAACCATTTAAATACTGTTTATTAAAATACCCATATAATCACGTGTGTTTTAATTTTACCTATTGACCCTATAACAGAACATATTCCTGAAAAGAAAAAAAAATCCATTGACTTGTTATAGACAAATTATTAAAAGACTACCAGTACATTCCCACATTTTGGTATCCAATTTGCTATTTGACATTTTGAAATTCAAATGTCAGTGGCTGCTCTGTAGCAAACTTATTTTTACAGAGGTTACTCTCCACTACCCTTCTTACCAGCCTGGCTATGTAGGAGCAAAAAAGGCAGTTTTAGGTAAGCTCAACACACATCCATATCCAAGAGCTTGATGCATTTGACTTTTTCATCAAAGGAAACACACCTTTTCTAACAAATCAGTATTAGGGTTTTGCATGTCAGACAATGGGTGTGTCCTTTTTCATGTATTTGTCTTTTTTCATTTATGCATTTTGTGCTTAATGCAATTTTTTTGTTTAAAGAAAAACAGGTCTTTTATAAAAAATAATGCTTTTCTGTATCAGAAAGAGTAGTGTAATTTCAATTACACAAAATGTTATTTCTAGTACAGGTCCACCATGCTTATCAATGGTGTATTTTTAGGTAACATTCAGCTCTGGATTACACACAACACAGAAATCTTATGAACTAGACTGAGAGTGGCAAATATTTTGGCTCCACAGAGACGGCAGAGCACTGCCTACTGATGAGCTCACAGATAAGGCAACTGTTTTTTCCTCTCTCAGGTTTCACGCAGCAGCCAAATCAAACCTGACAGCTGCTCTAGTTCAGGGTAGGCTCCCCTCCTCTCCAATCACATGATCCCATCCCTCCTTGCAGTCATTCAGTCTCAACAGCCTAGATCTTATGCTAATTTTATCTGTTTGTTCAGCAAAATGAACTAGGCTCACCCAGAGATCCCATAAACACCGGAACTGTAACCCAAAAATCTGTGAGAACAAAAACGCCAGAAGAGTAAATGGAGACCTCTGCTTTATGAGCAGTGGAATCATTAGACTAGCTGCACCACTTAATAAAACTTCCAGAGAACAGTAATCTTTCATTAGCTGGAGATACTTTCATAGAAAGTTTTCACATTAAGAAAAAAAAATTAAATTCTGGTATTGGAATTGGCCTAACTTCAAGCTAAAAATTGGTTCCAATGCTGAGTTTCACTGCTAAGATCTTGGTGAGCTTAAAATTTGCAGGGTCTGTTTTCCAAAACTTGCTCCCATATTATTTGCATCTGCATTATTTTCCAAGAAATCAGTGCAGACTGAAAGGGTTTTGACAGGACTAGTTTTGAGCATACAAAACATTTTCAAAACTCAAGTTTGGCTTTTCTGGGAATGCCAAAAAAGACCAGTAAACATCACCAGCACTTACTGGTTGTCTTCTCGGAGCTGGAGTTCCATAATGCCTCATATTTCTAGGGTGGCAAGGAGCCACTGTGAGTCACATGATTTACCAACGACATCAAAACCATACCTGAGGTGACTGTGAGCTGCACAAGGCAGGAATAAGCCCTTGTGCGCTCGTTTCCTAGTGTGGAGCACTTACGTTCTGACTGAAACGGTAAATCTTCCGAGTGCTGTCCTCTGGGTCAGGCGCCTCTCCATCACGATTAGCGCTCATAAGAGCCACCAGCTCCTTTGGGACGGAGATCTGAAAGGGCACACAACTATGAGCAACGCAGTTGGCACTCAGGGTTACACTGCATACTACAAGTTGATAACAAAGTGTAACCCCGATTTGTTCTGTTGTTAAGTCATCTCTGTCAAGCAGCACATAAGGCAAATTTTGTTTTGAAGACTGGCAATATTGAATTAATGAGAGGAGTACCTCTGACAGAAGGTAAAAGGTTCATTTTCTTCAGACAACTGAATTGTAATGTCACAGTGCACATCTTGCTTTTTACTTCTTTAAAACTATTTATGCCAGAACTGCAAAGATCCCTTAACCATCCCCTAACCAGATTACATAAGGAATACATGAGAGCCTCAAGTACTTTTTACTTTACAGCACTCTTTGCTGTCTTACTGTCAGTTTCTCCTGATTTTAGAGCATATTTCTTTTTTACTATTGCACTTTTCCTTTTGGAAATAGATATATCTCAATAAAAAAGGAGTTGATATATACAAAAAGAAAATGATAAAGTTTTAGAACTGCCACAGGGAAGATTACCAGTTCTTTCCTCTCACATTAAACTAAAAGTCAATATTATGCTTTTATGTCTGGGCACATGCTGGCAGCTACCAAAAACCTCCCACCAATATAAATTCACCCACTGTAGCAGATGTCTTTAGTTAAGACACATGACTTAGGTTCATCTACCTCTGCATAATAGGTTAGTTTCACAGCAGGTGTATCTTGGCATGGAAAGATAGCTCTGCAGTGGATGGCCTAGAGGGAGAAAAGAAAAAAGATAAAGCTAAACAGTTTTTCTAATGCAGAGGACTAGAAATAAATCAACTAATACACTCTAGTAGAAATCTATACAGCTCCTCCAGAGAATTCATTATCTATAAACCAATACGTCTATCATTTAGAGCTTATAGGCCTTTATAAAAGAAATAATAGTAGCTAAGACAGAACAATAGACATATATATTGGTTGTAAGGGACCACATGTTCTTCAACAAGAATACTGGAGAGGGTAAAGCAATTCCAGAATTATTAAGCTGCAAACATATAATAAAACCTCAACAGTGTCATGAACATTAAAGTGATTTAATTTAGGACCTTTGACACACACAACTAGAAGTTACAAGCTACTGTTCTTCCCCTTAATAGTCTTCCTCTCCAGCTCTTTAGAAACTAAGGGAAATAACAGTGGTATGTGAACACGTTTGGAAAAAATTAACTCAACCTGGCACTGGCTGAAGAGAAATGGGTGTTTCTTTCCAGAAGTTTGCTCTGGAGTAAACCACTGGAGAGCTGAAGACTGTGGAGAGGTTTCAAAAGAGATTTCAACAATTGCTTCTTGTCCCCTGTATAAAAAAGAACACAGTCAGACTATTTTGACACAAATCCTGATCACACCAAAATTCCTCTGCAAAGGCGTCTGGAAAATAGGTCTGCAGCACTGTCTCAAAAGCATTAAAAATGAGAACAAATATCACTAAAAGCAATTATTCTCAGTCAATTATGACAGTAAAAAAATAGCTGGTTTATTTCAATTTTTATGTTCCAGGACATTTTATTATTGTTTTTACTAACCAGGAACTTTTCCTCTTCTCTCTTCAAGGAGAGAACAGGCTTTTTCTTTAAACTATTTCGATGAGCTACACATTTATAGTTTTGTGACAACTAAGTAACCTTTTACATGTAAGTGTAAAAAACCCTCTGCTATATACAAACAAAAATGTGTAAAACCCTACATAAGAAGATACAGGGCCAAAAACCATAGAATGTGTATTCTGTAGATAAAAAATACAGATTTTGCATCTGATGTTAACGTTCTGCAAGTATTATCCGTAAGCAGAAAAAAACTACCCTTAAAATTTTCAGTGATTACAGAACATTCCTATTAACAGTATGGTTAACAAGAAAAATAAATAAGGTTCAAATTTATTCAGGGTTTCAGAACTGGTGTCAAGTGAAAACTAACAGTTATGTCTAAGACATGTATCAGTTTGCTAACAAGAGAACACACACAAACCTGACACATTCATACTCTTATTTATTAAAAACATGTCTTAACCATCAATGACACCAAAAGCATATGGAAGTACTTGCTTCTGTTCTCAGAAAGTTCAGGATTATACATGCAACTCTCTGGAATAAACAATCCAGCCATAAATCAGAACAAACTTCAGCTAATCAGAGGAGCTGGACACTAGATAAGATGACCTGGCGTACACATCTGGTTTATAACCAGTATTCCAAAGTACGTATTCGACAAGAAAAGAGAAAGCAATTGGTATTACCACAAAGCACATTGCTTTCTGAACGGTCGCCCTTTTAGTTGTAACTCCTACCCTTTCCTATCGCTGTTGTATTGATAGTTACATGTCTCACACAAGATTATAAATTCTTATGATCGCAACTTGTAACTCCCTCTTTTTTTTTTTCTTAACAGGAAATTTAGCACTTAAAAAAAAAAAAGGCAGCTGAAAGTCAAACAAAGGAAACAGGCCTACATTTCTGATGTGGCCTGTTTGCTCAAGGACTTAATTTGTTCAATTTCATAACAGATCATAAGTGTTTCTCCAGAAGGGACAGCTATTTTATGACATTCCTTTCTCCTCATTATTTGTGTTTTGTAATTGCACTAATTCAGAGTACAACATGAACAAAAAAATCTTGGAAACCAGACTAAACTGAAAGAGTTTTTAGAGGTAGCAAACAGTTCTGAAAGCCAAACAACAAGACGTAAGAAGCAACTTAATACTCAACTGTATTTAAATAATGGAGCTTAAAAAATCACAGCTTTCAGCTTTGGCACCATGGAGGAGTGAGATATCATCGAGTTACAACATACAACGCAAACTGCCAAGAGACATACTGTGATTTGGCAAGAACTTCTTAATTCATGCCACTTAAGAGGTAGACTGTGGCTAGTTCATTCTCCATCATGCTGCCGAAACTCAAGTTCCAGTTTTCAGGGACTCGGATTTAGCGTAGTCAAAAAAACAAAACTCTCATTATTTGAAAACATGCTTCTATCTAATCATAGTGGCAACCCGAAGTTCTACAGAAATGCAGAATCAGCCCTTGTATAAAAGAAGAGACAACAGGGGCTGTAGCTCCATGTCCACTATACTGTAACAATTCTGAACTAGATAAAATTCAGGTAGCTAAAACAGAAACAATATTACTGATGAGAAGCACTGAAAAAATTGTGATACATTACACATAATTTTGCTACTCAGTTTAGTAAGCAATTTTGTACATGGTATAAGATCTGGCCATGGGTACAAAGATTCCCAAAGTTTTGGCTAATGAAAGACAAATATGACATTAATTTAAAAGACCATAACAAATTAATGCAATACCCGAATTTATAAGTCCCTTTGCAAGTCCCCACAGGCAGACAAGCAGCTTATACAGTGCATTTTGAAAACCACCTAAATGAATAGGCAAAAGTGTTTACCTTCTCAGTTCATTAGGAAACGTGATTTCTAGGGGGGTCCCCTTGAAACTGTGCTTTTCTCCAAAAGCAAATTTTGCATCCTGTCCATTTACAGTCACTTTAGAGACCTGTACGTCTTTTGTATCCAGGACCTGTGATAAAGAATATATTGCATACCAGATAAATAGTGTAATAAGAAATGCAGCGCTATGAAATCTTAAACACAAGTCTCTCTGAAGGAAAAAGCTGACTAACTGTGTTGACTGCCAGGAACCAGCATTTTAAGAGAGTAGCACTGAACTGGGAAAGCTGGAGGGGAAAGATGAAGAAAACCAACTTCTAACCACAGCAGTGAGTTTAATAAACAAACTACAAAGGTAACAACTCCACAGTACTGCACTGAAGTGAGGAGAATGGTATGAACGCGTCTGCTAAGGCTTCCATCCTGGAACATCCCACTGTGAATCCAGACCTTCATGCAATGGAAGATGAATTAAATAGCGTAGTATTCATTTTTAGCACAAACGAGCCGTTACTCTTTAAAAAAGCCCAATCCTGTTAGTAAAACAGGATTGGGCTTTTTTCCTAAAAAAATAAGCACGAAAGAATTTTATGGAGTCAGCATGAGAAAAGCCCACAACCCCTAAACTTCGCATATAATGCGAAGCTAAAGAGGTTCATACGCTTATTTGCAGGGATAACAGAGAAAGCAGCTGGCACAACGAAACACACAGATGACAAAACCCTAAATCTAGCTTTCCAGTGATTTATTCCCATCTTTTCGGTAGCATGCTCCTCGCCGTTTTCAAAGGAAGAGACACAGTCCTTGCCCTTCCCTTGCGCACCGCGCCGGCTCCGGGAGGACAAGCGAGAACCGGGGGCTGCGAGGCGCCGTCAGCCTCCAGCCGAGCCGGAGGCAGGGGCGGAGGGTCAGGGCAGGGCCGGGCGGCGGGAGGGAAGGGAGGAAGGAGCGGGACGATGGCCGAGGCCAGGACGGGGAGAGAGAGGGACGGCGGCAGCAGCGCGGGCTCCGGGCTCGCCCCTC
>VZRL01006550.1:1213256-1255126 GCA_013397895.1 Origma solitaria | reverse complement strand
GGTGGAGGTGCCGCGTGAGGCAGCACGCGGGAGACGCGAAGGAGCTCGGGTCCGCCATCGCTCGCTCGCTCTCTCGCTCGCCGCGTGCCCGCCCGGCCCGGCCGTGCCACCGCGGGCAGCGCACAGCCCGCCGCGGGGGGCGGGGGGAGGCCCCTGGGAGGTGTAGTGCCGCCCTCCGCGCGGAGAGGGCGGGGGCACGGCGCGAAAACTACAGAGCCCGCGGTGCATTGCGAGAGGGGTGGGATGGGGCCGTGCGGCCGAGAAACGCGGTTGGCTCGAGTGGGCCTCGCCGGGCTGCGGGTGAACAAACAGCTTGTGAGCACTGCTACAGAGCGGCTGATTGTACAGTTCCTCGTTAGTATAGTGGTAAGTATCCCCGCCTGTCACGCGGGAGACCGGGGTTCGATTCCCCGACGGGGAGGTACGCGACTTTTTTTTCTTATCCAAAAGCTGTTTCCAGTCAGTCGTAGAAAGAGCATTGGGACTCTGATACGGAAGAACAGAGCAAAACCTATCTGGGTCTGGCTTGCAGGCTCTCACAAGATCAATTGCAGAGCTGACAGCAGGCACAGGGAAAGTATTTTCATATTTTAATGGCCCAAATAGCTGAACAAAGAGATTCAACCTTTCAAAAGGTTCATCCCTTTTCTTACACCAAAACGGAAAGAAATCTAGCCCAGCCTCACTTGAGTTAGAAGCAATGGGAAGCGGAACAGGTCAGACAGGCACGGCAGAGGAGGGAAGGTTTAAGGCCAGAGGCCCATGTGCTGGCTTGTGGTAATGCAGCTTGACATTTTAATCCTCCAAGTGAGAACTTTGGAGATTGGAAATGCCAGAGGCTTCACTGGATCCTGGCCTGAGCCTGTATGTCCAGCCAGCAGGCCAGTGCCATCTACTGCACTAGCTAAGAGTAGAGAGCGGAACAGCTGTGAGGCTCCAGCATCCCTGCTTACCTTTACTTCGTATCGCTGAAAATGCTTTTTTAGGCACCCCCTCTTTTTTAATCCTTTTGCCACAAGGCAATATTTATTTATTTATTTATTACACAGTTCAGCACAAAGATAGTAGAGGAGATCTCCTCCTGTCCATGGGAGGTCAGCAGATGCTGAGCAGTAAATATGATTGCCCAAATTTCTCAAAAATAACCATAATATTTTATTGAAAAAATAACCATAACATTTTTCCTTTCGTGATATTTGAATTTCCTGCCATGCTCACTTCCCTTTCTCAAAATCCACATATATATGTCATCAGAAAATCAAGGGAACTTATTTTGTTTAGTAGGCAGTTTATTTCAAAACAGAGGTCAGACCATAAAATAAGATGCAAGAGCCATTTAGTAGTTCACGTGTGTTGGCATCCAGTCAGGCAATTTCAGCTGTCATAAAACAATAAGGGATTAGAAAAGCAATTAATTCAAAACAGAACACTGCTGACAGTGTTTTTAGTCATAAAAAAGAGTCTTGTAAGCAATTTCATACCTGCTTAGTCGTGGTTCTTGTTTTCAGATTCAGCTTTCACAGTGCACAAACAGCTACCCAAGAGGCAAGGTTTTGCTGTACGCATACAGCTTGTAAAATCCCAGAAAGCCCTTGTCATTTGTGCATGGGCAAAGGTGAAAGGAGGAGGAACAAGGAGCTCAGGGCATTGAGCAGGGTTTTACAAGGTCAGCCTCTCTCCACCTGCAGGGTACTTCATTCTCACCTAAGCCATCCAGGTCGGCTCAAACTCTTTCCCCTCTCCTGTGCTACCAAGTCCTTCCCACGCACCCCCACAGTGCTGTTGCTCCCTGGCTGGCAGTGTGGAGCCAGGACAGCTCCCCACAACATTTCAGACCTTCCTGAGAATCCTAGTGCAGTTCAGGATGGCTTCCCCACGGGCAAAGTCCACAGGAGGCACAAGGGGAGGGATCACTTGGCTGGAAGACTTCTGCAGTTGCAGAAGGGAAACTTGAATGAGCACTAATGAAACCTGGAGGAGCAAACAATTCAGTATTGATAGTGGAATTCTTGCCCTGATTTCTTCCATACTTCTACTCCTCCCACTCGGCTTGCCATTATGTGTGTGTTTTATTATCCTCAATTTAGCAAAACCTCAGGGAGAGCCAGTATTATGGCTGGTTTGTGGCCAAACCAGCAAGACGAGAGCAGGTTGGAGAGTAAATTACCAGTTGCATCCTTGTTAAATTCATAGGCTGGTAGCAAAGCAGCACTGAGGGGAGGTGTGAGCTGGAGGGTCACCCTAAGCATGTTAATGGCATCTTGCTAAAGCATCTGGTTTAAGTGTGTTCAACCCCTGGGGACTGTGTCATTTTATGTGTTCTGTCTGTGTGCTGTACACATATGTGTATTTAACTAAGTGCATTTTATGAATGCTTCACTCTGCCAAACATTTTAGTTAGCCTTTGTCAAGGAGATTTTTGAACAGCAAAATATTGGTTGCAAATGTTAGGAACGGCTTTATGTCTTTAGTAATGACAAAACACAAACTCAGGAGAACTGAGTGTCTTGGAAGTTTTATGTTGGTGGTTACTCTAAAGACAAGGAAAAGAAGATAGGACCCCCTTCTCCAACTTAGTAACTTATGTTAGTTCCATATCACTTGGAAGTAAACTAATCAATAAATAGGGAGATCAAGTAAAACAGATAAGAAAATGTTACTATAAATGTTCCTCAAGGAGTAATAGCAGGAATAGACAATGACAAATTATTCACAAGCTTTTGTGCCGGTCAGGATATCCAATGAAAACATGATGAACTGACAATTTAGGAGGATAAAACCCTTTACTCCACCTTGATTCTTCTACACACACTCCCAGTGCTAAACCTTTTGGCTGCTAAGAGAAGAGGAGAATCTTGGCCCCTCAGAAGGTGCTGAACCAATTTGCAACAGCAGGTGCTGAATGCTTCTGGTCCCTACACAGGACCAACCAGTGGATCATATAAATAAAAAAAGCAATGTAAAAGAGTATAATCTTCATTGCAGAAGTTTTAGCATGTCATCATTAGTATCCACAAACTGTTGGCCTCAAGGGCCCCAGTTTAGGAGTAGCCTACTCCTGCAACTCCTTGGCACACAAACCATCACAGAGCAGGATGTGGGGCTGGGAACACAGAATGCCACCAAGGAGCTGGCAACTGAGTCCCTTCACTGAGAATTTCCAATGTCTTTGCACAGGTCTGGGCATCCAGGTGCTGCATGTTCTTGCAGCTGCAGTTGGGTTATGGAACAACAATAATTCAAAGCAGATAGGACACAGGCCTACCTGCCAATTAAAAAATACCCAAGCCGCCAGCAGGCATTTGATCCCAATGCATGCTGTGGTTTTATGACTCCTCCAGACTAGCCTTTCCACATTAGATTATAAGAAAGGTAAATGAGATGTCGACTTTTTCTCCAGTAGCACTTAACATCTTGAGCACTTAATACTTGAGCATAATGATGTACAAAGAAGTGTTCAGTTCTGTACATTAATGATCATTAATGGATTCAGTTTCCTGGATCATGTAGATGGAAAATATTTTAAAGCAGTATCTTAACAGTAGTTTATTCTCCATGTATTTTTTCACAGTGCTTTAAAATGTCTATTCTATTTCTTTTATTTTTCCTGAGCAAGGCAGTTCCTCAGTGCTATTTTCTCTGTAGAAGCAAACAAACACTTCATACAATTCTTTCTCTAACCTGTCAGATGGTCTGTTAAATAAAATTTCCATGTTGCTAGACATGAACACAGCTTACACCACCAGAAAAATTAACCTCAGCTTTAAGGTTATGTTTTTTGGGATATTTTAAATATACTATGGAGACCTGATGTTCAGATTCACTCCTATTACTTCAAAAGGAAAGCATCCAAAAATCACAATATACATTTGATAATGTTAGCTTACAACTTTGGGGTACATTATTAAGTAACTAACTTAAAAATTGCTACTTGAACTGACCATATTTGTATTTCTACACAGTTATGGCACAATTCCTTTTTACCACTTCAAGGTGTGCAGTGTGTTTTCTTCTCCAGCAGATGTTATTTAACTGTACATGTAGATCTGGCAACCTCAAAGTGTCACCATAACAGGCTCAAGTAAGGATAACTCCTGCCCCAAACCCAAAAATCTAGATGATACACAGTTAACTTCTGCTAATTTGATGCTAAATGTCTATTACACCACTTTGTCTATTCAGGATTTTGCTTTGTCTCAAATTTTTCCTTTGTTAAATGTTTTTAAATACCACAGATAACAACACTTCCTGTTTCTGGTCATGTTATTTGCATATAGCAGCAGTGGGTTACAACATCCTTCTCCATCTGAGAATCCTGCATGCAAGATTTATATACAGACAGAATTGTGGTATATGAAGAAATCATCTATGTTTTGCATATATCTGTGGCTATTATTAGCTTCACAATCTTCTCAGTCTTCAATTTAAAAAACTTCTGCTTCTGGGTGGTTGGGTCCTTTCTGTTCCATGAGGTACCAAACAAACAAGTTCATACTAACCTTTAAGAATTAACACTGAAAAAAAGAGATGGTATATACATTTCACGCAAAGCATGCTCACCTGAATAGGGTGCACATTCTCACCTTCGTGCAGAATAGACTTAATGATCACAAAAGGGATATTTGTTTCTGTTGTTTAGTATCTAAAGCTTTCTAAGATGAGATTTCATGTTTATTTACTTAGGATTTAGCTTTGAGACATCTTTTCTCTGGAGATCAGTTCAAACTGGCTTCTGGATAAAATTGGTATTGTTTTAGAGTTAGGAGTGCTGGAAGATACTATTTGTTGATAATTCTATTAGTAATTTTGCTGGTAGGTGGTACTGTGCTCTTTTTGCCTTTAGTATGAGAAGAATATTGATAACACAATGATGTTTTGGTTGTTGCTAAGTAATATTTATCTGAAGTGTTGGACTTCTTTGTTTCCCATGCTCTCCCAGTGAGCAGATGCACCACAAGTGCAAACCAGAAGATAAGGAGGCTACCCCTGTCAGCAGAAGCCACAACTTGACAAGATAAGAGCAGTGAATGGCCTGCCTGCATGGACACAGAGAAAAAAATCCAATAAGGTGTTAGAAGACTCCAGACCAAAAATCACCACTGGACCACGAAAGGCGTATGACAAACAGGGGGTGGGTGGTCTCCAAAGGCATCCAGCTGGATGTAATTATCTGGATAATTGCCCCTCATGTCCATATTCAGAGCAGGAATGCAAACCAAAGCAAAAACATAAATAGAAGCAAAATAATTGTGCAGAAAAAATACTATATTACTCAAAGACTTAATTAAAAAGCAGAAGCCTTATACATCTCAATTAAAAATGTCTTTATTTAAGAGTGAGAGCAGAGAAGAAATATTTTCTAAACAGCAAAAGCTTCTATTACAATTTTATAAGAAAAGCTCAGTCACATGCTTTCCTCGTTCCAGTTAGTGCAATAGTATCTCTGTAACTTGAGTTTTTTTGTAACTTTTGCGGCTTTTCTTTTCTGCCTGGGTTACTACAGTCACACCACCTGCTGCATTCTGCTGTTAATGCAGCACCAACCAATGGAAATTTTTACAAACCATTTGATATTACATTTCTGCTCCCTCTTATGCCTAGACTTGGATCTGAAGACTACTCATTGGAGCAATGTTTGTATTAGTTTGCAGCCTTATGTAATGTTGACGGTCTCACCAAATATCAAAAGCTCTGTCTCTGACACATAAGAATCTCATATTGTTAAGCCTGAATTTGCCTCTGTGGCTTTTCTGCTAGGTTTTGCCTGACATTAGCATTGGCCTAAACTTGTATCGTTCAAGCTAAAAAAATGGATGTATTCTTTGTCAGTCCTTAACAAAATCTGCTTTTTCACAATGAGCAATGAAAAAATTTTAATCAAACAATATTATAGAGGAGAAGAAAGCAAAAAAAAAAAAAACAAAAACCCAGACAAAAAAGAAAAAAAGAAAAGGGAAGCAAAAGAATTATCAAAAGAGTAAAAACCACATCCTTTCTCCAAAATCACTGAATGATGATGTGAGTCTTTACCACTCCTCAGTGAAGGGCTGTAAGGGTGTGAACAGCTTGTTCACAGTTTGTTGTCCTTTATTTCTCAAACCCAGGGAAGCCTTTCTTTATCCTCATTTCAGCTACTAGTCAGTAAGTCCCACTGTTTACTCTGCATGATGAACTGCTCCCTACAATGCTCTTCATTAATTGTCTCTGCTTTTGCTCAGGAGATCTCAGGTCCTTTGCAGAAATACCCACAAAGCCCACAGTGTTCTGGCCCTAAATAGATGTACCAGCAGATTTCCCCTTTTGTCTCTGTGGGGATGCCCCAAGTCTGACAATGACTGGGGACATTTACTGCAGGCACAGGCAGTTTTTCACACCACAGGCAGTAATTTCTATAATTCTTGCATAGCTGTTTTTTGCCATGGGTATTTCACAAGGCAGAAGTGTCTTCCTACTTCTCCCATAACTGATTGCATGACATGAAACATAGTACATAAACTGATTAAATATATTATTCATGTGGAAGTCTCTCCCCTAAAAACCTATGGAACATCCCATCCACCCAGGTTTCCACAGGTGTGGTGCTCTGAGTGGAGGCCCGCTGTGCATAACTTCAGCCAAGTGACATTGCTACAGCACAATGCCTGCATCCCTGCCCTTTCTGTGCATGGAGAGCTCCAGACCTGGGAAGCAGGACCTGCTTGGGAAAGGCCTCACACCAAGAGGAAAGGGGTCCTGTGCAGGTTTCATGCAGAGACAGTCATGAACTGCAGACTTTTCCACTTCTCCCTGTTGGTTTCCCTGCTGAAATAGGTGGGGGATGTCCCCAGCCCAAGGGAAAACCTTGGGGCTGCTGTCCTTGCTCCCTGAGTGTGATTGAGTTCAGATAACCAGGGGTGGACTGAGATGCTTTTTCACTTTACTCATCATGTGACCTGAAGGAAAGTCTTTGCTGAGTTATCCAAGGCCATCTTCAGCAGAGATGAAGGTTCAAGAAAGCCCAAGAGATCAGAGCTGAAAACTCTGGCTGGATGAGAATAGTGCTGAGGTACAAGCAGTCCCTCAGGTATATCAGGAAATGCTTCTTTTGACTGTTCGGACTCCTCAGAGGAGTGGGATCTGCTCATCCTGAACACACACCAGGATGCCTGGGCAAACACTGTACAGCCTGGACTGAAGAAATAGCATACTCTCTTTAGCAGAAGCTTGAAGTCATTGTGGCTCAAATATTCTCATTAAGGGGCAATAATAACTCTGAAAGGCTTTGTCAGAAGACATGTTCAAATGCATTTATTTTGCAAGTGCCTGACCTCTGCAGGTTTCTGCCTGAAGTCCCAGGGAGCTTGGGCACTCCAGGGTGGCTGAGGGGGCTGCATCCCCTCTGTACTTCTGGGAATTGGGATTTGCCAGGACCAGTGGTAAGACCTTCCTTCAGCCATGCCCTCTGTGAGCCAGGACAGCAAACAGTCAGCAACGAAGGATTTGTGATTCTGTGAAGAATACAGCACCCCAGCTTCCCAGACTGGCACGTTTCACCCTCTTGCCCCCCATTAGCCAGGGCTGGGCAGCAAGGAGCACGATGCAAGGCTGATAGGATAACCCAACCACTCTTCAAGGAGCCCATGGACCCACTGAGCCTTGGCCATTCCCACCGGGATAGTTCTCAGAAGCAGTGCAGACAGACGTGGTTGCAGGTATAGCAGCTGAAATCTTCCCAACATCTCTTCTCTCCTGCTTTTTACAAAGCACAGCATAAAACCTTCTCAACATCATCCCACTCACAGAATATATAAAGCACCATTTCTACCAGGAATCAATAGATATCCATTTCCAGTCTCTGTTTCCTCTAGGGCAGTAACATGTGGAAAGGGAAAGGAAAGGAAAGGAAAGGAAAGGAAAGGAAAGGAAAGGAAAGGAAAGGAAAGGAAAGGAAAGGAAAGGAAATCCTGCATATATGCATTTCACGCTGTACAGCCTCTCTCCCAAAACTTATCAGAAGTAAGCAGCTACACCCAATTTCGGCTTCAGTTTGCATTTAATGTATAACTGCACCCCATGCCTATTCCCAGCTGGCAGCAAACCTCAAACCATGGGGCAAATCCCCATGCACACAAAGAGCTGCTGGAAGTTAAATTGCTCTTAAATCACTTGTGCCCCCTGACAGGTGGAATTTTCCAGCCATCAGTCCAGCTCATGCTGTACGGTGCTTGCCCTTCTTCCACTGCCAGTGGAATTCCCCTTGCCCCCCCATTTTCCTCCAGTTAATCTCTGGAGTACTCTTGAGTGTCTGAGACAGTCCAATGAGGGAAGTATTCATCCTGTCTTGCTTTTAAATAAATACTACCCACCAAACCCTAAAAAGGAGGAAGTGGTATTGCCAGACAAATACACGAAATGATGCAAGAGGCTGAGCTGAACATATTTACTTTTCATGCTAAAATATGTAGCTGGACAATAGCCACAGCAAGCTTCAACCCAAGTAATATGAAAAAGGTTTTGTATTTCTGTGAAGACATTGATGAAAGCTCAGGGAATGTATTTTTAAGCATTTTTTGAAATAGATGTCTATAAAATCACAAGTGGTCTGGGGAAGATGAACTGGGAATGGTTATTTATTGTCCCTCATGAAAGGAGAACTAGGAGGCATACAATGAAACTTTTGGCAAACAGATATGGAAAAGAAAGTAGTTTTTCATGCAGTTGAGTTAAATGAAGCCATTTAAACTATGAAACTCATTGTCACAGGATATTCTGTACACTGGGAATATAAACAGATTCAAAAGAGTTAAACAGTCATGAAGTCTAAATCTAACAGTGCCTTAAAACACTTCTGAGTGGAGGCAGTTTCCAGCTCCTGAAATCTATAAAGTGCAAGTTTCCATAACCTGGGAGATTATAGCAGGGGTAAAAATCACTCCATACTTCATCTTATGCTGTTCTCCTTAAGCAGGGCAAAGGTACTGAGTGAGGTGAGCCCTTGGTTCAGCCTGCTTCTGGACACTCTTAATTGACTGTGTTCCTAATCAGATATATTGCTTTTGTCCCTTGCAAGCCATATATCCCACTGGGAATTGCAGTGTCTGACTGGAAGGAGAGGGGTCTGCTCCGTGCGGATCTTGTCGCAGACACTGACTGGGATTTAAAAGAGCATCATGCACATCTGGGCTCTGCCACAGGCTCTTTGTGTGACTCATTTCAAAAGTTTTGCTAAATGAGAGGAGTGTCCCCATCGTCTATCTTGTGATTTTGACTACAAAACTTTGTGGGGAAGGCATATGGACTGCCCTGTATGCAGGGCCTAGCATCACAGGCCCCCTACAAATGCTTTGGATACAACTTCTTTAAGAAGCAAGAGAACATGGAAAGGAAAGAAACCCCTCTACCCTCCTCCCCTGATGGGAGAAGGATGAAAAGTAGGAAGAAAAGATTATTATCCTGAGGCTCTTAGACTTGGCTAAGCTGGTGTTACTCTCCCAACAGTGCAGAAGAGGTTGTCACATCCAAGAAATGCGTCTGTGGAGTCTCCGGCCAAAATGAGCTCAGTGGTGGCAGTCAGCGTGGCAGAGAGCTCACCTATTAATTCCACATTGTGACTCATGTTCTCTCCTTCAGTTACCTTTTTATGTTGCTAAGTAAGTAGCAGTAACAGGAGAAAAATTTAACCTTGAATTTCCAAAAAGATTCTTGGTTTTTTGAAGGTATTTAATTATTTGGCAAGACGTTGCTTGTTGCAGTCTGGCAATTCATGCCCAGGCCTAGCCACTGTGCTCAGGGGTCTGGAACCTTCTTACTCTTCAGTGAGTGGGGTTGGGCAGTGGCACCAGGAGCCAACAAGTTTGCTTGAGGACTTGCTCGGAAGCCAAGGGTGCACTGACTTAAACTGGTTGAACTAGGCATTTTAGCCATTCTTAACAGCGTATGATGAAAACTTCTGCGTAAAGAGTTATTTAAATCCATAAAAACTGCAGTGACATTTGCTGGCCATCCCTGTAAGGGTAACCAGTTAACAAATAATTATGATGTCTCCAAAATCTGTTTTACCAAGCAGATGACAGTTGTATGTCCCAGAAGTAGTGTTGTAGCAGTGTTCAATCCCCTGTAGTACAATCTCTTCTCTTGGGGAAGGTGCAGAGCATTATGACAGATGAGGCAGAGAGGAAAGAACACGCTTCCAGCTCTGTTTTCCTCATGAAACAAAATCAGCCATGTTAGCCCCATTGCCACTTTGGCTGCTGCGAGCCCACAGACAGACTCCTGCTCTGTTGGACAAGCACGGACGGTGTGAAGCCAGGAGGCACCACATGCAGGTGCAGTGGCAAAGGCTCAGACCCAGCTCATTCCAGCCAAACGAGGCCCGAGCAAGGAAAAGGAGGCATTCTAAAGGTCAGTTTGGAGCCTTCTCTGCAGTGTGGAGGCTGAACCTCCACAGAGGTTGAACCTCAATATTGAGAGCCTGAAACCAAACCGTTCCAGCAATGTCAGGGACTCTTGGGATCTGCTCAGTCTCATCCAGTGCCACTCTTGCTGTCGCAGCAGCTCTGCTCGTTAGCCAGGAAAATCCTTTTGTAGGAGTAGAGGAGCCCTTAAGAAAGAAAGACTGCATCTGTCGTATTAGATGAGAGTTTCTAGTGTGCCTCCTCAGAAATCTGCTGCTGTGGAGTGGTGACACCTAATGGTGGTGACACAGTGTAAGACAAGGACACAGCAAGGGTGAAAATGAGACAAAAAACCTGCTACTTTTCATGGATAGAAAGTCAATATCAGGAAACTTTATGCAATTTACACCCCCAAATGTGCAGAATTTTGAAGCAATATCTCCTTTTCGGCTTTGGCTACCTCAATGTAATGTATTTTTTAGTTCTGCTCAGAGGGACTTCATTTCAAGTTCTGGTATTATACTAGCCTTTCCCCTGCTGTCTTATCCTCTGCTCTGCTAACTCTTTTTATTAAATCCTGCAATTTGTAGCTTGTCTCAGAGCAGCTTGTTCACATTAGACTTGCCTAGGGGCTAGTTTAAATTGCTCACATGACTTCTCATAAGAAACATTACACACATGTTAAATTCATGAGCCAAAGAAGGCTTGTGTGTGGACCACTTTCCATTTCCCTTTGCCCTTTCCAGGTGCCCTTTTCCTCATCTTTTCATGCCTTTCCCACATTCCCCTTTGCCTTCCCCCACTGCTCTTCTGTGCCTTTGTTGGAAAAAAAAAGGAGAATCTCATCTTTGCGCAAGGAGATATATCAATCTGGTCTGACTATTTAAATATTCAGGGCTGGAATCTGTCCCTATCAAATCCATTTGCAAATCCATAATACGATATGCAAACATACCCAAAATGTGGAAAGAGAGCAAAGGGAACCATCCACATACCCAGAGCATTAATAAAAGAAGGAGGCATTTTTGCCTCTCGTTCTGGAAAGCACAAAACAAGAGTGGCTGTTCCCACTAAAATTTTGTTTCAGGCTGTCCTGTATTTCTCTCGGTGCAGAGAATAGCAGCTTTCCACAGCCTCACTCTCAGTACAACCTCAGCATGTTCTCCAGAGCTGAGAGTAGGGCTCCCAGTGCTCTGATCACTTGGGTACCTTTCCTGCAAGGAGCATCCTTAGAGGGTCACAAACACCTGCTTACAGCTCTGTTACTCAGCTATATCAGGAATACAGCCTTCTTCTAATTTTGACTTCTTCTAGCTCTTGGCTGGAAGGCTAGCAGATGCTATGCTGGTGCAGGCAGACAGATTGATTTGTTTTGGAGGTGAGCACCTACAAAATGAAACCACTCTCAGTGTGTCTGAGACTGGTCACGAACAGGGGAGTAACAACCAAGTATGCTTAGCCCAGCTACCGTGAGCTGAAAAAATGATGTTTAGTAAAATTAAATGAAAATAAGTACTGGGAAGGGAAGAAAAATCCTACTAGTGCCTCTATTGAGGGCTATGAAATTTTGCCCTCTTTAGGCATCATGGAGGAGACATTATGAACCATTTCTTCTCAAGCAGAGGAACATCATCTGCTAGAGTTCATGCCTCCTTAGATTCCAGACAGTTCAAACATGAGACAGTAACAGATCTTCATAGTTCCACCTCACACAAAACTACTCCTCCTACGTCTAGACCATGGCTGGTATAAGTGACAATACAGCAATGCAGTAAATCCAGTCACCTGTTCCAGAGTGAGCAGAGCATGAGCAGAGCACGTTTCCACTGTGGGGAGAGCTGGCTGAAGGAATGGCACAGCCAAACCATTTCCCCATCTGGATGTAATCTGAGCTGTTAGTGCTCTGTAAAACTGCAGAGATGGTGAATGGTTTAGAGGCTGGTTTTGGAGGACCACGTCTTCCTCCACAGACCTCCATGGAAACTCAGATAATTGGAAGTATTTTTCCTGGGAGTCTGTAAATGTGCATCCAGAACATGAGTAATTTTCAGCAGCTGTGCAACACCACCCTCCAGCAGCCTGACAGTCCTTACTGGTCTGCAGTAACACATACCTAGCTGTTATCATGCCTTGATTCCACATTTGAATCAGCTGCCCTAAGCAGGCTGGGAGGTTGCTGTTGCACTCTGTGCTCCTTTGGTATAAAGTTCCTCCAAAGTTAAAATTCAGCTGTAGGAGTCCCCCACCCAGGAACCTTCCTGCCCCATTCCTAAGACTGGAAGACCTCTGCCAGTCCCAGACCTAGACCTCAAACCTGCCTCAACAGCTCTCCTGTAGCCTGTATTCTCCTGCTCTTCCAGCCTCCTTGATGACACAGAGCATTTCCCCAGCATTTCAAGAAAAGTAGCCCAGAAGAAATCCCCATGCATCCCAGAAGAGATTGTCAGCTGTGAGATGGAAGTCTGCAGGCTGCTTGTCCTCACTCTGCACCTCTTTTCACTTCTCATGGCCTCTTCCTCCATGGGCTTCCTTGTGATCTCTTCTGTAAGCCCATCAGGGCCAAATGCTTCACATTATTGAGCTGTGGACAAAATCCTATGTGTTCTCAAAACTGTTCCCATAAATGACCATAACGAATGGCTATTCACTCCTCTGGTACTCCCACTGCTTTCCACTTTAATGTGCCTCTCCTTTTAAAGGAATTACTGGGAATTACAGAAAGTTCTTTTTGAGACAGCCATCAAAGAACAAACATGTCCCAAAACAACTTGCTATCAAAGACTGGACCCTCTTCAATCAGGAAAGCAAAGGTTCCTCCTACAAATTTTTCAGTGCTGGGTTACACACATTAAAGCAGTAGAGTCACAAGGGCGTTCCTTGGAACGTCTGTGATGTCATTGGACAATGGGGATGCAGGTATGCACATAACTGCTGACAGTAAATATCTCCTTACCTTTAGTGTGCCTGTAAAATTTTTATGTGTTTGCTTTGCTTGCTCACCCGTGGGGGTCCCGGGGTCCTTAGCCACAGCAGCAAGAGCAGAGCAGTGGACTGAACAACTGCACGGAAGGTAGAAAGCTACTGACATTGAAGGAGGGTAGCTTAACTTCTTCAGGGAAGACAGTTTGATTGAAGGCTCATATAATTTTAATTGACAACATCCAAACCATATTCATCCGGTTTGGGATATAATTTATTAGTGAATAGGAGTAAACAAAAATGTAATGCAGATGGAGCAGTAGAGCACATGCTCTTCCACCTGCTTGGCTGCAAAAGCAGCCTGGTGTGTTGCATTGCAATGTACTCTGAAATGCCTTTATTAGTTATTGCTGTTCCTAGTGATTCTTTGTTTAGACTACAAAAAGTTGCCACACAAATCTATACAGAGAATACCATATTCTCTGCTAATATACATCACGTGAGAAGGAGACCATTTCCATCTCCTGACACCCTGCCCAGTCCAGCCTCCACCAACACTTCCTGATGACAGCAATGTAGATGTGGTACTTCCTGGCTATATTTGGTGTTAGATAGTTGAACATTTCATAGAAAATTGTGATTGAATTTGCAAAGTGGCAGAAAGAATGTTTTAAGAATTTATGTTTCCAGGTTATACACAAAAGCTCTCGGAGAATTTATGAATGCAATTGGCATCAACATGGAAAAAAAGACAGTATTCAATGAGCCATATATCATGTACTGAAGTACAGGCAAAAATATTCTTAGTATTTTTACAATGTTATTATTAAATACCCCTTTAATTCATGTCCATGAATATGTGCAATGCAAGTTATTTTAATTAGATTTTTATTTACCAGATGACTATTGCACAAATTATAGATATATCCCCTGACACACACACACACTTTTCCTTATGGACATCTCCCTGAAGAGACAACAATCCAGTACATATAGCTGTATACATTCAAAAGATTCATGTTTCAGTGACATTTTTATTGGTTGTACTGACTTATTTGATGCTGCATAATGTTTAAAAAAAAAAAAAAAGTTATTTTATATTTTGATGTCCTGATGGTGGCAGCAAGAGGTTTTACAACAGAGCTTGCAGGAAGAAACAATGATCCAGCAGTAAACAGCCTCATTATGTCTTCAAGAGGAAAAACTACCTAACACATCATACCATTAGTTATTTTTTTCTCTCCATTCAAACACAACTCACATTCTCATGCCACAATATTATTTATACAAACCAGATAAATAACCATCTGTAAAGTTTTCTTAGGAGTAGAAAGGAAGAAATGTAAAGAAAGAAGTGTAAAGGAAGGGAAAGCTGCAGACAGGGCACCCCAATCTGTGCCCTTCAGACAGGAGAATACACCACAGCCCAGCCATCTCTGTGAATATTTGATTGCCCATGGCAGAGTATCCAAACTGCTCCTCCTTGGGGAACAAAAGGAGTTTTCATCCACAGTGATGTTGGTGGTGACAGTGGGCAAACTGTCACCACCTGTGATTTGTGTTGGGGGCAGGAGCAAACCTGCTGTGCTGCAGATGTGCAGCACCAATGCTCTCCCAATGTTCTTACCTGCAGCCACACAGGGTGAAGACAAGCCCTTTTTTCCCCACTGCGTACTCTAGTCCCTGGCACTGTATCTAACTTTGCTCACTTGATCCCTGGTGGGGGCCTGGGGTCTTGACATGCGACAGGCAGAGGCCAAGACTTGATTCTGCAGCCATTACAGTGACAATGTGTCCATGATGCAATTGGAGCAGGACTAAAATGACAAAAATCAGGGAAGAACAGGTA
This sequence comes from Origma solitaria, assembly GCA_013397895.1. NCBI lineage: Eukaryota > Metazoa > Chordata > Aves > Passeriformes > Acanthizidae > Origma > Origma solitaria. The sequence goes on along the minus strand of VZRL01006550.1, from coordinate 1,239,985 downwards.
CAAGCACAAAGGGACACAAATGGGTAGATTCATGGTCCCTGCCTCTGCTGCCCTCTTCTGCATTAGACTTGCAGCTGACACAAACCATGCGAACTTGGAGTGATTAATGAGAGATTTACGCAGCTCAACAAGTCTGCTTTCTGTCCTTAAAAATTAAACAGAGGTAACTAAAAGTAGCAATAGGGCTTTAAGAGAGATCAAAAAGAAAAGAAAAAAATCTCTTTTCACTGAACTACCTTAAAAATGATATTACAGGAAATGAATGCCTATAAGTGGAGCAGAATGGATATATTCACTACCCATATCACAGAGGTAGTCTCTGGTGCACAGTTTCTAGGGAAGATAAGTTGTAAATATCAATAGCCTGACCCTTATCCTGCACTTACCATGGTGTAAAGGAAGAGCGACTCCACGGGGAGCTCAGAAGCTAAACCCACTCTAAAACTCATTTGCATGAGACCTGAATCACCCTGTGTTGTGGCCAGCACAGAACAGTGAGCTGAGATTAATAAAACTTGCCAAGTCTCTTGCTAAAAAAGCAACATCACACGAAATTGAGATACTACTGAAAATTAAACAAAAAAATGTAGGACCTTAATAACTGGGAACATGCACTAGATATTGTTTCACAGACTGAAATCATAAACCTGTATTAAGGCTATAAGAAAACGAATTTGGAGCATTAAAAATTTATAAAGCCTTTTGAGTCCCTGGAAAGATCATTACTAGGCAACATATTGCTGTGGCTCCCGTCTCAAGGCACTGAGACAGTGCAAACCCGGCTGCGCATCAGCCCAGCTCCCTCCACCCTTGCAATGCAGAAGAGGGAGCCTTCTGAACCCTTCAGTGCCAGAAAGTGCCTTTGAGAGGGAAGGTCTTTGCTGCTGTGAGGAGCATCGAGTCAGCAGGAGTCTGCTGAGGCACACGGGGCGGGAGGACTGAGGTCTCCAGTTATCAGCATTCCTTGGGCTGAGCTGCACAGAGCCTGGTTATTGCCCACATTTGCTAGTCCATGCAGTTTTGACCTTTCCCTTAATGTGAGTTAGCACTTTCCCCCTCTATTTAGCAGGTTGAATCTGGCTCAAAATGCCTCGTGGGAAATACTTCAAATGAACAGGTTTCATAAAAATGCTTTGACTCTAAAATGGCTTAGTATTTCAGAGGTACTGCTGCTGACTTCATTCAGTGTGATTACCCTTTTTGTGGTGCATGCAGTTTTCTCATTTACTGCTGGGTGGTTTTGTGGCAAAAGCACTCAAGGGGCTCGAAGTCTCCTCGAGGCTCTGCCTTTTTCTTTCAGCCATAACAACAAATGTGACACTTTCTTTGCAATAGCTTCTGTAGTTTTGAATAGGGAAAATAATACACTGCCTCTCAGAAGTATTAAAGGGCTCTGATCCTCCTACTTATGAAGTGCTTCAGCTTTCAAGAGAAGGTGCTGTAAATGTAAGTTATTTACAGCTATTACTCAACGTAAATGAAAGGGAATATTTATTTTGCAGGTCTCAGATGAAGTGGAAGAGTCACATCAAATGTGCTGTGTTAGTAATAAGTTGGTGAAAGGAAAACCAAGACCCAAGATGTCAGGATTGCTGTCAAATCTATACACAAATGTATTGTCAGAGGCCAGTATTAGGGCTAAGGCTCTGCCAAATGTTAAATGGGATTTACTACGTTGTTGCTCTCCTGTCAAGATATATTGCCAAAAGGTGGATTTACGCCAACATCCTTATATCCAGTGCTTTATATTGTGTTGGTGGTTTAAATATTTGTGTGCATTCAGGAGCAGCAATTTCATCTCTCTAACAGAAAAATATTGCAGCTGGCAATGGCTCTGGGCCAATAATACACAGGATGTTTGAACAGCCCTGTGTGCAGTGTTCCTCTGCCCCAGCAATCTGGATTATGTTTTTGTAAATTTATTTGATCACAGCGCACATGAAAATTACAAATTAACATCAGTAAGTAGGAGCTAACAGTGTATCTCGGGTAGTCCTAGCTCTTCTCCTCAGCTCAGCCTTGACCTGCTGTGCTCCTTCCTTTCTTCAGGTTTCGCTCCTTCCCAGACTGACCTTGCACTACAGAAACTGCAGAGGCTACAAGGACTGAAGAACTACTCACTTTGTGTAATTTAAGGCTAGCAAACCCACTCTAGTTTGTTATAATGAAAGGAATATGAAATGATAATACATCAGCACTCTAGTAAGTGGCCAACAATCAAGAATTTCATTAAAGCCATGAGCATTTAAGCATATACTTAGCTACATCTCTACTTTCCAATGCATTCCTGGGTTGGTTTAAGCCCCCTCATTCACACAACCCTATTGATTGATTATGCTTTAGGTGAATGTGGCTGTAAGATTCAGTACTTAGATGAAGGGTGTGTTAGTGACTGAAGACTGATAAAAAGTGGCAAAATGACCCTCTTTAAGCCTGCACTACTAATTTCACCCTCCCACCCATCCAATCTTTAGTTTTCAACCACTTTAGAAAGCGACTCCGTTCTGTGTTTGGAAAATTATCAGTCATCGTCATGGATTTTGGCAATACTGAAAGAAGAATGAAACCAAAGAGCAACAAAAATTTAGCCTCACATAGTAAGCCAAACACACTGTGCATTCACTCAGATGACATCCTAATATGTCCCAAAGGCATGCAATGAATCCATTTAGATGAACAAATCATTGCATCAGAGTTTTAAAGTTTAGATGCTGTTCATATAACTAACCTAAGGAAAACAGCCATTCATCCACTGAGGAGCCGCCCAGTAGGTTAGAGCAAAAGAGATCAACAGAATCAGCTTTCATCTTCATTTTCATCACAACAGCTTATAGGAAATTAAATGGAATTTGATGTAAACCATAACACCATACTGCCATTTAATTGCATGGAAATATATCATATAAAGCACTCCCCAAAGCTGAACCCACTAGTTCATTTGATTAATTGAATATTTAGCGCTTTCCCCCCATCTCCCTACCCTCTGTTCCCTCCTCTCCAAAAGAAAAATTGATCAATTAATTCATTATTGGATCCTGCTACAGGATAATTCCCTCTCCTTTCCCGTGCCACTGTACAAGTGTTCTCATCTGTTAAAAAACCCCCAACCAACAACAACTGAACAATAAGAGGATAAAAGATATTTTTAATGAAAATCAGAAGCTAAGAAACATAATTGCAGAGACCAGTACAATTCAAATTTTAACACTTAGCCTCCACTCCTGTGATGAGGTAAACAAATCCATGGCATCCAAGTGTCCCGCAGCTACAAATGCTTCAACCCACTCCTGAGAAGTCAGCAGCTAGCCAAGTGTTCTACGAGGAATGGAAATTTGAAAATTAAAATTTTAGCCAAGTCTGGCTCACAATACTTTTCTATAAGAAGAACAGAAAAGTTAGGAGGAATGAGGATTCACACTGATGGATTTCCCTAAACACTTCCCTCTTCCTCTCAGATATTATGCCCAAATAAATTTTAAGGCTTATCTCAGATTTCCAGATTGATAGCTATAATTGATTGTACACCACTATGTCAGAACTTGGACTACTGGAAGACTTGACCATACTATTAGATTTTGACCTCACTATTAGAAGATTACCCTTTAACCTTCTAAGAGTGGTAATAGAGGCATCAAGTGGAAAACAGAAAGCATTGCAAAACCCAATTCAATACCATAATAGTTTTTTTGTGAATCATTTAAGAACATAAGCCCTCTAAGTAATGTCCACCACTTTTTATAACTCAGAATGTTCAGATAGCGGTAGACATCTGACCCTGGAGTGGCAAACAATTTCTAAAACGTGATATGGGATTTTGCCTCAAATTTCTCCCTGCATAGCATTAAAATCCTCATGAACTGGCAGAAAGTAGAGGACCCTGTGAAGTGAAACCAAGACCAAATCCAGTGGAGTGCTTTTTCAGGTGACAAGATGGGATAGTTGGGGAAGCTTCACAGATCCCAATGCACAAGCTGTCTGATTTCCTGTGAGAACACTGGTCCGGTTAGCAAGAGAGGCTGGTTTATTAAAAGACATTGCCATGTTGCTCCAGTGGTGGCTCAAGAAGTGAAGAGCAGCACTGTTTATTCTTTGCCTTGAAAGACCACATGTCCTTACTGAAAATGTAAAAATCTGTTATAAATTAGTTTTGGCCTCTCCTGGGAGCCTTGAAGCAAGACAAATATGACTACTCTGTCCACACAAGGCAGAGCAAAAACACGCCACGGACAAGCTGGGAGCTTTTCTTCCTGACCTTGGGGAGAAAGAACGAAGCTCCTTTTAGCTTTGCATGTAAAAACTTGGGTTTTCAGTTTTCACAATAAATTGTTCACATCACGAAGTCCCCCTGTGGGAACGCCATCCAGCCGTGCCCCGTTCCACGTGGGTCTGGAGACGGGACAGGAAGCTGTCACCTGCATCATGGCAGAGGCTGCTGATGGGAGAGCCTGTCACAACCAGGTTCAGGAAAGCCTCCCCAGGATAAGGCAGGAGGAAATAGCCTCAGGAAGAAAAAGCTCTCTGTCCTCCTCCACCCCTCACCCACAGCACTAAGCTTTGGAATATGCAGTGAGTTATCACTGCTTGAAATTCCCTGTTACATGCCCAAAATTCTACTAAAGCAATGCTGAGCTGGAGAAATTAGATTTGACTTTGGTTTCCTCCTGCAAACCCTGCAGTTGTTCCTGCCTCTGATGCAGAAAGGGATATGGTTTAATCTAGTCCTGGCTATTTCCTCCTATTTGTAATAACACTGGTGCTCCGAGAGGATGCAAATGTTAAAGCCAGGTGCTGTCACAGACAGAAAGGAATGACCAGGTCAGGAAGCTTTTTTTCCCATTGCACAAGCAGAGGTACACCTTCACAAATTGCAGCTGCTAGATGAATTGCTGGTGCTAAAGGTGCTCCACACTGTGTCCAGAAGTCCAGCTTGCAGGTTATTACAGGGCTGCAATTTTCTCAGCAGCTACAAAGTGAACACGAAGTTTTAGCTGTCTTGAATACTGGGGTTATTCAGAAGCATCCAGGAGTCTAAATAGGTCAACACTCCACAGATACTTAGGTCATATGTACAACACTTAGCAAGATGGCATCAAGCGACGACAGGCATTATCCAAGAACTGGGAGATGAGGCTGGATTTTTTGCTGCATATTCCAGAAAGATTGAGGGCATGTCACCACCCATGCATTGAGTTCCGTCTAAGATAGCCAATTCCTGCCAATTTTCCTCACCCTGGAGCCTCCTGAAGAAGACCTGTACAGAACACCTTGGAGACTTTCTGTAGGATGGGGCTGGATGGAGATGACCTGGAAGAGGCGCTCACCAGTGTTTCGAGTGCTGCATCTGCACCATCCATGGCTCACAGAAATCCAGCAGTGAACAGGAAGTGCTGGCACCTGGGTTTCACTACCAGCAGACCTCCTGATGGCAAATCCTCTTCAATTGTAAGCCAGAAAGGCACGAGACTTTGTCTCTGAAGGAGAGAGCATTCAATGCTCTCCTACTGTCTCCTTTATCTGTACAAATTGTGTATTTTTTTTCTAATGTAGAGATGCTACCTAATAATACGTGGGCTATTGCCATCTTTGTTAGCTTGTAGGAATAAAATTTAGACTTCCAGAAGGTAATAGTCAATAAATATAATTATCTTTTTTACAGGAGTTAAGTACTCAAAAGAAAGAGGAAGAAATACATAGTCTAAATGAAAACTGATGATTGGAAGGAAAGAAATATTAAAAATACAGAATGTACCCATGTTCAGACATGTTGGCTCATTTGTCATAACCAGTGGTTCTTGGATATGAAAGAGACAGATTGAAGGGTTTGTAAATCATTGTTTAAGGGGTCTGTTTCTTCCCTGTTACAATGAGTAGAATGCTGTATAAATATTACCTAGTGCCAAAGTATAAAAATACGTGGTCACTTGAAGAGTTTTATTATTTCCTTGTATCAGCATCACAGGAGCAATAAAAGGAAGAGATGCAGGAGTACAGGTGGATAGGGAAAAAATGGCTTAGATGTGCCAAAAAAATACTGACAAACAATGGGCAAATGCTGAGAAGTGATCAGACTAACAGTGAAGGAACCTGAACTGCCTTCCCACCTGAGATGAAAATCCAGCCACAGAGCCAATGGAGACACCAACATGGCTGCTACCTTTGGCAAATTAGTGACTCTAGAAAAAGTCTCTGTCACCTTCAGCTGGCTCACCTACAAGCAGACCACGCTGCTGCAGACACTCACACACACAATTATGATATGTGTAACAGGAAAAAATGCTTGTTGAAAAGAGCTCTTACTGAATTTGACACTCTGGGCAGTTCACCTGCCACGGTAAGAAGATTAATAGCTTGCATGCTAGGTTATCATTTGTAATGTTCTTCAGGAGGGGAGTTGAACTCCTGATTAATTTTGCTGCTCTGAGTGCCTCTTCACAGTGATAACATTCTTCGAAATCTGCTGAAGGGAAGGTCTCACCCACTGAATCCTCTGTCTAATGTAAAATGGTCAATGCTAAAACTTCCTGTAGCTTGAAAACAGAATGAAGAGGGGAAAAAAGCAAGACCAGGAGGAGAAAAAGGAGAAAAACATAGAAGTGATTAGGTTGTATCATTAACAAACCTTTGAATTGCTATTTTTGATGATCATTTTTTGAGAAAAAAAAAGATTCTCTCATGCCTGTTTCTAATATGTCTTACTGTCTCAGAAACCTGTGCTGAGGATTCAGATATCTGTTCTGCAGGACAGCTGTCCTATAAAGTACAAATGATGATGTCTATGTGGCAGAATAGGTTAAGCCAAAACCTATTAAAGCCAGTAAAAATCTCCTGGTGTTTTCATTGGACATTGAATCAGGCAAAAAGCAAATGATGAGGAACTACGGGGTCTGTGCTCCCTGTCCAACTCTACCACAGGATTTCCAAGTGACCCCAGCAATTAATTTATGCTATATGCCTCAGTTTCCCTACTCTCTGCGTCTGAAGTTCCTGCCCAAAGGCATAATCAGGCTTAATGGCTCATAAGGTGATTGTAAGATCTTAGGAAGTGCTATAGGACTTCAAGGTATTCCTGCTACCCAGCAAAAATTTTCTTTTATGGCTGGTTACACACTGATGTTTAAGATATGAGGGGCTGGTGAAGACAAGGGTTAATTACAGGTTCCCATAGATTATGTTTTCTCTTGTGGGTCTACTTTGAACTTCATGCCCGTGTTTATTTAGCTGTGCATCTGTGTGTGCATGGCCCTGCATGCAGCAAAGGGCCAGAAGGGCCGAGCCCCTCCCTGAGGAAGCTCTGACAGAGGATCTGTGCAAATGTGCTTCCTCTTCCTTTCACTCCCCAACCTTAAGGTCAGAGGATCTGGAAAATCCTCCTCCACCCTGTGACTTGATCTGATGATTGTAAGAGAACTGCGGCTCCCCCGCGCCTTCCTGCTCCTTCCGCTCCCCACCCTTCCCTCTCCCAGCCCGGTAACCCTTTAGAGCCTTCTCCGGAGGGATGCCTATCGATCCCGAGCACTGCACAGGGACAGGGGGAGTTGGCTGCTTGTGTTTTCACAGGATGAGCAGCCCTGGGTTATCCCAGGTGGAAGGCTGTTTCTGTGACCCTCAAGGGCCAAGGTAACATGTGAAAATTGAAGTTTTTCAGGGGCATTGCTTCCTGTTCTCTTACAGATGAGACAAGCCTGGAAAATGCATCGATTCTGAACTCAATTGAGAAGAGCTAACTGCTTTTTTATTTCTTTCTTTCTTCATTCTAAATCTCAGATGTTTTGATTCAGGCCAAGCCGAGTCAGGAATTGCTGCCTTTGGCTTCCAGTTCCGCTGCAGCAAAGGGCCCCCATAGCTGCTCGTGCTGGTGGCTGGCACAGATGGAGCACCAGGGCTGCCAGGACCCTGTTCCAGGCATTCTGCTTTGGGTAGAATGCTCCCATCGAGGCACTTTCCCACCCTTGCTGGCACTGCCCTTAAACAATTGCTCTGAGGACTCTTGAAAGGCCCTCAAGGTCCCCCATGTGGGAATCACAGAAAAGGGACAGGTGGCTCCATGCCCACAGCGTGTGCCCAAGGTGGATGGCAGGCGAAACCATGAACATCCTCAGCTCCAAGCACGCCTCATTCCCAACACTTTCCACTGCCTGCCTCTCTGTCAGCAGCATTTCAGCCCAGGAAAGGTGAAGGCCTTGATGCTCCATTCCATAGCCAAACCCTCCTTGTGGAAACCGTGGGTGTGCCTTTTTTGGGATGGAGAGCTCTTAGAAAAACCCAAAGTAACAATGGCAGCTGGGCTTGCCTGCCTGCTCTTGAGCCCTTGAGCCACATCAGGCTTTTCTCTGTCTCTGTCCGAGCTGGAAAGTGACTTTTTCCTTCCAGTGGAAGATGCCATTTGCACCAAGAGGAGCTGAGGAGCTGAGACAAGCACAGCAGTGGCAGGTAGGCAATGAAAAGGTGAGACCAGGCCACCTGCACTGTGGTCCTGATTATTTTGTAATAATTTAAATTATTTTTAAGGAGCCATTATTTAGCACTTATTGCTTTTGTACACAGTCTGAATTTCTGGTGCCGTGCGTAGACTTTGCCTCCTTAAAATGAGCTGAAGGTGCTCCCCAAAGGGCACATTCAATGTGCTCCTTCATTTCTCTGCTCAGTCTAGACTGAGCAAACATTTTAAGTTCTATCAGTGTTTGTGGTCTGCAATTAAAAAAGCTGAGACAGATACAGGTTAGTCTAGTTCTTCTGTAGATTGATTTATTAGAGACAGGCAGGCCAGGGCTGCAAAGAGCAGCAATGCATCCGACCCACAGAACAAGTACTTTCTAACATTAGCGTTGAACTAGGCATATTGCAAAGATGCCTAGGCAATTATGCCTCTTTGGAAGGCCTTTCAGTAAATATAGCTATGTATAAAGCATCTTTAATTTAAAGAACACAAAGTGTCTTGGGTCTTATTCCATTCTTATTTACACTAAGGTGCTATTACTGTTCTGTGGAGGTGGAAATATACTGAGCTTCAGCCCGGAGAAAACCACAGGTGTCTGTATCCTGCAGGAAACATTCCTGGATTCCTGCACTAGCGTTTGTACAGGTGACCATGAAAGGAGTTACCGGGGGGCCACAAACCTGGCTACAAGTATATTCACAAATTTCATGTTTCCTGAAGCAGGAACTGCTGTTTGTTGTGTACAGCACCTGACACAATGTAGTTGTCACCTGTGAGCTGTCCTGCAGTGAAATGGTAAATAAAAGAGTGATAATGATTTCTTCTCCTTTCCTTCTCCACCGCGTTATTGCTGTGGTGTTTTGGTTTAGTGGGTCTAATTAGCAAAGTTCCAGAGTTGCTACTGAATGAAAAGGATTTCCAAGAGAGCACAGTTTGTCATTTGTGAATTCCACTGACCTTAAAACAGGGCATGGGTTTCTTGAAATTTTGTTAGAAACCTAACTGTGGTTTTTACAATAGTAATGAATTCTGTGCCATGCAAAAGGTCATATCAAAAGCAGTAGGAGGACAGGATGCTGGGATAAAACACTGAGCAGATTTACTTCCTAAATTAACATTTTTCTCTTTCTTTTTTTTTTTTCCTTACTCTCCCTGGGACTTTGTATAATAACAGCATCTTGTGCTAGACAAAGGAAATGAAAGAGCATTAAGTACAGGTATACTGGAAATGTGGTAGGCAAAATACTGAGACATTTCTAAAGAAAAACAACAAAAAAAGCCAACGAGGAATGCAGATTTAAGTGGAAACATGCAATTCAGCTTAGCAGCAGCCTTACATCTTATTCATTGTTAGATGTACTGGAAAGATGTTAAGAGGACAAGTGTATGTAAAATTGTCAAATATTATAAAAACAATGAAGTAATTGAATTTCAGAGAAACTCATGTGCATCTATCCATGCAAATATGAAGTAGGGCCATTACACCCACCTATAGATCTGATTCTGAAGAGACTGGGCCAAATTCTTCTCTATTGCAATTTCATCAAAGGCTTCAGGCGTTTATTAAGCTCAGATTTGCCTGGTATAAGTGCCTGAAAACATAAGCTCCAATAATACTTCAACCCAACAGACGTAAGAAAGCTTGTTTTAATAAAAGGGCCACAAATTCAAATATCCAAGATGTGTGGAATAAATTTTAATTAAAGACAAGTTTTGCACATTGCAGCAGCTAATGAGTGGCTCGTACAAGATGTTTGACACCTATCTATGGTAAGGCATAAAACGGCACCACCTAGATGTTGATAATATTGCTAAGTTTATGAGAGAATTGTTACTTTGCTTTTCTAGCTAGACCCTTGTCTAGCTAGACCCTGAGGTCTCAGGAGGACTCTGCATTCAGCTGCCCCAGGCCAGGAGGAGCACAGGGACACACTGACTGTGAGACTCATCTGCTTGGCTGCGGGAGCAATTTATCTCACCATCCAGCCACATATTTTGGCTGATGCCAGCAGGGGATCAGCACCATTCTTTGCCTTTCCCTCTCCTTCTGTGTGCCAAGGAGATGTAAAAAGTGCAGTCATTGCATCTCTGCCCATTCTTCTCTTTTAGCCTCCTCATCCACAGGACTGTTTCTGATTTCTTGCCTTTGCTGTCACACTTACTGGGCACACCCAATCATCCTCAGGTTTCTGTGGGAGAAAAGGAGGATCAAGTTACCTGTTTTCTATTTCGGGCAAGAATTTCAGATCCCTTTCTTGTCCTGAGTCCCCAGGACTCTCAAAGGATAAGTTCTTGCAGAAAAGAGGAAGCAAAGGAGACTCACATGGCAACAGCACTCCTTCCCCTATCTCTCTGAATCTCTCTGTGTGCAACCTCTGGATTTTCATCTGCAGAATGGAAAAAGATAAGCTTTGCCCCATTTTCCTTTCCCACAGGCAATGGAAGATTGCAAGGAGGGCTGGGGGATGTAAAAAAGCATAAATATAAATAGTTTAGGAAAAACAGATTAAAAACAAAAGATAAAAACCTGCAAGCCAGAGAATATTGGGGGCGGGGGGCGGGGGTGGGGAGAAGTATGAATTGAGAAAGAGAGAAAAAAGGAAGGTACAGAAAAGAAATAATGATCCCAAGTATTTACATAGCTGAGGCTTCCACTTCCACAGTAATGTGCATTTCCTAGATTGACAAAACTGTGCAGGAGAATTTTATCCTCATAAACACTAATTTCACACATAACCAGTTGAAGTGATCACAAAAACCCAGTGTTCTGTGAGATGTCTGGGAACAGCTATATCCAAGTTACAGCTCCAGGGGACAAGGACAAAAAGTCAATACAGTGTGGCACACTACAAAATGTTTCCACATTCCGCCTGGGTTTGCTCCCCAGGTAGCTCCTACTGGGATAATTTAAAGCTTTTAACATCTATGACCAGTGCATACAAATTTTATTCTCCTTTGCTTTTCTTTATCATCTTCCTCCCCACCTTCCTTTTAGTTCTTTGGGTCAAAAGGGCATAACTTCCTGTCTGCCTCCTAAAACCATAGTCTTTTTGATTTTGAAACAAGAGTGACTTGAAGACTAATTTTATTTTGCAAATAACTGAACATGAAAATATTTAAAATCCATAGGAATAGAATTTAAGATCTTTAGTAATGGAAAAAAATTCAAGCAAAGTGGTTCTCTCAGAATACTTGCAAAAAAAGAAACAGATGTGAAAAAATCTAAATGTGAATACAAAATAAAATCCAGACCTGTAAATCTTTTTTTTTTTTTTAAGAAAGTCAGACTTTTTTCATATCCTCAAAATATGGAAACAACTTACTCGGAAAAGAGAAAGATAAGGTGAAAATACAGCATCATAGGCCTAAAAAAATCAGTGAAAAGAACAAAGTGAGTGAGAATTTGGGGAAACCAAATAAATGCTGACAGGAATTGAAGAGAGTGAATAAAATAATCCTACCTAGGAAAAGGTAGTCTCTGCATCATAGCTGGAAAAAAAAATTGGAGAGATGACACTTCCAGAGATGATCTGCTCTCTTCATCAAGAATTTCCTAAATTCTGACCCTAAACAGGCTGTAGTAAATAATTTCTGCAGCTGATCAGCATGCTACTTAAAAGGATGTTTGTTTATTTTCTGTAAATCAGAGACCAAGGCTACTTTGAAGTTTCCAGACAGTAACACCACATCCACTCCCCTGCGGTGTGTGTGTTGTTTCCAGGCTGAAAGGTTTAGAAAGATGTACAACTGAACTCCTAAACAGAAAAATTCATCCCAGTAAATTCTATAAATTAATCAATTTAATACAAATAACATGAACTGCTTTTTTCCTCACTATTTTGAGGAAGAACATAGTGAAAGACACACCTGAAAAACCATGGGGTTAGAGGCTTCATCCTTATCTGTTGAACACTTAGCACAAATAGCTACAATCCTTATTCCCTCTAGGAAATTAATCCTCATTCTCAGTGAATTTTGATGTTCAAAATACAGGCTCACTCAAAAATCCCAAGTATGTATCTGACAGAAAACAGAGGTTTGGTTGATTTTCTTCTTCATCATTTTAAGACATGTAAGATGTTGCACACACAGGTACAGATTCTAATTCTTCAAATTCATTTGGCTTACAATATGCAAGATGTCAACTGCCAAAATACTGGAAAAAATGTGACAGAAGTTTTCATTTTATTTGCAAAAATTTCATTAGTGCCATTAGACGAAAAGAAAAAAAAACCCAAACTTTTGAAATTAGGATATCTGTGCATGGTCTTTATGAAACATCTTAAGCAATGATGATGGCCCAAAGCAGACACTTCTAAAACTTCTTCAATTCATATCTCACAGACCAATAATTTTCTGCAACATCTAATGTTGGACCCAGTAATGCACTGTAATCTCAGACAGCAGTACAGTCAGTACAGAGCAACCCTGTACATTAGCATTAATATTAGCGAACACATAGAATATCCACTGGGTGTATAAGCCCACAAATATTTGAGGATATAACTCCCAGATTAGGGTATTTTTATGTATAGTGTAAACTGTTAGATACAGCTGAACGCAGTTTAAATCCTTTCTCTTCTCTTCTCTTCTCTTCTCTTCTCTTCTCTTCTCTTCTCTTCTCTTCTCTTCTCTTCTCTTCTCTTCTCTTCTCTTCTCTTCTCTCCTCTTCTCTCTTCTCTCTTCTCTCCTCTCTTCTCTTTTCTCTTCTCTCCTCTCTCCTAGAATGTGCTGTTTGCTTTACAGATTTCCAGAGCAGACATTTTTCATTCTGCATTCAAGGAAGCTGGTGATACTAGATGAAGTGTCTTTTGTCTCCTTTCCATTTCTGTTATTTTTTCTCTTCTGCACCCTGGAAGAATCCCATCCTCAACTCACAGACAAATGACTCCTTGTCATCTCCAGACAGATGACTCAGTGTAAGTCGTGCTTGAAGTCACTCAAATAGCAAATACCTGTTACAGAGTAACAGTGTGATTGATATCTTGCCTGCACAGTTTGCCTACCCCTTTCTAAGCAATTTCACTGAAAAAAATCCAGATAATGCCAGAAGCCTTAGCTTCAACATCTGGGGCTCCATCTTCTCAAAGATATTTTCCGGACAGATGACCTCCCTTTTTTCCCAGACCTGAGAAGGCTGACAATACAAATCACTGCAAGATAATATGCCCTGAAAGATATAAAATACTCTCACAATTCAGCAAGGATCTTAAAACTGCTGAGTGAGTTCTCCATTCCTGAAGAAAGGACCATTATCAATAACTGTTCATTATCAACAACTGTTCATCACTTCCTGGAACCCTTGCCAGGGGGGGTTCCCCAAAACAGCTCAGTTTCCTGTTTCACCCTCCTCAACCATTATGCAGAACTTTGAAGAGAGGTGATGAAACAACAAATATCTTGGAAAAAAGATACCACCTCTATTTCCATATAGTTCCATGGAAATAAAGCAGTTTTGTGAGAAGAAAAACTCATTAAAAAGGACCAAAATGCTACAATTCCAGATTTGCTTTGTGCCTAGACATCTCTAAACTAGCAGTCCTACCTTAAAAGTAGCTGGCAAAGCTGCAGTGAGGAAAGGCAGAGGTGATTCTTGCCGGGAGAAAGACAGGCATCATAGACGTTGCTGTTTCCTTTACTATACCACACATCCTCGAGGGCATCTGTTTCTAGATTATTAAATTAATCTTCTGTCTGTGACTCATTTTTGTGTTTTCACAAACATAAACTCCCTTAGCAGCTGTTCTGCTCAAGCAGGGAAAGTATGAGGCCCCAAAGGAAGATTTTTTTGTGGGAGAGAAATGGAAGTGAAGACTGTGGAACGTGAAGGGGCAGATACAACCCTGCTCTAAATATGACTTAGAGCCATGGTTTAATGATGTAGCACTCAAGTGCATGGAGGTCTTGCTGACCATGCTAATTGGGGAAGCACAGGCAAGAGGAAGGAAACTCTACCAGCATCATGGTGAATACCCAACTTGGATGCCTCCCACAGGACACACCAGTCATGATTCTGACTTCACTGTTCTCAGAATTACACAGAGCACTCATCTTTTCTTTGTGTCTTTACCTCAATAAACTCTTCATAGAAACACACACTTTTTTTTTTTTTTTAAATTGAATCAAATTATGAAAGAATTTTTCTGGAGTGAAGAAATAATGGCTTGGAATTGCTTATAAAGAGTTTTAAATGAACAAACATGCCTGAAAATGCAGGCTCTGAAATAGCTATGAAACATTCAAGACATTGTTCTTCACCTTTAGTACATCTTTCACTAGAGCAGCCCCTGTCCACTTCCCTGGAGCCTAGGTCTTATCTGTTTTATTTAATAAAGCTGATCAGAAGCGTAACTAATAAATCAGGGTAAAATACACATTTCCTTGAGTTTTCACCTTTTTTTAAATTAAAAAAATTCTTGTTAAAATCACAAGTGTGATTTTACACTGATGCTCTCAAGGAAAAAAGACTCCTGCAATATCTAGGGGAAGGTATCAAACAGTGTGCACTGGTTTGGGTGTTAATCCAGAGAGCAGAACCAAGTTATCTGGACCTTCTGATATGTGGTTTTATGAGGCTCTGATAGACAAACCAAAATTATCAAGGCAACTGGAAAGACCAAAGAAGAAGGGGATTAAAGACTGTCTGTGTTTAACTGGCATAACACTGGCCCTGAGGACAGTCTGGTCTTGCCTAGTGGCCTCTTGTGTGGGTTAGACAAGAAAAGAGGGATTTCTATCTCTGTGGAGCTGTGCAAAAAACA
Source organism: Origma solitaria (assembly GCA_013397895.1). NCBI lineage: Eukaryota > Metazoa > Chordata > Aves > Passeriformes > Acanthizidae > Origma > Origma solitaria. The sequence continues at coordinate 1,224,787 of VZRL01006550.1, read as the reverse complement.
AAGTTGTTCCAGAAAGGAAGAGATAGTCAAGTCTGGCTTCTTATGGCTTTACCTTTTCTGACTGGGGATTTTTGGTGCCTAGTGATGCCTTAAAGAACCTAGAAATAAAAAATTCTAGATAATATTAGTATAGGAGATAATATAAAAGCTGGTTTTTATTGGAAGCCTCCAGGAGCAGATATGGAAAAAACATCCACAAAAGCCAACCCCCCACAGGGTGAATACAATTTTATAAGTTTGGCAAGTTAGCATATTTGACAAAAATTTCCAATTAGAAGCACAGGTGGTAAGGTAACTCCCCCTTCTGGTTCAATGCTTTTCTGGACCCTCCCTTGGTACTAACTGTACTTTTTAATGAAAATGTGTCTCGAAGAGATGTTTTTTGGTCTTGGAAGCCAGGGAGAACCGAGATAGGATAGGGGCCCTTGGAATGTGGCTGGTCTTTCTAGCTGGGGAAAAGGGTAGGGAAAAGTACTAGGAAGGCTACAAATACATGTGTGAAGAATACGGAGAATATATATATAAAAGAAAAAGGGCATCACTAGTAAGTGCAAACTCTAATTGACTCTAATCACATGATAAAGGCATTTATACCCTATCATCATGTGGACTCACTGGCCTCTGTGACTTGCTGAGTTCAGTTACACTTACTCCTGACTGCAGCATTAACAGGATCTTCTTCCAAACAGCTAATTTTCACAGATTTTTCATGGAGTTTAAAGTAATGTTCTCTGCTCAACCTGTAGGTATGTTGGGGCAATCCCAGCCAAACCTACAGGTTGGGTGGAGAAGTGATTGAGAGGAGCCCTGCAGAGAGGGACTTGGGGGCGACGGCTGCCAAAAAACTCAACACAACTGAGCACTGTGAGCTTCCAGCCCAGAAAGCCAATGGAATCCTGGGCTGCATCAAAAGGAGCATGGCCAGCAGGTCAAGGAAGGCGATTCTGCCCCTCTGCTCCACTGGTGAGACCCCACCTGGAGTGCTGCATCCAGACCTGCGCCCACAACATAAGGACATTGAATAGTTGGAGAAAGTCCAGAGGAAGGAACGAAGATGATAAGGGAGCCAGAACAGCTTCCCTACAAAGAGAGGCTGAGAAAGTTGGGGCTGTGCAGTCTAGAGAAGAGAAGATGGAGTGGAGACCTCCTAGTGACCTTCCAGTATCTGAAGAGAACCTATGGGGAAGCTGGAGAGGTACGCTTTGCCAGGCACTGCAGTGGCAGGACAAGGGGGAGTGGCTTCAAACTGAGAGTAGGTTTAGCTTAGGTATTTCTTTACTGTAAGGGTGGTGAGGCACTGAACAGGTTGCCCGGAGAAGCTGTGGATGGCCCGTCCCTGGAAGTGTTCAAGGCCAGGTTGAATGGTTGAGCTCCCTGGTCTAGTGGAAGGTGTCCCTGCCCATGGCAGGGAGCTGAAACGAGATGATCTTTAAGGTCCTTTCCAACCCAAACCTTTCTATGAATCTAGTATTGGTTGGACCTTTGCAGTCAGTTTGGCTGAAATGGGAAGCCTGGGTTTCATGCCGTCTGGGAGAGCAAACACATCAAAGTGTGCAAAGCTGCACTCACACACACTTTGGCTCCCCAACTTGCACTCACACGGTGTATGTTCAGAAAAGACTCATCTTTTAAAAACACAGATTTAAGTTACTTCTGTCTCTTTGGGATTGGGAAGCCAACATTTATTGCTAAAACATCAACAGGGCTCTGAAATTGTTTTTAATTAGTCCAATGAAAATTCAGAGTAACACCAATGATTTCAGTAGTGTTCTGTTAATTTAGACATGAGGGAGCCTGAGCAGAACAGGAGTTGGAATCAAATCCATTAACCACAGAAGCAGAATTTTCCAACACAATCATAAATATTTGCCACATGCAAAACTATACTTCCCACTGCTAACTGCGGTTTTGTGATTTGATTAGAAAAAAATCCACTCACTAATTTACAGTGTCATTGTATCAATTTAAATTTTAAACACGAGGGGATTTTTTAGGGACCATTCTTTGCCACATATTAACCTTGTGCTAAATTACTTATTATTAAAGACATAATTTTTATAGAAGTAAAGATCAGGCCAGAACATTAAAATATAAATAGGTATGATAAATAAAATAAAGGTTAAATTCATGTATACTTCTTAATCAGTTTGGTAATCAGTGAGAACACAAACTTGAAATAATGAATTTTGCTGGCTACATTGTTATTTTGCTCTTCATGCTAATTATTTCCTGCATGTCAAAACATTTCTCTTTTTTCTGTTTGTTTTTTCACTTTAGCACAAAAAGAAAGATAACCACCTCAATAAAATACATACATTATCAGAAAAAGTGAGGGAAAATAAAAGACTGATAACTATATGGAAACTAACTCAGCAGATCTTATCCATGCAGAGGCAGGAGTTTTGTTCTGTATTTTTTAAAAAATTAATTAAAAAACATCTACTTATCATTTGCTATGTATTTCAACAACTTGCCTGAAACCTCTGCGTATTTTTCAAAGTTTTTGCTTTTTTTCATTGTTTTTACATTATTAGGCAACCCTATGGATCATTTATTATTTCACATACATGAACTTCAGTTAAAATTAATAATCAATTTGTTTTCTGATCTTCCCTGTCTACCAGACTATGGAACAATTCTCTTCCATCATAACCAGCATCATGTCTTATTGCTATTGCTAGGGAAGAACTGCTGAATGATCCAAATGAAAAAAGTAAACATATACATCTGCATTTATATTTGGGTAGGATTATAAAATAGGCTTCCAACATACAGAGGAACAGAACAATTGTTAAAGCTTACACTGTCTGCTCAGGAACATGGTCCATTAGCATTGCCTAAGCTTTTAAAGTCCTGTTCCTTTATTTTACTGTAAGTATTAACTTTTAGAATGAATTAAGACTGGAACTCGGATCAAAGGCCTTTACTAATTTCCTTATTTATTACTGGGAGTTAGGCAATTCCCCTACAATTCCCACAAGGACTCAGACAGAGTCTGGACAGACAGACAAGTGAAAAGTGGGAGCTAATGAATATTGCTCCAGTGTCAGACAGGTAAAGCACTCCCCCTTTCCTGTTAATTCAGTCGAAACAATGAAGAGAAAAACCCAACCCACCCTTGTCTTGTTTGGCTTAGACATGAACCCTTGATAAGACTCTGGAAAACAAGAAACTTTGTAATAGATTTTAGCCACCTTTGGCTGACAAATTCATATGTCATAAAAATGTAATAATAGTGGTGCACTTCTGCCACTCAGTTTGATATGCTGTAGATTACAGAAAATTACTGAGATAAAGAATAATATAACTTTTTTTCTCAAATATTACACACTTTACATTTCTCTACAGAAAGGATATCCCAGCAGGAAGGAGAAAGGTGGAGCACAGTCCCTGTAGCATTTCTTGTTCTGCATTGTACAAAACTTTGTAGGGACACAGGAAGAGGATACGGAAGTTTCTACAGGAAAACGGAGAAAAGTTCAAACATAAACAGCATCCAAAAAATTTACCAACACTTTATAACATTTCCTTTTTCTCTTTAAATGTTTAAAGACAGTTACATTACAGCATGGTTTACTACACATTTCTCTGTGTAAGTATTTTTACCATTTCTCTTGCCATAATATCTCAAAGCAATTTTTAACATGAATTGTGTAAGCTTTATAAGAGTAAGGTATGCAATAATCTGTTTGGGATAGCATCCTCCTTTTAACAGAATGAGCAAGTGTCAGACTAACAAGTTGATACTACAGTCTATGGTAGAACTTTGAAGAAACTTGGCATTTGACCAAAGTCCCCCTGAAGAACACTTCCACAAGGGACCTCTGATTGGAATCCACCACAGCCAGAAGAAACGTAACATAACCTCAAAACTTTTTACAGAAAGATGGAAGATCTTGCTTCAGCAAAGCTTAAGAACATGCTTAAATCAGGTGTTGCAGGCAGCTGAAATATGTGTGAGAGGATTTAGCTGAAGACCTGTCCTCTCGCCTGGAACAGCCATGCTCCACTGGATGGTGCCAGGGGTGGGACACATCTGTGTCAGCTGTTCCCATAGGCTTGTATGGAAAGGTAATGTCCCTGTCTGACCATCCAGGAGCCACCCTGGCAGTCATGCTCATACCCCCTGAGCTGAGACCAAAGCCTCTTCCCAGCTACACCCTCCACACTCAGTCAGACCAGGTTTCATCACCAGCTCGACCCCAGGTTTCCCCTAGCAGAGTCTTGGATGAGCCTTAAAATAATTTAATCTTGGTGCAATAACTAATTTACAGAATGCCAACTCGAGTTGGTGTCTCTGAGGAGAGACCCTGAAAAAATGAGCCTCTTTGCTTTTATCCCATCACAGCCTAAGCGCAGGGCAGTCTGAGGGTCGAGTGTCTGGTCCTCTCAGCCAGTGCCACAGGTCCCTGGGCCCTTTGTTATGCACTTCACAGCCCCTTGCCTGGGGCTCCAGCCACCCAGAGCCAACCTGCAGCTTGAACTGCAGCTGCACCACAGCTCCCTGCATTAAATGCATTCCTCGACATGTAGTTGCTTGAATATATTTTGTATTAAGCAAAACATAAGAGCACAAGGCTAGCTCCTAAAAATTTGTTCAGCAAGTATGGACTTAGACTTGTGTTTATGTCCTTTTGCTAAGCCTGGCTATGAAGGAGCCTATGCTTTGTATCAACAATGTTTTCTGTATAAATGTGGCATCTTTTGATAGCACCCAGTCAGGAGCACACAGCAACAGCCAAGGCAATATTCATACAACCATAGCTTTGGCTGCACATCATTTCTCTCAGAACTGCAACTACCACTCATATGGGATGAAAGAGTATCAGCTGGGCTAATGGGTGCCAGCTTTTCACTGTGTATATTTAAGGTACAGGTGGGACAGCAGTCATGAGAGTAAGTGAGTATATGAAAGCTGTGCAAACTGGGAATTTTTTTGAGGAACAGGATCAAGTTTGCATCTCAAGCCCACATTACCTGAGTTTTTAGAAGGACCAAAATGCTGTCACTTTTAAATTAATTAGATGTGACTATATCTACACTGAAAACCTTTCATACTTGCAGTTAAAATGTATAGCAAATAAAATCTCCTCCTAAAGAGCCAAAAAGTGATTCCACATTTCAGCTGTACAGAAGGCAGAATATGAATCAAAGATATACCTATGTATACACCCTAAGCACCTAGTTAGGGTGGCTGAGTTATCTGGAGAGGCTTCCCAGGATAGTCAGCAGGCATTTCTGGATCATTCATATCAGGACCCTAACTTGCATGCCTTGAATTATTTTCCAAAACCTTTCTCCATTACCATTCAAGAAAAAGGAGTGCACATGCATATGCAAGGTAAAGGTATTAAGATACATTAATTTTTAAACACTTTTTATGTAATGTGGCTTAGAAAAAAGGATTTTCTAGCAAGCAGAATGGAGTTACAATTATGCTTATAGCAGTCATTGCCCATAAGAAACACATAATCTGTGTACTTTATGGTCTGCACCAATGACTGGTTAGGCGGTTAGTTTTGACTTCTAAAAACCAAACATATTTTGAAGATTTTGCTTTTCCAAAGTGTCTTTTATATCATGTTTACAATTATGGCTATGGAATATGAGAACAGGAAGGGTTTTAAGAAAACATCAGTTATTTGATTAGAAAATGCACATTTACCAGTGCATAATTTACTTTGTAACTACAAAATATGAAAATACATTAATTGGAACATTATAATCAAATACACAGTAATTAGAAGAGAAAAAGATCTTGTCATTTTCACCTATCTGTAAATTATTAAGTAGAACTGTGTCCCAAAGTGTGTGTCATACTGGGAAACATAAAAAATATAAGGTCACATGTTGAAGGTAGAACCTGTTCAATTTCATTCATAGTTTAAAAATCTTAGAAATAGTGTGGGCTGAACAGAAGAGGCAGTGAGTTGTGCTCCATTTGACCAAAAGCATTTGAGAACAGTAAAAGCAGTTTAATTATGTTCAGATGCTATGGTGATATTTGGCAGTAGAATTACCTTGGATCAGTTATATTTAGAGATTAGGTCAGGATGAAATGGACAGATGGGAAATGGGGGGGGGGGGCGGGGGGAAGAGAGCAATAAAATGCACTAAAGTTCTAGCTCAGACCTTTAATTAATTAGCCTGGAAAAGAAATTGCGGTAGAACAGATTGAAAGATTTAAGAGAAGCCTGGTGACCTCTGAAATAGTTAATCTTTGCAGTTAGATTAGACGTCATGGTTAGTCAGAGATTCATGGAATCCTCTTTCCCTGTTTTCATGGGTTGCTCATTTAGATGCTCTAGGCTCCTTCAATACACAGTGACACCACATTCCTTTAATGACAAAAAAAAATCATAGGCAATTGCACTGCACACAGGGATGTAATTCCTTATAAATCTTTCACTAAGAAGGCAAACCTAATGAAATTGTACACGCAATGATGCTTTTACTTGAAACATGTTGGGTCATGTGCTTTCTTCCACAGCACACAGGGAAAGCAAAACATTCAGGAAAGCAAAATGTGCCAGAGGAAGAGGAGTGTAAAAGCAGTCATTTCCCTCAAACTCTCCTTCCTGATCAAGCACCACAGCCTTCCGGGGGTGGATAGGGGAGAAGAGGAAAACCTTGGGGTCTCTAAAACATCATTCTCTTAAGACTGGAGGCAGATTTCTAACTGCAACCCAACAACAAATCTCATTCACAGACGGTCACAAGGGACTAGAACATGCTCCCTAAGGTAAAAAGAAGTCCCTGGGAAGACAGAAGAGGCTCCTGCTTCCTTGCCAAGATCTTACCATCTGCATAGTCTACTGGTCTCACAGTGTGAAGAAGCACTTAGCCCTTCTCCTGCCTCTGACAGAAATATTTTAGGTTAAAACTTAAAGGATTTCTTTGTTTCGGAAAATGTGACACGAGGTTTTGAAGCTTTTGATGGTAACATGCAATTGTTACTCCCACTAATCTGAACCAACTTTGAGCAAGAAGTTTCTCAAGAACAAGCACAGTTCTGTTGATGTCTGCCATCACCTCTTCTAAAGCTCACTACCTTACTCTAGATAGCTCAGCAAAAAGCAAGCCCAGGAAGAAATGCTTGAGGGAAACTGTGCCACCTGGTCCCTTGAGTTTCCACGGGTTTAGAGGCAGTGCTACACGCTGGAGCTACGCTGTCCCACACAGCACTTTTCTTGCCAGTGAAGCTGCCTGTAAGATGAGATAAAACTGAGGACCTGACAACTTTGTGAGCAGTGTGGATCCTCCAGGGCTTTTTGCAATAATGAAGTTGTTGGCTCTAACACCTGTGCTCATTCAGCTACAGGAGAGTGTGAGAGAGAAAAGCCAAACCTCCTAGAGCAATATCCATCAGTATTGATGCAACATTTGCAAGACATTTAAATAATGTGAAGGGCAACCAAGAATCTTACATGAATTAGACTGTCATTTCAGCTCAGGTAATTAGTTTCTATTTACACAGTTTCCAAAATTCCCTGGAAATCCTCCTGTAACCTGTCAGGTGGTTATTCAAGTTAGAATTGCTAGAAAATAAGAGAGAGGAATGGTTAGGAGTGATTCTCCCACAGAACTGCTGTGTTTGTTGTCATAAAGGCAGACACAAATCTGAAGCCGCTTCACTGCAGAGGCTGTAATCTAGAAAGAAATAAAAAATTGTAAGAGAAGATGAAACAAGGTATACATTCATTAAATATATTAGCACTTCAAATATTAAATGAAAGAACAATTATTTCCAACCACTTTGAACTTTGTTCTTGATAATTACACACAATTACAAGCATCTATGTACACTTAAGGAAAATTGTATACCACAAAGTGACATTACAATTATATAATTTAATTTAATAACTTAATTACAGAGGGACTCAAGGCTCAGAGTGAAATTACACTAAAACCTAGACCAACGCAGATATGAGTCTCAGCCTGAAGAGCTTTAAACAGAGACCTGGAGGACAGCAAATCTACCTTTGCTTTTTTGTTTCCTTCTCCTAGATTGTTTAATTGTAGCAGCACATGAGATTTATGAACAGTTTAAAAATGCAGGAGAAACAATCTGAAAAGACAGACAAAGCCTGGTTTCTTAATTGATGTAATCTAATAAAATGAGGCAGAATTATAGTCACTATTCTTAGGAATGCTTTCGGGCAATTTTTTCAGCAGAAGAGGTTTATAAATACAGGCTCTTCTACAAATTGCACTGTCTCTAGGTAAGCAGAGATATCCTGGGTGCATATGTTTGTTCAAGGATTGCTCGAACCCACCAGATTAGGAATTTCAGCAGCAGTAACCTGCCTCACTGGTCGAAGGGGAGCTGTTGGTCCTTTACGAGTAAAACAGCTTTGTCTGGACCAACTCTGAGCAAGGAATGATTTCCAAAGCTAAACCCTCACATCTTCATAGCTTGAGGACAGAACTAAGGCTTTAGAGTTAACAGTTGTAATGATATCATGTGCCAATGAATGGATGTGAAATGACTCAGGAGCTTATTGGTGACTCTGCTAAAAACATACCTAGCATATTTATAACTGTGTCAACCAACAGGTTTTCTGAAAAACAGAAGAAAAAAGCTCCTACGCAATACAAACACATTTTTCCTCAATCATCAGCTTGTATTTTTGCATCAGATAATCCTTAAGGTTAACTCAAAGTGTAGATTAATCGAGCCACGCAGATATTGCAGAGGAGTTTCAGCAATCATTCTATAAAGCACAGTGTTGTTATCAAGACATACATGTATTTTCAAAAATACTTTTCCTATGACATCCATAGTGCTAGGATCAGTAGCCCCGGCCAAAAGCTCCCATTTTCTTCCTCTTCTGCAGAGCTTTCTGAATTGCTTGTGTTTCCAACACATCCTGATATCTTCACTCTGTTAAATGAAATCTGCATTTTTACTCCAGCTTTTGTAGGGTAATTATGAAGAGAGCTTATCCAGTGGTGATCTGACCTCCAGCATGGCAGCCTTATTTAGGTTTCTACCTCACTAGACAAAAAAAGGACTGCTGTTGTAAAAAAAGAGAAAAAAAAATAGTGCTGTAAACAGGTACAGCATAGGAAATTAAAGAAAAATTTTAAGTTTTAAACATTTTTTAGAGACATAGTGTTATTTACTTCTTTGTAAAAGAAAAGAACTTGTACTGGTTTAAAGAGTTTGTTCTCTTGAATCTCCACACCAATAGCTGGTCGAGGCAACTCTGGTATATCTCTGCTTCACCTCTTGGCCAGAAAGCCAGTGAAAGATAAATGCAGATGAACACTGGTACCCCAGCTGTCAGTCCAACCTTTCATTTTGGTACCATAAAACCTTCTCTGATCGCCCTGCTTTTGCACAACTGAGTCTTCAGTTGTAGTTCCCAAACGAACATTGATTCCTGCATCCTAAGGACTTAAACTAGTGCTTACAGCAAGGACTTAATCCACTGTACATTTAATCTAGGAAATATACTAACTGAAATGGAACATTTTAATGCTTCTTTATTTGGGAAACACAAAATCCATATTCTGAAACTCAGAATGACTCCTAGAAAGGAATTATTTAAGAAAAATAACAAAGTTACATCATTTGGTGCATTTGTACCAAGTTATTCTTGCTCCCCTGTGGCATGTTAGAAGATGAGAAAGAAGAAACTTGATGGACTTCCACAAGAGACTGAATTTGATGCGAAAGCTCTGTTCAGATGCTATTGACTGATGCTTAGTGGCCAACTGTGACAATCTGTTTAACTCCATCAAAACATACTTTTGTTCCCAATGACATTACAAGCCAATAGAGGGATAAAAAATAACCATAGCTTCTATGTTAGTGCTCATAAAAAACATTCTGAACTGCAGTTACAGTGCTGGAATGAAAAATCTCATTATTATTAAAAGAAATAGCAGTATTGATTTTGAAGTATTATGCCTTCAACATCACTGATGTTCTAGGCAGACGGAAGATAATGTCACTCACTCTGAAAATTTCCAAACGAAGCTAGAAATGCTGATATGAGGGACACAAGAAAAGACAAAATTGATGTAAACTCTAAATACTGGAAATGTGTCCCTTTTAATAAATCCAAACCAACAGTTTAGATCTGAGGACTACAGCTTGGGGGTCAAAACCTAAATCTCAATCAACAAACTACGACTGGTCTGGCTCTTGAGACATGATGCGGAGCTGCGAGGTTCAGCTTGTATTTGATGATTTGCAATAGGACAAGGGGTAATGATGTTAAACTAATAGAGGAGAGATTCAGACTGGACATAGGAAGACATTTTTACAGTGATAGTGGTAAGGCACTAGCACAGGGTGTCCAGAGAGATGGAGGTTCTCCGTCCCTGGAAACATTCAAGGTCAGGTTGGAGCAGCAGCTCTGAGCAACCTGATGAAATTGATGATGTCCCTGCCCATTGCGAGGGGGTTGGACAGGACAACTTTTCAAGGTGCCTTCCAAACCAAACCAAACCAAACCATTCCATGATTCTATGATTTGAGCACTCCTTGTTTTTTAACATGTTGTTTCCCTCGATTTAAGCTGTTGTGCCGTGTTGCACCGCTATGTACTTTGCTATCCGTGTGAGGTTCAGCTCGGGAACATGGCCAGCGAGCGTGCAGTGAGCCACTGCACCCCACCAGCCCCCCAGCCCCCAGTGACCCCAGCCAGAGGTGCCCAACGCTCCCTCCACGGCGACCTCAGTCCCAGCACGGTGGGACAAAGGCGGCCGTCTCTCCAGGGGTCAAAGGCCGTCCCCATCCTCTACGATGGCGAAGCGCCGCTCCTAAGGGGTTCTTGAGCATCTCTCCGGGGTCCCCTGGGGCAAAGCGAGTATATTTTGGCCCGGGGCGGCCGGCGGGAAGCTCCTCCCCAGGGGTGTAGCACAGGAAGGGGTGGCGGTCGGGGGAGCCGCGGAGGTGCTGCGAGGCGGCGGAGTCCTCGCTGCGCTGTGCCGTGCGTGTGTCTTGTGTTAGAGCCATGCTGCACATGGGCGGCCGGAGCGAGGGGCGCGGGGAGGAAAAGGCTGTTTACACAGACTGCAAACCGCCCGGGGAATAGTGCGGGAGAGGAAGTGAGCCGGGCCGCTGTCTGACTGCCCCGGCTTCCTGCTCGCTCCCTCACACGGGCAGGCGCTCACACACTCGCACACACACACACCGGCCCAAGGGGAAAGGAAAAAAAAAAAAAGAAAAAAGGGAAAACAAAATCAGGATCTCATTACTAGAGCAACAGAGCGTCTGCAGAAGACTGTCAGCATGGAGAAGCAGGGAATTTTACTCCGCTCCCTCTAGACTACCAGGAGAGAGCGGAAAAGTCCCTCAGCCGCTGGGTAGGTGCAAGTGCTGCCGCGGCCGCCCAGGCTCCCGCAAAGTTTCGGGGGCAGGGGCAGGGGAGGCCGGCGCTGCTGCGGGGCCGCGCTCCGCTCGCTGCTGGGGCAGCCCGCGGGAGGGAGGTGAGGCTGCCGGCACCGCGGGGAGGGGGCTCGGAGCCCCGCTCGGGGCCGGGGAGCCCAGGGGTCCTGCCCCGGGGTCGGGCCCGGCC
>VZRL01006550.1:1103708-1212795 GCA_013397895.1 Origma solitaria | reverse complement strand
TCTGGCTTGTCTGGAAACAGCAAGACTAATTGCCATGCGCTTCCGGTTTGAAACTGGCAGCAGACAACATCTTGAAAATGAGTCACTGCAGCTCACAAAGAAACTCTGTGGTTTTCTCCCTCTCAGGTTTATGTATTTGCTCCTTTTTACAGTTTCCTTTGTAGTCTTCTGCCTTCTCCCGGGACCTCCCCCCGCCGCTTTTCTTAGCCACCCCCTGCCCCCAGACCCTCTTGGCCGACGTGGATAGTTTCCACGACCATCTGAAAAAAAGAAAAACACAAAAAATGTTTGTAAGGGAAGGGAAGGGGAAAAAAAAAAAAAAGAGAGAGAGAGAAAGGGAGAGAAAGTGGAGAGTTGTTGTTGGATCTGGCTTTGCTGAAGGTTAGAGGGACTCTGATGCTGCAGGGGGAAAAAGTTCCCTGAATTTTCCACTGGCTGCAGGAAGAGAGCCCATTTAGTCATGGCTAAGTAATGTCTGCACACACACCAACTAATCTCATTAGGAGTTTCCGTTCCCTAACACAGGAGGGTTTTGTGAAGCCCTGTCAGCCTTTCTAACGCTGCAGTTGAAAGGGAGACAAGTTACATCTTTATTTACTTAGGAGTGTAGTGCTAAGACAATTTTATATAATGTAGCATCTTTTAGGTCATGAAGACTCTAAAGGTCAATAGTTACATTTCATTTCAAACAGAAGGTCGTGGTTCATCTTGTATTTTGCTCATACAGACTTTTCAATTATTTCGGATTAATGTAATTTATGCATAAATATTTCCATAGCATATAAATGGGGTAGCGGAAGTCTGTGTTATGATAAATACGTTTTATGCATCTCTGACAATTGCATGTAATTACAAAGTTAAAAGACTTTTGAACCAAGATACTGAGGTGTTGGCCGTATTTGAAAAATATATTCACCCACAAAGCCTTCCTGTATTGGTGCTTTACATATCTAGTTTTCAAGTGATTTTGTACATACCAATTTTGATTTAGTGGTTTGTGTAATTATTTTATGATGATTTTCTTTCATAGTGGTCATGAAACAAGTCTATGTTCAGAATTAGAAAGATTTTTGCCATGCACCACCAATCTTTAAATTAGAAGCAACAACTTTTTGCAAAAAAAAAAGTCTGGAGCAAACAAAGAAAATGGATTCTTGCTTGCAAGTGGGTTTTAGCTAAAGAAAATGTCAATAAATGTGAATAAAATGCTATGCAATAGGAAATAACACTTAGCTACTTACTTGAATTATCATGTGATAGCATTCAACTAGCAAATATTATGCAAAAAAATAGTGCTTGCAGTACACCACGTGTTTACCTCTGAGGATCTTCAGTGTTTCCTGTACTTCCTATGTCCAAGTGACACAGAAAAGTTCTTCATTAACATCAGTTTACAGAGGACTTCTATTAGTGGATTAATGACACAGTCTCCAGACACAAATGCCTCTTGATTTTCTAGCTGGGCAGTGAAGAATTTTTAGAATAGTGTACAAACCAGAAAATGCCTAATCTCTGTCTCAGTCAAATGCAGTCATCAGGAAGTGAAAGATTGTTTTCCAGTTTTGGAGGTTTATTTCTTGTGTAAAATTCTAAATTTTAGTGAAAGAAGTGCATTACTGGACATAGTGTTTAAAAACCTGTTGAATATGTTATGGAGCAGTTAGTGTGGTGTACAGCACCAAAACTTACTGAAGAGTGTTTCCTGGCTCTTACTATCTCTCTTTGAAATACAGACACTAAATTGTTCACTTATTGTATTAAATATAGCTAGAATTTCAGTGTGCTGTCTACAGAATCAGTGTAGCTGAAGCACATGCATACATATACATATACATACATACAGATATATATATACACACATATATATATGTAATCTATCCACACTGTATAAATTTCGTATGTTGTGTTTGCTCGACATAAGTGTAAAACATCTTGATGTCCTCAGAGAAACAGATGTTGTAGTAGTGTACTTCATGTTGTGTGCTCTGTAAATCTGAAAGACTGAATGAGAAATAATCCATAGATGTGTTAAAAATACAACTGGTATGTCTAGAAGAGAAAAAAAAAATCAAATATCATATAATGCATGATAGTTTCCACTCAAGTAACAAAAATAATTAACGGTGTTTTTACTGTAAATAGAATTTTATTCTTCACCTGTCTAAAAGTGTTAGGAGTATGTATTGTCTGCTAAGTGTTATCATCATTGCTTACAACTTGATTTTTCCAAATCGACTCTGTGAGTTGTTCCTAAAAAGAAAAAACCTACAGGCTTATATCCTTTCTGAAATCACCGACTCCACCTAGATGCAACAGCTGAAATAAGCAACTCAGTCTCAGGGGACAAACTCAGCTACAGCCTTCCTTGCAACTGTTTGTAACACCATGCACATGGACACTTTTATATGTAGAAACAAAAGGGTATTTTGTTTTATTCATTAGCAGTTCTCAGTGCTTACTGATTCACAGTGGTTCTTTGCTCTTGTTACTTGATGTTATTTCATTAAACTTAAATCATGGAAAGAAATCAAGTATCTCACTCCACAGACTGAAGCATTTCCCCTTTGTTGTGCAGTAAGTCCAATTAGGTAAACTTTGCCTTCTTGTTGTAATGCCCTTCTTGGGATGGAGGCATTCTTATGACAGAGTTATTCTTTGGGGCAGATACTGTTGGTCAAGTGAACACAAATGTTGATCAAAAACTGTTTCTGAAAGACTTAGCACAGAATGAAAGGAAATTTTCAGATTCACCAAGGTGCATGGAGCTTGCTGCTTGCTCCGAGGCTCATATGTTTGTTTACGTATAGGAAGGTAGCAGTATGTAATATGGACACGGAGGTATGTCCATCAGCTGTACAGAAAATAGAAATCTTAGCCTTGGGAATGCAATCACATGACAACATCTTGCTTCAGAAGAAAGAAATAGGTGCCAAAATAAACAGACATTTGGCTACTAAAGATAAGGGAGCACGGGATAAGGGTGGGAGCACCAATACGTAGTTACTGGTGATGCATGTATTTATAAAAAAGGATTTTAGCTAGTGTGTTTTGGTGACATCATATAAAATTTGTAAGTTCATGTAGTTACCATTTTCTCTCTGAAAGGTTCTCTGTCATAGTGCTAAATAATCTAAGATAGTGAAGAACTGCTAAATTAGCTAATGCTTCCCATAAAGATATGGCAGGCTGGACTCCTTTGTGCCATTGGGGTGATTTATCAGTCCGTAGTTTTCTTCTGGTGGAGGTGCCTCCAATGCACAGCATGCCTGGACGCTGTTGCTGGAATCCATTTTGGAGCTGTGACACTGATTATAGGACAGTTATCCTGGGCCAGTTTCAAAGAGTACTGTTGGTTTTGAGCTGCTGTCTGTGTTTGGTAACCACACCCAATGGTTCATGCCACAGGCTGTCACTGACGGGCCTGTGAGAGTCGTGTTGCGCTGTATATCCTTGGATTGATTCACCGTGGCTTTCTCCTTGGTGTTTCCCACAATAGGGAATCTCATTGTCTTGAATCATTAGACAGATGTTTGCTTCATCTGTGGCTTGTTAAATGAATCAATGAGTATTCTGGAGGTTGTTGAGAGCTCTTGAAAGACCAAGTATGTCTGTTCTCATGTTGAAGTATTTCGTTGAATAATGAATGATTAAAGATTTAGTCATGATTTTGAGGAGAATGTCAAGGTGTAGGCACAGGAAGTCCAGCTCACTGCACCACAAAATACAAGGCTGCATGGATGGTAACAAAGCAGATGAAGCACAGAGCGCCTCTCATCTGTGCACTTCACAAAAAGAAATTAATCTTTGTCCTTAAAACTTTCTTTAATGCATTGTGATTTTATGTGCCAGTAATTATATCAGATTTCAGGTTCCTAAGGCCTTGTTGTTAGGAGTGGATTTTAATTCAAAAGCTCTTTGAAGGAGACTTGCTGCTTTTCTAAAAGCAAGAACTAAAGAAAACACCGCCAATAAGCATTGATACGAAAATATCACAAAGGCACTACTTGCCAGCTAATTCAATGCCAGTTAATAACTCTGTAGTCAATTCTTCATTTTTTATTTTGTATGAATACTGTGGTAGTATTTTTGCACTACCAAAATGTACCGTGGAGCTGTCAATCTGCTTGATCTTGCTAGGTGCAATTCATGGGCAGTGTCTCATATCATACTGAACATCTAAATATTTAAGTAATGTTTTAAAGTTATATTGCAGTTAAGAACATCAGAGGCCAATTTTGCCCTGCCCTAGGCAGGTACAACTCAGCTGAAAATGATACCTTTTTTTTTTACTGTTTCAGAATTGAAGTTCTCAACACCATGTCTGATTTTGGGCTGCTTGCTGTGATTATCTAGAGCAGTGGCGTTTGTCCTTTTTGTTTCTGTGGATCCATAATTATTTCTGAGCAGCTGTGCCTACTGTAGTAGTTATGCAGCGCTTCTGCCTTGCTCTCAGGAGGAAGGTCCACTGATCCCTGCGTGCATAGGCCAAGTGTTGAAAACTGTTCAACTGGATGTTGACACCTATGGAATTTTAAGATAAATACCGATCGATTATGTAAAGAAATTTTTTGAAGACGATAGCAAGTGATCTGTCTACATCTTGAGCAGTTAGGTACAGCTCAGGATCTTCAGGAGAAGAGTGTCTGTAGGAAGCCACAAACTTACTTTGTTTTGATCTTTTAAAGCACTTAGGCATGTATTTACTTTTGAGTGTGTCAGCACTTCTGTTAATGCACTGAGACTGGCTGCATGTTCTGTGTAACTAAGGCACTGCAGTAGCTCTTGCTTGCTCTGTGAAGGGTCCTCCTAGTCTTCCATAGCTTTGCTCTAAATTTTGCAGTGTCAGGATGTACTGAGTGTGTGAATGATACTGCCCATTCCATGGCTTTCCCCGGACCCATTTCACAGAGTCTTTCCAGTCATGTCTGTGTCTCTGCTTACCAATTTACTACACAATATTTGAAGATTCAGAATATAACTTGGATGATCTTTGCAAATACCAGTTTATTACATGTTAATGTATTTTGGCTCTTGTGCAAACAATCCTGTCTTAGTTTCTTGAGCTTTAAAGTATACAATTTTCTTACCTCGTGGATCCTAACTTGAAGATCATTTGAAGTGCTGTGAGAATAAAAATCGTCGCTTATATATTGTCTTTTAGTTTTCACTGTTATTAAATTATGTAAGGAATGATATGCAATTTTTGTGATTATTACTAATCATTCAGAATTGGTAAAAGCTTTCTAGGGTCCGACCTAAGTATTAAGTCCCATTAATTCAATTTTACAAGATGTGTCTTTTTCTGAAAAATTAGTGAACAAGCAAAGATGTTTGTGTAAAACATGCTTTCGCAGCTGTAGACAAAAGAGTAGTCTTGGATTATATCCTTCATCTAAAGTATCTAAATGTTTTAAATCAAATGTCCTCCTATAAGTTTCCCATCATCATTTTGCAACACAGCTGATAGTTCATCTGGAAAACAGATTTCTATTCCACATCCATTTGCCTCTAATGTGGTGACAGCACCTCTTTACTATGTCTCTGTATATTTCTTCTTTTTTGTTGTTGGTCTTTTTTAATGAAAATTGATCAGATGTATTTCAGTTTAAGCTTTTTGAGAAGGATGTTAATGACTGTTATTGTTTTTAAATGTTTATATTGTGGTAATGTTGAGTGGCCTTTTCTGTATCAAGTCACAGTACAGCACAAACAAAAAGTTTATAGATTGAAGTACCACCATTATCTCTTCCCAGCAATTAACAGTAATTCATGTGAAGAAACAATCTTTAAAAAGCATTTAGAAAATCAGAAAAAAATCATTTTGCAGCTCGGTTAGTGAAATTTGGAGAAAGTTGACTACCTTCAGAGAATCTTCTTCCATGGTACGCTAACATAGCTGAGATGGGAATGTGGGTTTAGATTCTGGATATAGACCTCTGTGAAGTCTGGTGACTCAGAACAGACTCAGAGCAAGTGGCGTGTGTGGTTAGTTTAGCTAACTGTGAGCGTGGAATAGGGCTGCTATAGAAAGTATGACTGCAGCACTCCTTCGGTAGTGCCACTTCAGTGCTGAAGCTCTGTGATAAAAACCCTTGCAAAACAGAGCAGTTTGATTCCCTGGGAGCAGGGCACAGTAATGCTGACTGTGCAGTCTCATCCAAGTTGAGGAGGGGGAATAGAGCCTTTGCATTTGATTTAAATGTGTAATTTCATACAGGATTCAGCATGCAAGTCAAAATAGTGGCTGTTAGGTATCCTGAGCAGCGGAGACAATAACAAACCAGTTGGTATATTGATGTCACTTCCAAACATATGCAATCTGAGCATTTTGTACACAGCAAAGTTTGCTGTAATCATTGAAATAGTGTCTCATTTGTTTCTCATTCATCGTTTGCAGCAGCTGTGGGAATTAGTTTAAGCACACAGGATACAGACAGTACAGGAGAGTCACAACCAGAGCTTCTCTGTTCTGAAATGTTATGTATTCTCTGATACATTCTGTTGGGTTTAATGAATGAAGTTAGGTGAAATATGAAGGTGTGACCTGCAGGCCCTTGTTGGTGTAATAGGCAAGTGAATAATGTCAGAAGATAAAAATCTTTTAATTGGGTTTTGGTTTAGCTTAGTGCATGATAAACACACATATCAGAACTTTGATTAGCACTGAGAAAGAAGAATAGCAGAGCTTTGAGATTTTTACATGTAAGAATAATTCTTTATGTTTTTACTGTGAGATAATAAAAATACAGACCTTGACTAATGAATGCTGTGAGTAGTTGCTCATTTTTTATGGCTAGGGAACTTACACTCTGGCTTGTGCTTCAAGAAAAACTGCAATAGAACTAATGTTTTGGGAAGAAACTGTCCAGGTGAAATGATTCTGTATTTGTAGGTTACCATCTGCTGAATTGTGTTACACCATTTTGGTATAATGCTATAACTGACTCCCCTTGCAACATGACAATATGCAGGTAAGCCTGAATGTTATTTAATAGTTCAATGGCTCATTTTGCTAATCCAGCAAATTCTGAAAATTCAGTTTGCATGGTAAGGCAGGTCTGACTGCCAGTCTAAGCTGTGATGATCTTGCTGTGCTTCAGGTTTCATGAAAATTGCCAGCTACCTTGGTTTCCCTTAACAGAACTCCAAGGACTGTTTCCTGTCGTTTTGGCCAGGTTCCTCTCTGCTCACAGTATGAAAAAGACCTGCTTGTTTATCTGAGTTTTAGACTAGGAAAAATCAGTGGCAAGGGGAAGATTAGTTTAAAGCAACACTGGAGACAGCAGATAGTAATAATGTACCATTAAACATAATAGAGCCACTAGAACAAGTTACAAAGCATTCGGTCTGTTGTTGCAAAATTGAAAATTTTAGTACTTCATTTAAAGAAGGGAGTACAGATAAAGCATTTACATTTGGGAGTAATTATCGCTTGATATGTCAAGTAAACTTTCAGAATAGCCACTGTTCCTGGAGGTTGGAACCTCTGCCCTCTTTAGCGCTGGGAACATCAGAAATTTTGTATAGGATGGTCAAGTAATCATGATCTGCGTCCTACTGATGCCGACAAAAATATAAGAGAAAGTCATATGGGAAAAATAAACATATAGGACTGGCTTTGAAAGCAGGAGTCCCTCAGATTGCAGCATAGCACGTTGCCAGCGTGCCACAGATGTGCACCACATGAGCAGACAAAGCAGTGCGAGGAGTCTGCACTCATTTTATGTCTGTCCCAAGGTGAAGGGTTGGAGCCATTACGGATTTATGTAGTTTTGTTTATGGCTAGCTTTAGAAATAATTGAGCAGGTTATTTTTTAAGCCTTCACAGAGAAGAAGAGAGAAGCCACTAGCCATTTCCCCTCATGCTAAGGGCTTTTACTCCAGTGGGATTAAAACTGTTTCTTGAACTACATCCTTAAGGAGAATGTGTTGTAAAGGCAGTATCATCACACCTCTGCTTGGCAGGCAACCAGTCCTTTGTTGTAATAGTTGGGAGATTGCAGAACTTTCTTCCTTTGGACATCTGCCTCCGCTTTTCTCTGACTCAGTTAAAAAAATTAAAAACTGCAAACACTGTATTAGTGAATGTATCTACTTGAAGCATTACTGGACATATGCGTGAGTGCTTTCTATTCTGTGGTTGAACTTGATGTTATCCCTTAATATTTTGCTAGATCTTGGTGCTGTCTCTTTTGTGTTGCTCTTAACCACAGGAATCTGTTTATTTTTTTAAATGTGCTGGGCCGCAGCAGTGTGTATTCTTGGTTGAGAAGCAGACCTTGTAAATTTTTACTGTAAATAATCTTTTAAAATAGAATTTAAAGTAGATTACTATTATGCAGTAGTGGCAGAGTAGTCATATCTTGTATTGTTCTGTTAAGTACATCAGCCAGCAAAACCCTCTGTGGTTTTCTGGCACATCCTTAAACCAGTCTGTGTTTGGGTGGCAATATTACTGTAGTTTTGCAGTAAATCGGAACTTGTGTGCTGGGGCACCCCTGTAGCTTTTTCTGATGTTTCCACTGGGTGGTGCTGCAGGAATTTCTTTTTTTTTTTTTTTTCACTCGAATCTGCATTTCCCAGAAAGACGCCTCTAAAATATAATAGGAGGAAGTCCTGATTTAGAAAGTTTTTACAGTTTCAACACAATGGAAGGACTTGGAGGATGCTCTGACAGGAAATGTCCTGGTTGCAGCATGTGGAAAAATTACCAGCATTGTATATCATACAGTCGGTTCCCTAAAGTGTCCTGGATATGGATTGCACCACTAGTTTGATTTATTACCTTTAACAGAGAAAGTTCTGCATCAAATAAAACCAGGTATATTTACACACTTAGTTAAGAGCTTATTTTTTCAAGCCAAATTAAATTAGCAGTAAGATCTCCTTTGATGAATACTTGAAAACTTTCTGAGTAAACAAATTGATATTTGTTTTTCCTCCTTTCTGGCAGAATCACTCACTCCTCACCAACCACATCCTATTTATCACCCTTGAAGCATCTCTGTTGAGAAATAAAGTGTTAGGACTGACTCAGCCTTTTCTTTCAAATAGTTGTGAGCAAACATTTGGGCAGATTCGACAATTGTCTTTAATCTCTCATGATATGCTCATAGTTATACAGATGAATTTTCAGTGAAAAATGTTATGGCTGACTAATTTTTTAATTATTTTAGGAAAGTTTATTTTCTTGATTGACACTCTTGCTTCTGTAATTAAATGCAAAACATGTACTTCAATTTTTTATAGAAACGAAAAGGTAAAATAGAAAAATTGTCCTAGAGGGTTTATAAACTCTTCAACATTTCATATGGACATTCACTTTAGAACTATGTTTCGTATGTATATAGACACTGCCTTATTCCGTATTTTTCTCTCTATATACTCTTTGATGCTTTATATCGCATGGAATTTATTTTTGGAAATGTTTTGGTAATTTGCAACAATAATTTTTTAAAAATATCATATAGATATTTATTTTCTAAGTATTAATATACTTCAAAATGAATTTAGTTAGGTAAAATCTATATTTCTAGTATTGAGAAATGGTGGTTAAAAAATAATGGCGAAACAGTCACATTCTTGCATGTCGTATAGAAGCAGTCATCTCAAGGGTTAAAATGAACCTGAGACACTTAGAAAAATAAAACCAGAGCTGCTATTACAAACTGGGACAGATGTAGGAGGCCAGGTTTCCTGTGGCCCATTTTCCAGTTTCCTGGCTGCAACCTGCAGAAATAAAGGAAGCCAAATGCTAATGTGAATGAGAAACTAACAATGCCCCACGTCACGCTGCTCAGAGAAACGTGCTGGACAGAATTAGGATACAAAAGCAGTAAATGGACGTACAAAAAACATACACACGTTTTCCAGAGTGGTTGAAATGGTAAAAAAGGCATCTGTTACTGCTAAATGCTGTGTGCTTGCAAAAGCACACATGTGCCTGTAAGGGAAAAGTAAGTGGAGGTGTGTGCCTGCTGTGATGGGGCATACAAAAAGGAGCTGGATCTTTTGCAGCTGCTTTGGCTACAGAAGGAATCAACCGTTTCTTCATATGCTAAGGGAAATTAATTTCCCTGCCCTGACTCAGCCTCTTAATCCTTTTCATGTACATGTCTGATCACCATCTTTGTGTGACTACCTATAGGGCATAATGCTGGCTAACACCTTTTATGTCTTCCTGATTTAATTGATCTCCAGCTGTTTTTTTTCAGCCTCTGGGCACCCCAGCCAGTCTGTCCCACTCAGCTGTCCCTCCTCTGCCCCAAGTCCCACGACGTGGTTTATAGCTCAGGTTCCCAGATGTTGTTCCTCTGCAGACCCTCTAAAGCAGAAGGGACTGGTTTTGATCCTAACACCTGGAGGGATTCCCAGTTTTAGCCTTCAGAACTTGTTCATGTTGTTTGTCCAGGATCATCAGTTTATCTCTATTTTAGAAAGGCTGTAGGGGAGTTAACATGAAGAAAAAATACAAATAGGAAATGTAGACTTGGTGGGAGAACAGAGCTGTATTACCACTTTAACATAGTTGTATGGAATCTAAAGACCTCTGCAGAAGTCCTGAATGCTAGAGCTGCTTTCCATTTTTTCCCCTTTTTCATTTGGCTTTTCCTATGCAAGAGTCCTACAAAACTTAATGCTTCAAGACCTATCCTGCTTATCTCACAGTTCATGTCATATATCTTTCTGATACTGAGATTTTATTTAGCTAGATTTGTCTCTGAGCCTCCTGGTTTTCAACTGCTTGGATTTAAGATGCCTTGCCTATTTGTTTTCTTTTGCCCAGCAGGTTAATAACTGTATTTTTGGATCTTAATGCCATTTTACTGACTGACATTTTATCACATGGAAATTCATATATATTGTCTTGGTAAAAAAAAAGTTATGCAGTCATCAGCACATCTATTACCACGTCTTAACCATTTCTAGTGTAACTTGCATAATGTTTTCATAGTGTTGTTCATGCTGGTTGAAGCCAATCTTCTTATGCTACAGGGAGAGACAGTGTTTGGCATGTAGGCCCCTTGCCTAAGTGAGGAATTTGGGTAGTCCCTTTGCAGGAAACTCATCTCTCAGCTGGGACACTTTGCTCTATGCATGTCTCTGTCCTTTTCTATTATCCTTTCCAGGGAGAGCTTATGGTGTTGACTCTGCTGCTGCTCCAAGTTTATGGTGTTAGTCCCTCAGTTTGGTTGAAATAGGAGCAGAATTACCAGCACAGATACTCTTACTTGCCTTTTTCTGGTATCAGAAGACTTAAAATTTGGTGTGTGGAAAGCATGTTGTATCACGCTGATCATGCAGTTGCTAGGGTTTGTATGGGGGGAAGCACATTGCAAGGAATGTAAATTGCTAATGCAGATGGTGTGGTTAGTGTGGTTCCCTGTCACAGCTGCCAGAGAAACGGATTTTCAGAAAACTCAGTCCTGAAATACCATTTTGCTGTCTAACACAGCATTTCCAAGTATAATACCTTCTAACTATGCCTGTGATTATTTGCATCAGCAGTAGTGGAACTGATCACAAAGTAAAATTACTAGGCTATCTAGGTCAGGTCAAACTAGCAAATTTTGTTTCATGCCTTAGAAAGCACCTTTGAGTGTCAAATGCATTGTATAAATATTAAAAAAAAATGGTAAGATGGCAAAATCAGGTATGTCAGAGTTAATGGCTTAAAAAATTGACTCTTTCGTTGGTATGAATTTTGATTATGTTTTCCATGACACAGGATATATGTTTCTAACATAGGTTGTCTTTCTCATTCTGTACCATTGATGCATGTCCCTGTTTGAATAAGTTTTTTTTTAAACTATTTTTCTTCTAATCCATGTAATTCAGTATGTGGTTCCATGTATTATTTATTACCCTGCATTCAACTCTTGTACTGAGCACAGAAGTAACAAGAAGGAATATTTATTATTACTTTAATATTAATAAAGAGTTAAATGAAATGTGGTCACTGTAGGAAGTGACCACATCCTAACAGCCCCTTCTGTCAAAGTAAGGCACAACACTGAATTCCCTTTGAGTCAGTAAAAATTCAAAAGAATTAGAAAATACTTAAATGAAATACAATGTTTTCTGAAAATCTCCAAATCTTCACAATCATAATTTATAATGACTTTTAATATAGGTACCAGATTTTTGGTTGAATTACTTGTCTTCTAATACATCTGTCATGAGATTCTCTTGCTTGACCACTCAAATGAGGCACAAGTTAAGCCGTAGTAAACTGTGTGGCCATTCTGTCCTCCCAAGGGAGTAGGTAGTGCCTTGTGGAATCCAAAGCGGTTCCCACAGAGGAAGGCAGGTTAATATTTCTATTGGTCTGTTTGGAAATAATGTATCTTGCATCAGTTAAAAAATCTGTCATTGTAGGACCTTAGATTTTTACTGTTGTTGTGGGCAGAATGGGAATTTGCCATGGGCAGAATGGGAGCTTCAGACACAGTTTATTAGAGAAGCCTTCCCATTGAGCCTTCCTATTGAGTCTTCCCAAGGGGTGCAGTAGGGACCTCTTTGCTTTCCCAACTTCTTCTCAGAGAGGAGTCCATGCAGAGCATCCTGCTACAACTATTCCCCTGCAAATCACATTTTACAGGACGGAAATGAAATTAACACCAATACCAAATTCAAGAAATACGATATTTTACTTCATATATGCTTAGAACAAGGCTTCTGTTCAAGGTAGTTACAGTGTGAATATTCAGTGCAACTCAGACCTGAACACCTCAAGTTTGGTGGTTAGAAGAGTAGGATCATACAATTAATGGTCAGCTGAAAATGTAACTAGCATGATTTGCTTCATGTAGGAATCATAAATACAGTTGCTGTACCAGCAATATGGGAAACTTTATACAGGAACTCAGTGGCAGATGGAGGGATGAAGCACAATGCAGCATTGAGCTGTTTTAATCTCATTTCTACAGGGGCAGACTTGGGTCATACCAGTAGAAGATTTATGCATATACCAACTGAGCACATTGATGCTGAGTCCTGAGGTACACAGGTCCTTTATAAAGCCTGTCCAGAGCCACCAGCTTGGGAGAGTTGATGGTAAGGCAAGACAGGGTTGTGAGGAGCTGCCTAAATCTAATCCCACAGCCATCTGCCCTGGATCCAGCACCTGAAGTGACCCCCAGAGATTATCCATGCATCTCAGCTGGAATAACTGAGCCACTTCAAAAAGGTGGCAGTGACCTTTTATGTAATAACCTGATGGGAGTCACCTCTCCTTACTCACCGCGACATATGGTTTGTGGAGTGACTGTTCCTGTAGGATTCTCTCGCCCAGGCTTGTGCTGTTCATGCGTTTTACCTTACGGCAATGGCTGAGTCACCTTGAGTGCCACACTCCGAGGAAAAAATGGAATCCAAAACTGTTTGCATTTTATAGATGAGAAGCATCAGAAAACAGGTTCATAATGGAAAGTGTAGTACAAAGTTAGCTGTAGATTAGTCACCCCTGTGAGTATTCGTGGGCAGAGGTGAATGCGGATGGAGCAGGCTACAGCAAAATGTTCTTCACTTTGAGTTCAGTTCCACCTAACCTCTCAGAAGAGCCACAATTGCTAATCTTGTAGTTTAAGATCTGGATGAGAGAATTGCATCTCTGAGGTATTACACTGTTTTAGCTGACGATATGGTGGTGAAGTTTGAATTGGTACTTCTATAATTCTCATCCATCTTTACTTTCCATCTTTACTTTTACTTTCCATCTTTACATCCATCTTTACTTTTATCTTGGAGTTCTACTGACAGATCTTTGTAGCATGGACACATTTTAGTACAATTTTGAAGAAAGATTTACAAGTTATTTATAATCTACAAGTTACTTATAATTTTCCAGAGCAATAAAAGTTCAGATTGTGATTTCTTGTTAGGAAGAATTGTATGATACAAGCTGAAATTATGCAGGGTATGGCTGCATAATTATATGATGTACAGAAAAGAGGATTATTTAGGAGGAATAGGATTGTCTATAAATACACCTTTTTAGAAAAGTAAATTGCAAAATTTAAATGTATTAGAAAGTGTATATATATATGATATGTATTTGTATATTTATGATATCAGATTAATAGGGACACTTTATTATCTATGAGGTTATAGATAAATAATCTGTTAAAGAGGCCAATACCTGCAGAGAGGGTGTAGTGTAAAGGAACTTTTAAAGGCTGTAAAGAGAGTAACTGTCAGGTGTGTTTAATTCTAACTATAAATCTTTTTCTTGCCTTATTCTGTGTGGAAAAGGATTTGTATAAAATTGCAATGAAGCAAATGCAAACCTTTGAAAGTGCCAAACCATCCATATAGGCAGTTCTGTTTCCAGGATCCCTAACACTCCTAAGAGCCTCAAATGACCTTTGAAACTGCTGCATTATTACGGTGTCACACAGCTGGGCATCAGGGATAGGTGTTTTTGTCCTTGTCATTCAGATGGGATTCTCAGTTAATTAGAGAAATGAGGATTTTGAAGAGATAGTAAAACCATCGTTAATTCTGCAAACCCTTGTTTGACCAGTGTACTTAGAAATCATTTGGACCAAAACAGAGCTCCAAATTCTGTTTCTCTGTAAAACTGTTGACAACATTCTCTAGTATCATTAACTTGCTTTACACTGGTGAAGCTTATGCAATTTATTTTTCTTTATACCCGCGAGCCTTATGCACCTTGATTTCCTTCATGCTGGGGCAGACCTGCAGAAGCAGCTGTTCCCGCAGCCTCCCGCTGGTCTGTTCCTGCCGTGGATAGTTGGAAATCTTGTGCCCTCTTGTGGTGCGCACATCCATCCAGGGAAGCATCAGGCAGCCAGCCTGGCATCCTGGCCGTGTCATCTGCTAGGGGGCAAACAGCAATAGATTGGGAAACAAAATGAACAAGGGCGATAGAAATCGTGAGCTTGGCTAGATAAAAACAAAAATATCCATTGTTTGATGCACAGAGCTAAGTCA
Organism: Origma solitaria; assembly: GCA_013397895.1. NCBI lineage: Eukaryota > Metazoa > Chordata > Aves > Passeriformes > Acanthizidae > Origma > Origma solitaria. Next base: position 1,197,840 of record VZRL01006550.1, on the reverse strand, counting down.
GGTAATAGCCCCATTAGCACCATGGTCAATTAACCCATCAAAATACTAGCAATAAATCTGTGTGACATTACAAATCCAAGAATCAGAAGAGGCCAAGAAAAAAACAACAACTTGATCCAGTGCTAACATGCTAAGGCTGGGAATGTTTTTGAAAGCGGGTGAAAATCTCTTTTTCTGATTCTATAGTTTGAAAGGTCAATTTTAGCTGCATCTTCATTAAAATGGTAAGTTGTTAGCAGTGATAATGCTCCCAGATTTTAAGTTGTGTATATACCTGTGCTGAGTTGGAATATAGCCAGCCTCAGTTTATCCTTTTATTGCAGTGCCTGAACAAAAGGTTTTTTCTAGGGAAGGCTCAGTAGCACAGGCAGTTAGCAGAGGAAAAAAGATACTAAAACAACCTTTAGCAGAGGAAAAAAGTATTCAAGCAACCTCAGATGTGAGACTCAGGCACTGTTAAACATGTTCCTAATTCTCAGTAGTATGTATGATAATGAAAGAAAAGATCCCTGTTAAAGAGAGATTCAGGGTAAACATCACTTACTTTACTGTGCTTAAGTGTACTGAACTTGCAGCATTTCTGAAAAATAAGGAATGTCTTTTGAGCTATTTGCATTGTCAAACAGAAACAGCAAAAGTAATTTCAGGCCCTGGAAAAAACAAAAGGGAAAGGCAGAGGCTGTATGGTGGTGGGAGGGGGAAGGGATGTGGTTTCTGGTCCTGACAGTAAACAGCAGGTTTTTAATATAATTTCAGTGGATAGTCATATTAAGTCTTTCCTTCCACCTCTGTAAGTTCCTTTGAAGAGTGATTGCTTACATTGAATGGCAGATGCCATTGACCTTGTACAACGTGAACTATGTGGGCAGTGCTTTTCTAAATACTTCCTCTATTTTACATGTCCCTTCAGAAAACAGCAGTGGGAAAATACTGAAACAGCAGTGGAAGACCTGTAGGCCTTGTGGATGTTTGGTTGTAAATGATATGGTAGCTTCCTTTTCTCAATTACGTAGGATGACTCCTGCAGAGCTTATTGTTGAAATGAGCGTTGGGTGGAACACCTGCTCCCAAATGTTTTTCACACTGTTGCTCTCCTTTGTCCCTTGTAGGTATGGAGAGTGCAATCACACTGTGGCAGTTCCTTTTGCAGTTGCTGCTAGACCAGAAACACGAGCACCTCATTTGCTGGACGTCTAATGATGGCGAATTCAAGCTACTCAAGGCAGAAGAAGTGGCTAAGCTGTGGGGACTCAGAAAAAACAAAACTAATATGAATTATGACAAGCTGAGCCGTGCGCTCAGATACTATTATGACAAGGTAAATTTTATTATTCTCCTGCAGACTAAGAAAATAGAAATGCTATCAGTTAATATTTCTCCTCTCTGTGGAAGCTATTCAAAAGTTGCTCTAACTAGTCAAGATACTAAAAGGAGAAAATTGTAGAACACAAATACACAAATATTGTAGAACTCAAATCTTGCAATTCACATTTCTCAATTTTAGACTCCAGTAAATTCAAGGAGTTTCCAAATTGTTTCCGCACCCTTCTTTGGATGAATATTATATTGTTTTTACTAAATGATATTAAATCTTCTCAGGATTAGTTCTCCTTAAATGGATATTTTTTTAATATGTTATCTAAATTCCAAGTTACTAGGTTTTACTATTTCCTATATTCTTGAAGATTAAATATTAATAATAAAGACTGTTACAGATTTTGTATATTAAAAAGGAAAACTTCATAGACACGCTTAGTGGCCTGTTCTCACCTTGATTGTCAGAAAAGATGGTGTGATGAGATTATACAGTGAGTAACACCAGTGTTTAGCTCAGTTAGGGCGTATTTGCTGCCTGCACAAGGCAGAGGAAAGTAGATATTGCTTCTGGACTGACCTTAGAGTACTGTTATGTATGATTTGTAGTGCACTAATTCTTGAAGGGCACAGTGGGGCTGAATGCTATGCAGTCAGGCTAACACAGTGTTCAAAAGATATGTTGACTGCCAATTAACAGTGAACAAGTTGATGATCAGACTTTTCATACTCACAAGGACTCTTTCTCCTGAAAAATTTTTCTGTTTCCAATTTAGAGCTGTTAGTGTTTTGTCCACTAGAAGTCAGATTTTCCCACTTAACATGTTTCAAAGGTGGCCTGACTGAGAAGGCACAAAAGGATTCAGTGAGGACAGTGCAGCGGCTGTTCTGAGCAGTCAGTGTGATGAATCCCCTTCACTAAGTGCTAAAAAGGCTTCTGCTCAGCATGGGGAAACTTGCTTCATTATAGGACTCCAGCCCCTCTGGTTATAAACTTGACTGGGATCAATGGAGACAGAGTGCCTGCTGGTGCATGAACAGCATAGCCAGGCAGAGCCCAAATACACAGTTCGTGACTGAACAGACATTGCTTAAAAACAAGGATCAAGATATTTGTAGCACTTGTGCTTTGAGATCTCTCTGATCTTTTCGAAGTAATGGAATATAATGGCTCCTTACCAGAGACTCTCTTGCTTCTTTTATCCCTTAAACTTTTTTTTTAACCCATTCTGTTTTCAGTTCCCCACCCCCAGCGCACACACACACACACACACACACACACACACACACACCTTTGTCATCTGCTTTGTCTTTGCTCAAGCAGCATCTGCCGGAGTGGCTGTACAGTTTCTTCATCAGGGCTCTGGCAGAGGCAATTGCTTGCTGTTTGTAGAGATGGTCTTCTGTCTGACAGTTTTATCTAAGTGTGGCACAAGGATTTGGACATTTTTTCAGGAGTTCTGCAGCCCAATAGACATCATAGCTCCTAGATGGAAAGAAGGATAAGTTCTTTCTTCCCCATGTATTACAATTAAGGTTTGAACCCCAACCCAAACCTATTTCTATTTAAATTGAAAGAGTAACTCCTTTAGAAGATAACAGTGGGAGCTTCTCACTTTGTGGGTATAGTGTTTTGGGTCCTGTAGGTTCCCATACAATGGGGAAAGGTAGATTATTGGGAGGGTGCAGAGGGACAGAGCAACTTGCTGCAGGTTTTGAAGTGTGAGAGAGAATGGGGTAAAATAGGAGATCCTGGTAGATTGGCAGGGAGTGCTCAGCCTGAGTTCAGTCCTCAACACTTCCTCTGCATTCAGTTCAGTCTATACTGCAAAGCGCAGAAGGGAAGAAGTCGAGAAGGGGAGGAAAGACGCCTTGACATTCTTCTTTCCCCCCTGCAGAACAAAAGAGGAAGGGCTGAAGAGATGAAAGAGCCCCTCTCAGACTTTAATGCTCTTTTCCTCTAGACCGTTCACCAATTTGTGGGATAAATACAAAAGCAGTCTAGACTCCGAGTTAGCCTTAAGGAGCCTTCTGAGATCCTCGTCCCCTCCCTACTTGTGTGCAGTGAGGGATGTGTTGGCAGCTGGGGGTGTTGGGGCAAATGGGATGCACATGGAACAGATGGGACAAACATTGAGCTGCAGATGGGGGAGTGGCAGCAGGAAGGATAGGCAGAACTATGGACAAGACTTCATTTGCATTGTGGAATTATCGACAGGGACTTCTCTACCTATAACCTAAGTGATCTGGCTGCATGTGAGTTTGAGACAAGGGTCAGTGAATTTTTAGAAATTATGGTGGCATGTGGGCTGGACCTTCCTTTCTTGGACTGCCCTCTGCTTTTACTGCAGACAGCTGACACTGAACTAATGTTTCATGGTCTATCTTTGAAATTATTCATCATGGAGAAATAAAACCTGATCGCTGGATAAATGGGGGTTTATGAGCTCTGCCTTTTGCTTGGGGGAACACTGGCTTGTTAAAATTCATCATCTGATTCATCTGAACTTAAAAGTAAATTAATTCCAGTACTGGAGAAAAATAACACAATTAGGACAAGTTCCTTAGCCTGGCTTTGAAAGCAGGCATGACATGCTGTTGAGGCTGATGGCTAGATTTATGTTAAATTCACATGAAAAGCACCCCAGGAAAAGTAGAGTATGGCATGTCTTGATTGTAATTTGCCACCATGATTATAGTTGCTAAAGGTTTGTAGATAATCTGAAGACTCCATTTCCTGTTTCATTTGTTCCCCAAATTCCTCCCCTCCACCCAGACACACTGTTATTTTTATTTAATGCATTTCCCCTATTGCCTCAACAGAGCAGCAGCACAGATGACAGATAGCACTGAGGAAAGGCATCCTGCACTCTACCTACAGCTTGTGTCCATCATGTCACACACTTCTGCCGGTCAGAAATCTCTTGTAATGCTTTCAGGCAAGGAAACGCTTCAGCACTATTCCCACACAGAGCACTTTAGCTTGAAGTAAAATACCTTTAAAAGTAGGGTTAATAAGTTTCCTTTTTTATCTTGAGTTGCCCAGTTATTTTGTTTTTCCAGTAGGTGTAATGGCACATGTCTTTTGGAAGTCACCAGGGATTTCATGACTACTGAAAATCCCTATGAATATTTCAAGATGACACCACAAGAGAGAAGCTAGTGAGTTTTTCCCATGAGGGTTTTTATTTTGAGGGAAAGAGAGTGAATCCAGGAAATTACATGCAGATATCAACATTAATAGGATGTAGCAGTTGTGGAAGTCAAGTCCTCAGAAGTTAGAAAAAAAAAGAATTACAGTTCCCTGGATAACCCTAATATTTGCAAGAGTTATGCTGCATCTTTAATTACACAGTCATATACTGTTGTGATGAGCAGCTATTCAATATTTTTGCATCCTCTCTGAACAGTGTGTAGCCCCAGGCTTTACTCAGTGAGTGCTATTCAGTCTGTTTCAGTTTTAGTTTCAGTTAATGGCTGCCCACTTGTTTAGATGGCTTGGCAGTATCATGTATAATATTAAAATAACATGGGCTGCGCTGTGCTTATTGCATTGCAGGGGACAGGGCTTCTCAGGTGCTCTCAGGATTCAGAGGTGCCAATGCATTCACTCCCCCCAATAACAGGTCAAACCCTGTAACCTGGTTACTAGTTCCTATTTTTAATGTCCAAGTGTGGGTGGGAGCATGGAAGAATTGTTTTGGGATGAGGGTCCCTTGCTTGGGTGCTTACAGAATAAAGTGATAATGAGAACTATTACTTTGCTTTTGGGAAGGTCTTCTCTGAAGATACCTCAGGGGAAATTGAATCCTACAATGCAACAATAGTGTGATTGTGCTGGAGTCCCAGCTGTACATTTTGTAGTGGTGCAGGTAAGAGGTGTTACAAGGAAATACTTTAAGGAGCATTATTAGAAAGTACATTTGTAGAAAACTGGAAGGAGCTTCATCCAAGAGTGATTTGTGGAAGTCAAGAAAGTGCTCGGCTGAAATGGCATAAATGGTTGTATAGTGCTATCCATATGGAAGGATGGGAGTGAAGAATTTGATTCTCAGTAAGAGGTGATGGATAGAGAAAAACCAAGAACACCTGCCTTGAAAAGAGCCATAAAATAGTTCATGTTTGATTTGAGTGGAAAGGCATGTCCAGTGAACTGCAGTAGACTGAGCAGAGAATGGTCATAGGTGCCAGCCAGAGAAATAACCTTTGCCTTCCAGATGGAGGTGAGTGAGGAAAGACTGAAATCCAGCTGAATGAGAGCCTTGATCTTCCAAAGGTCAGTACAGGTGCACAGTGTAATAGCACCTGTGCCTGCATCAAAAATTTTACACAATCTGGCTTCTACACACACAGTATAATAAGCATAACTGCATAATCGAGGATGTTAGCAGAATCTGCCTGTCTGCATATGCTGATGTGGACAGCCCCCCATTTTTCAGAGCAAACCATCCTGCCACAGGTACCTCCTGCCAGCTTATGTATTTCAGACACTGGGGTGTGAGCAGCCCTCTGTCTGGGCAGGGATCCCAACAGCTGGAAGCAGCCTGGATAGAGTTCTGTGCGGAATTCGTAGCCTGTGTTTCTACACGTGTTGCACCCCTCAATACTCTTGGGAGTCAGGGAACTTGCAACACATCCAAGTTGGGACTCAGGAGCAGCAGCTACAGCTGTGGTCCTTCTTTTTCCTGACGAGGGATGTTTAGTACCTACAGACCAGTTCATCCTGCTCTGCCATAAATTTTGGGATGTCAGGCACCCTGATTATAGGTCACTTCCTGGGAGGAGGGAAGGAGTCCCAATCTGGTCTTCTGCTCCTGAGGTCCGTCATTAGTCTGAAGTTTGACTAGGAAGTGGATCCCATTACCCTGCTCAGTCTCCCAAGTGGCTCCTGCAGCCAGCAAACTTGCAAGCTAAGAGGTTTGGGCTAAAGCCACTAAAATCCTTCAGTCACTCTTGGTACTATAGTTAGACATTTGCTCTAAATGGCTCAAATAGGGAGTAGGAGTCAGAGCTGATGAAAATAAAGCACAAATGCGTGGTAGATTTCAGGAGGGCTTCCAAAAGTAATAGTGTATATGCATAGCTGACATGTCCCCTCCCCAGTATTTAGTTTAGTTCCGGGGGAACCAGTCCACTGAGCCTTTGGCATCCAGCTCAGCCAGCTGCTCTGTGGAGAAGGACAGGGGCAGAGGACACCCATCCCTCTCGCTGGTGATTCAGAGCTCTCTGGTGAGGCTGGCTCTGGAGGGGCTCATAAAGCGAGTACCTGAAGTGCTGGGGTGAGACTAAGGCTGAGCTCCCTAACACGGCTGATGTGCTGGACCAGGCAGCAGGCAGTGCTGCGTGTGGATTGTATCAGCAGCTTTCTGAGCACTTCTCAACGGGCTGGGGTGGTCACCTTTGCTGTAGTCACTGTTTTGTAGGCTGGGGGCAGAAGAGGGGAAGTGTGACGTGTTCAAGTGAGAAACAGTCAAGAAGCCAAGAGCAGAGGGGCATTCCCTGTTCCCTGCCCTGAGTGTCAGAGAGTGTTGCCTCTTGAGAAGATTTTTTTTTTAAGCTGTTGGACTGGAGCCCCTGCTCTTATCCTGGCTCCTCCCCAGAAGCTGCATGGACCCAGCAGTCCTTCCCTGCCTCCCGGCAGCCCTGGCCAGCAGCCGCTAGTACTCATTGCAAGCCTGCTCATGAGGGAGTTTACCTAGAAAATTCAAACAATAAAATAGGGCTAAGTGTTCACATACGCTTACTGTCCTGCTACCAAGCAAGTGGTCAAGTCTTCGTGCAGATGCATTCTTTGCCCTTTCAAACTGCTTGTTTTGGTGCCTGTCACTGTCTTCTGTGGTTTTGAACATAATAGCTTAGAATGATTCTGACAGATCACTGAGGTGATGGTAAAAATATGCTGCTTTTTACTTTCAATTATTTGTAAAAAAATATAGAAAAGTCGGTGCGTTTCAGAGGCACTTCATTAATTTGTGTCCTTATTTTCTCTTGCATGCTGGTGGAGATTTCCTCAGGCTACACATTTAAGAGAAGCCTGCAAAGTGCTTGAGGGATCTGCAGTTGAATCTTTTCATCTCCAGCCATCGTTAAGTGGGCCTTTGCTGCAGGCTGGCGGAGTCGGAGGAGCAGCACTGCGACATTCTTAAAATATAACTATATATAAAAATAACAAAGGAAGGATAAACTCACCAGCCCCTTCAGTTGCTTTTTATAGCAATGTTCCCCCGTTTCAAGCCTGCATCAGTGTAAAAGTGCAACCCTTAAATACATTTAATCTTGTTCTGCTGGGAGTCACATTTTCCAAGGAGAATCTCAGTTGCTGGCGCTTGAGCAGAGAGGAGCCATTATTTTAAATTAAAATATATATATTAAAGAACTAAAACAAAAATCCAGTTGGGATGGGTTTTTTTAATATGTGAGTACTTCTGAGGTTTTGCTTTTTTGAAAAAGAATGCAATGCAATACTGAGAGTGCAGAAGAAGTGCATTCATCCAATGTTGCACCTTACTGGCAGTGAAAAAATAACCTAGGCCAAGTCCAAAGCCATGGGAATTAAAGCTCATGCAGACTGAAGTCCTGTGGGCTAACTATTTGTCCTGAACCTCTGGAGGACAAAAAAGACACTGCAGCATTTGCCAGGTGGGTTGATGTGTGTACAATTCAGCATGGAAGAGGGCAGCTTTGTGTCTTTAGTCTGAGCTTGCTGAATTTTATTCTTCTCTTTGCTACAGACCCCTGTTATCAACTTGGGAAACAACGTTTTCCATTTGTGCCACAGCTCCTGACCTGCGATGCAGAGTTGCATCCCAGAGTTCTTTGTAGGGTTAGTTTTGTATTCAAGAAGGTGCCTGAATAAAATGCCAGAACTTTCAGACAGATGAATTGCAGAGTGCAGTAGCTCAGCTGAAAGACAGAAGAGGTTCTGATAGCCAAGTGCCGATCCTTCTTTCACAAAATGATCCTTGTTTTTGTGACTGAACAAGGTGTAGTGCAGGCTCTTACAAGCACCCAGCACTCTGTAGTGTCCATATACAGAGAGAGATGATGTTTGTATTCCTTTTCCTTTTTTTTTTTTTTTTCATTTTCAGTCAATTTAACAAATGTTTCCACTATTGATGTTAGGAGCTGTGGTAGAATGAAAAACCAATTAGATTTTTAGGAAATTTGTAAATATTTACATTTCCATATGTGCAGCAAAGCAGATGTCTGCAGAATACCAGCTGGAGGTGCAGCAGATGTGCTGGACTAAAGGGAAGCCTCTTGGAAAGGGTTTTTCAGAGATGACTTCACAAACTCTCTACCAGGGGCTTCAAGAAGAGAGAAATTAGCATGGAAATCTCAGGGCGTATTTCTTCTTTTGTTTCTTTTGCTTATGGTGGTGAATGTTCCAGTCCCCAGGCCAGGCCAGTTGGTGTCAGCTTTGGGGGGCTTAAATGAAGGAGTTTGCCTTCTTTGTGGAATGCAAGTGGTGGCATGGCTCGAATCCACAAGGCAGCAGAGTTGCTTTTACTGTAAAAAAAAAATACCCAAGCTGCTTCAGAGGAAGCAGAAGTAAACCAAAGCACCAGTAGGTCTTTGTCACCTAGTGATGGTGATTTTGTTGGAAAGCATGAGCAGCTGGGAGTGGACTCCCTGGCTGAGCAGAGAGAGGTGTTGGAATGAGCCAAGGGTGATCAGTATTTGCAGCCCCAGGAAATGACCTGCGTAGCTTGATGAGGGAGCAGTGCCCCCCGCCCTTGTGTTTGCAGTACCATGTGCCTCTAAAATGCTGATCTTTCTAGCACCTTCTTTGTATTTGCAGAACATCATCAAGAAAGTGATCGGACAAAAATTTGTATACAAGTTTGTCTCCTTTCCTGAGATTTTAAAAATGGATCCGCATGCTGTGGAAATCAGCAGAGAGAGCCTTTTGCTGCAGGACAGCGACTGTAAGATGCCTTCGGAGAGCAGGGATCAGCACAAGCACAGCTTGTCAGCACTGAAAAGCACAAGCCGTAATGAATATATCCACTCTGGCCTGTACTCCTCTTTCACTATCAACTCTCTGCAGAACCAGCCAGACCCTTACAAGACAATCAAAACAGAAAAACTGGAGGAGAAGTCAGAAGGAAACACACCAGTTGAAGAAGTCCGGACTGTTATCAGATTTGTGACAAACAAAACAGACAAACAAGTTACAAGGCCCATGGTGTCATTGCCTTCTACTTCTGAAACAGCAGCTGCCTCTGCTTTCCTCAGCTCTTCAGTATCAGCTAAAATATCTTCCTTAATGCTTCCCAACAGTGCCAGTATTTCATCTCCATCATCATCCTCCTCCAGGTCACCATCTCTGTCTCCCACCTCACCCCTCCCTACAGAACCCAGGAGCTTCTTCCTTGAGTCCAGTTGCCACGACTCAGATTCCCTTGAGCCTCTGAACCTCTCCTCAGGCTCCAAGGCTAAATCCCCATGTCTTCCCCCAAAGGCTAAAAAACCCAAAGGCTTGGAAATCTCTGCCCCACCTATGATTCTCTCCAGCACTGACATTGGTTCCATCGCCCTCAACAGCCCCGCGCTTCCTTCGGGATCCCTGACTCCAGCTTTCTTCACTGCGCAGGTAAGACCTGCCTGTCTCCAGGCTTTCCCTTCATGTGGCCAAGTGTTAGTTCTATGGGTCTATCATCATCTGATGGGAAAAATACCCCAACATACAGGAAAGAGGAAAACACAGCAGTGCTGTGAACAAGGGGTGGAAAGAAGGTTCCTCCTGGGGTTTGTTCCTAATTGAGTGTGGGAAAAGCCATCACAGTTCACAGACTGCCTGGCAGGATTAGGAGATAGGCAGCTGTTAGTGAATTGTTTATCAGTTCAAACCAATCTCCAGATCTACAAAACAAACAGGAAAAAGGCAGAAAGAAAACCACAGGGGTTTTGTAGGTCACAACTTGAGCATGTGGGATTCTTGGTTAGATTTCTCTGCTAGATGTTGCATCCATACAAACAGTGAGACTTTTTTGTTAATTTTTGAATACAGAGCAAATTAAGTGGTTTCTAAGAGAGGCTCTGAAGTCAGTTTCAATTTCCAAAGTTGTACAAATCCACGGAGTACTTGCCAGAGCTTCCCTTCAGCACAGGCCTACTGAGTAACCAGAAGGTTATTTTATTTTTTAAAAAACATATTTGTGGTAATGTCAACAGCAAGTTCTAATTTTCAAGCAAGTCTAGGAAAAAAACCTTAGGACTTCAGAGCAGAAGGGGAAAATCTATATAGATATGACTCAGTGTGTTCATTGGTGAGTTTTGTCTTAAAATACCTCCTCAAAATTAGCAAAAAAAAAAAAAAATCCATGAGTAAAATTATCCCAATGTGGAGCATCCCCCAGGATCTCCAGACCTGAAATAACAGTTGATGCAAATACTGGCACTGAATGTAGCAAACTGGACAGTAAATAGATAAGCACAAAAATGTGTTACAGGCCCTCACTCACTTCAGGCTGTCTAGGAGACACATGGTATCCAGAATCCTATCACCTCTCCCCTCTTGGAAGGTGTTGGAGGTGTTTGTGTGTCTGCACGGCACAAAGGCTTGGCAGAATTGAAGGTGTTGGCAAGTGCTCTCAGCCAGCACAGCACTTGCTCTTCCTGAGCTTTTCATCTGGCTGCAGAGCAAGTTTGTGCAACTCAGGCACACCTGTAAGCCACTGAGATACAAAATTGTGTCACCAAGAAAGAGTTTGTGGGCTGCCACCTGTCATTTTTGACATCATAAAGCCTTTAAGTGAAGTTGTGTTTGGCAGGAAGAACAGAAGTGTGGCAAACCAAAACTGAGATATATTGACAAGTTATAACCTCTAACTGTGGTATAACCACAGTATTTTGTCTGTAGGGAGCAAATCTGACAAATCATATCAGATGCCAACCAGACACAATGACAGTGTGAGTTATTACAAACCTGCTTTAATCTACTGCTGCCCCAAACCACAGGATGAACAGAGATTTGTTTCCTCACTTTGTAATTATTTCTTTGAATATTTAATTTCCCATTCATCTGTAGACTGGTGTACTTACTGCCCTGAAAGATGTAGAAGGGAATTATGATGAAGACTGTGGCACTCCTTCAGCAGGAGGGATAGCTAAGGAGAGCGTGACACAAAGCCACCATAAATCTGTTTTACAGTTTGTCCTATCACAGAAGAGGCATATGGCATCTGTGTAGGATAGTTCCTGGGTCTAATTATTTATACTTTTGGCTATATAGCGACATAGCTTTTATCCTCTCCTTTAGCCTTCTTTTTCTAATGTGGTTAAGAAGCACCCTGCATGCTAAACACTTCTCCTACTGAATATAAAATAAAAAGTACATAACAGCTGTGTTCTGATAACTGTAGTATCACAATGCAAAATAACTAGAGCCATCATTTAGGCTGGAAATATGCTGTTCATCCCATTATTCAAGGAAGAACATGCATCATATCTCAAACATTCTCTGATTTATCAGATCCCAGTGCGAAACAGCTGCTGCCATGAGCAGGTGCAGAACAGGATGTGTGCTTCAGGAGTGATGTAGGTTCTGAGAAGGTCTTGCTGCCTGAGAGGGTATTTCAAATGGCTTTCCACTGTACCTGCTGGTCATGAGGAATACCCTCAGGTGGAATGCTGTGAAAGGGCACATGATACCCACAATCAATTTCAGAACAGAAATGTATGTGTGACAGCACTTGCTTGTTATCTAACAGCTAGAAGTGACAAGATGGTACTCACATTGTCACAGAAGTCAGAAGCCATAAGCATCATCACTTAACATAAGCCTCTCTGTGCAATGAATTATTTCTATTTAAACTGTTCCTGTGCTTAGATTATAATGACGTTTGTAAAGTAGGAGCTTCCCAATGGGTTCCACATCTAATACCAGATGTACAGCTGCGTGAGGGCAGAAAATGAAGTGACACATCAATTTCCGCTTGTAATTTAGGAATAGCCTGTCCTGTGGTGTTGTTTACACTTAGGTTTCCTCTGGTGGTTTTGATGCTTGGCTGATGGCAATACTGAGAACAAGCCTGGGAGGCCCTGTGCTCTTTTTGCATTAAATATTAAACAGATTTCGAGGCTTACTTTGGCTGGCTCTTGGTTCTGGCAGAACTTGCAGGCATTAGTGCTCATCAAAGGATACAAGCTTTTGCTTAGCACTGTTGTTAGGCACGTTAGCATGCTTCCAGAGGTGAACGGAGGGCAACTCAGTTTCAGGTCTCTCTGAAGACTTGCTCTGGCTGCATCTAGGTAGGAATAAACACCTCCAAGTTTTCCTCATTATTTTCAAAAGACCCCCTCAAGAACTGCTCTTTCAGTTCTGGATGTCTGCAACTTCTTAGAGAACAAAAACCAACAGAGGCTGCTCACTGGAGCTCTTAGTACAGTTGGCACAATACTGTGTCCTTAGTTGAATGTTGTTGGGTCTTGCTGCTTACATCTTTGGCTTTAAGGTTAGTAGGCTCTTCTGTAAGTAGATCTGAGTATTTATCCTGACCTAATTCAGTGTGTTGTCAGTCTCATAAATCTCCATCGATAGCTGCCTGCCAATGGAACATGAGCTTGAAATGTGGCGGAGGAAAGGGGCTCTCACTGGTGCTGCTGATTTCCTTCCCCATGAAAGCACCACAGTGCTGGGAAGAGAGTGTAAAGGAGCTGTTCACAGGTGCCTGCTTATCAAGTGGGTGGTTTTTTTGGTTTTTTGTTTTGTTTTGGGTTTTTTTTTTTTTAAGAGCTGTCACTTGATGAGATCAAGACTGAAGTCTTATCCTTGCCAGGCCTCCACCCACTTTTTGCCCCTTTTGTTGTCATGCAGATATATCCCAACCCTGATTGGTACTCCTGTGACCTGCTGATACACTGCATCAACAACTTTTGCTCTCCCAGTGATACCACAGGTTTACTACTCCTTGGGGCTTAACTGTGGTTTCTCCCATGGGGTTTGGTGTTTCTGATGCACCTTCTTCAGCACAAGAAAGGTGGCAGGGTCCTTTCCCTGCACATTTCTCCACAAACCCCACTTCTTCTGAGATTCTTTAGCAAAACCATTCAAGAGCAGCCAAGGTCTTTGTATTAAACAGCCTTTCAGATACCTGAATCACCAGGATAACTTTAATGTTCGCTGCTCCTTGTCTTTCCCATCTCTTCTGCTGATGCCAAACTAATTGTTTGACCCTGTTGTGAACTGCAGTGCAAGCATGTCACAGCAGGTCTGTGCTCCTGTGCATCTGCACAGAGCCCCAAACAGTGAAGTGGATGCCTCAGGCACTGCTTTGCAAATGATGTCTGAGATACTGGGAAATGCACGTGAGCTGTGGCAGTGCCTGCGTGAGCCTGCTCTCTGCAGGGTCCTGGCAGGGAATGGACTGATGGGCCCTGGTGCCAAGCAGCTGCCAGGGGAGAGCCCCGGCTGCAACTGCCCAGTGTGGGAGCTTGTATTTCTGGCTCGGTGGTTACTACAGGGAGATGCAGATACTCTCTATCTTCTGTCTTCTCTTTACATATTTTAAACTCTGGACAATTCAGCAGAGCACTGTGGCAGTTGTCCCACACAGCAAAGCGCATGCTTGCTTGCTAAGTGTGTACTCAAATTCCATTAAGTGCTTTGCTAAATAGGACTGATTTTGATAATTGGCATCAAGATTACTGGTGAGATTAACGCATTATGCCATTACTTTTTTCAAAATTGTCACACGTTCTTTTTTGGAATGATAAAAGTTACTCTGGATACAGAATAATTCACATAATTCAAATGAAGAATTAAGATTTGCATGTGCTGTGTTAACTCCCCTCCAATTGTGCTTTACGAATGGTGAGGGCAATTCCAGCAATTCTTGTGCACCGTGGCACTGGAAGGAGGCACCTCTGAGTTGGGAAAAGCCTTGGATTCCAAGTTCTTGCCATTTTGGTTCTTCACAAACAATTAGCTGTGCTCTCTGCTGTCCCCCTGGGCACCCAGCCCACACACCTGCCTCTCCCTGCTCAGCCCCTGCATTGCCAGCTTCTTGAAGGTTCTTCCATGGAAAAGAGGCGCCATCAGAGGAGTAAACGCCACAGGCCAGCAGTGACTCTTTCAGCTCCACACACGATTGCAGTAATGCTTCAAAAGCTGCAGTCAGGTCAAGGAATTGCTGCCCTTCAAAAGGTAAAAACTGATTCTGAAGGAGACGAGGTGGTGTTGGCAGGCACTGGGGTACACATGGTGTTATTCTCTGTGTTACACAGTTGCATGAGTCTGTTCAAATAAACAAAGCAGTACATCTTGTTAAGCAAATAGAAATGAAATCAATTTGCATATGAAGGAATATTAAATGTGCAGGTACTGACCCCTGCAGAGACAGGATGCAGGGCTGCATGGACAGCTGCTGCTGACCATGCTGTGTGTCTGAATTCACTGGGAAATAGAGCTGGTAGATGATGTGTACGGCCTTAGGGGTGGTGAGTGCTGCATGAAGCTGTAACTCTGAGCTGTGCATCACTGCGTGTTTTTTCTCTTGCAGACCCCCAATGGATTATTGCTGACCCCCAGCCCGCTGCTGTCTAGCATTCACTTCTGGAGCAGCCTCAGTCCTGTCGCTCCTCTGAGTCCTGCCAGGCTGCAGGGACCAAACACTCTCTTCCAGGTAGGTCTTCCCAATGCACAGGTTTCCTTGCTAAAGGTGCACATGTGGAAGAGACATTGGGGGAGCATCTCCTCATGTTGGTCTGTAGCTTTTCAAACAGATCAAGAAAATACAAGAGTTATCAAGTACTTTTAAAGAGAGGCCTGCTTACTTGTACCCTCTTGGCAGCAGAGTCAGAACCTCTCTCCTGAGTATCGGCAGAGTAAAATTCTCAGAGTTTTAGAGAGATGTGGTAAATACAAGTTATTAAGTAATACACGATGGCCACAGCACTCAGCTAAAGCATTTGCCTGAGGCTCAGGAAGTAGATGGTGGGGGATGGTATTTGCATCTCCAGCTGTAGATGCTGCACAACAGCTGATACATTAAGTCCCAGAAGAAATTATGTTGATCTGCTGATTGGCAAGCAGCACAGGAACCCAATGGCCATCTGCACAGCTGAAGAGTGTGAGGACATCCCAGGAATGAACACCCTGACTGCTGTGGAGGGCCAGCACTGACAGAGGAGAAGGCTGCTGCTAGACAGGGAGCCTATGTTAGTCTCTGAAACTTCAGGGAGGCTGACTGCCCAAATCCAGGGCTGGGCTTTAGCTCAAGTGCTTGCTCAGGTACTGTCTGCACTGGGATGGTTAGTCTTTCTACCTCCAGCTGCACATGGAGTCAGGGCTCCTTATTTGTGTTTCAGATAAACTCATTAATCCCTACTGGACCTGAGTTTTGCACACATGGTTAGAAACAGTCAGACGTTTCACCTGAAAAGTGCCTGTGCCAAGACCTGCAATGAGCTTGTTTGGACAAATGCTGGCCATTCCCTGGGGGAACTGAAAGTGAGGAGTGGCCTTGGCTTTCCCCTCTGAGAGACCCAAAAGGGCCTTATAAATGATCTTTGATTCAAGCAAAGGCCATGATGACAAGTTGTGGAGCACAAAGGCTTATTTTAACAGCAAACAGAAACCACAGCTGAAGCCCAGCCAACCCCACTGAGAACTGATGGGTCAGCCAGTGTAGGTGTCAGGGCAGAGCTCTCCTCAGGCTGCCTGCACAGGCCAGCCCACACTCCATGCAGCTACCCAGGGAAGAGCTTGCACTCGGGTTCTGTGTTCTAAGGGATCTTGGCAGAAGTGATGGAAGCATTTCCTGAGGTTTGGTGAGATTAAAGCAGAGGGATCAGCCAGTGCTGGCCACAGCAGGAGCATGGTGCCAGACCCCCTGCAGCACTGCTGCTGAGCCTGCGCTGCTTGCCTGACTTTACAGGGGTGGTGGAAAACAGGTATCATCAACTACCATCTTAGTGGAAGAGTAAACTTGTTATGAGCAGGTTATAATGTGCATGTGGAGGGGTTGGTTACACCACAGTTGGCTGTCCAAAGACTGATCTGATAAAGTGTAAAAATACACCAGATACTTGAAGTTGAGTGCTCTGTTGTTCAGCTCTGTCTCCCTCAAGCCAACAGAAACCCAGCACAGCTCATGAGCCTTGAGGCCAGATCAGTATCTACCACTGGGATAATTCCTGCCTCATGCTGCAGCAAGTTTATTCCACCTACTTGTTTTACTTTTGCTCAGGTCAGATGGTAAGAACTAGTCCGTACAGACCACTGGAGGCAAGGTACAGTCACGATGCCATCATGAACTAGAAATACATGGGGCTTCTGTATTGAATAAGTTTTTTTGCACAGCATTTCAGAAGCAGCAGGTTAATATATATGACAGTACATTCTGCTTCACATGCTGCATGACCTGGTGTAGCTCATTTGTAGTTTCTGAGAGAACACAGAAACTGTAATTACTTGAGAGTAATTTTCCCCATGCCTTGTATCCCCAGTTGTACTTTTTCTGCCCTAAAACTACATCTCAAGTTCAACTTTTGCAAAACTCTTTCTTGCATGAAAGACAGACAAAAAGGATGTATTATAATTAATAGATTGGAGACTGAAAAACATTTTTGGAAGCAGAGTGGACGACAAATACTTCTCTACAGTGTTCACTTTCCCAGGGTAATACATGTAATATGTGAACTTTTATATAAAATACAGCCACTAACAGATTTCTGTATCCTCATGCATTTACAAATTATTCAGGTTTTGTCCTCTATTTTGCATTCCTAATGGCTGATGCAGGCATTTGGTATATATCTTACTGTATAGACATCATAGCTCTTGAAACATCTGGAGCCAGTTGCTAATGCTAAATCCATGTGCTTCTTGGGCTGACCGTCTTGAGATACAGAGTAATTTTTACCTTTTGGCCTCTTACAGTTTCCAACTCTGCTAAATGGTCACATACCAGTGCCACTCCCCAGTCTGGACAGAGCCTCTTCACCAATACTGCTTCCTCCAAATGCTCAGAAATCCTGATGACGCCTCATCACACCAAGGATGTATTGGTGGATTTAACACTTCATTCCTATGGGCTAGTTTTTCCTGTGTCATGAGAAGGACATTGTGAAACCCTTTATTACTTTGGTTTGCACTTTTCATTACATGGATAATCTACTTTTATTATGTTAGCATTTTTCAACAGTGTTTATATATAAAAGTATATATAAATCTGTTATGCATTAAATGAATTATAATTTTTTTATATCATAGCTCTCGAGTGTTGAACACTTCTGTTGTTGATGAAGTACTTTTCGTAATGGATTGCAACAATGTATCTAATAGGGATGTGAAGCTTCTTTTTAATCCCTTTTTCTGCATATTATGCATTGTGCTTGTGTAAACTATAACCGGCTGTGCCTTCTTTTGCATAAAGTCATGTAAATGATTTATATATTTTCTAGTATTAAGATAAAAAGTTGAAAGAAGAAAACTAGTATTGAACAGCCCTATGGTAGTATTTCAGTATTTTCTCCACAGATAGGCCATATGATGCAGTGTATTAATATAACTTTATATTAAGTGCTTTCAAATTGTATAAAAATAGCCTTATAATTTTTCTTCGCTGAAGTGAAAAACGTAATCCATGTTACAGTCACGAGATGTAGTTGAGACTAACAAAGCCACATTTACACACTAATGCCCAAGTTCTTCTGTCAAGTTGCAACAGGGAGGAACTGGGCTGTGTATGTTCATGAGACATTTCCAGCATTTGAGAGCAATTCTGTAGAAAAAGAGACATTGCTCAGAATTTATTTGGCCTATACTTCTTATGAACTGTCAAGATTACGGCTGGAAAGAGTGCAGGTAATCTCTGTCCTCCCAGGGAATGAGGATCATTCCCGATAATTTCCAGGTGCTTTGTTCAGCTGCGCCAAGTGCCTTCTATTACTTCCCTGGAAAGACTATTGTAGCTACTCAAGCGCAGAAGGTCACATTTCCCCTTCCCCCAAAGCTGGAAAAGTTACAGGTCTGTAAATTAATGCCTGGTGCTTACAAAGAGGCAGAGACTGTACATGTGGGATGTTTATGTATAAACAGCTGAATTCTGGATGAAAAAACAGCACTGTGTTACTATATACTTGCAACTTGAACTTACTGGGTATGTCCTCTACCTTGAGGGGATGGCTTAGTCATCTAAATGTCAAGTTAGGAGTAGGCCAGACTCCCTGGCACCACAGACTCTAATCCTGGCAGGGCTGATGCAAATCTTCAGTTTTCTGAGGTGGCTAAATTGGCTTGAATGCAGCTTTACTGTGTTGGTTTCTCAGATGAGACCTTAAAAGCCAACCCCAAATCCGATTCCTGTTTGTGACAGGTCTCTCGAACCTCTACTTAGCTTTCTGGCTGAGCAGCTGGCCACGGTCCATTCTTTTTGAAATGTATGCAGTGAGTTGTCTGCTGATTTTCTACTTGGATGATGTGTGTAGTTATTTGTAAAGTGCTTTTGGATCCTTCAACCTGAAAGGTGCTAAATAAACATTTTATTAATGCACTTCTGATGTTGAAAAGCCATTTTTGGGGCAGAGGTGGTTGACAAAAGACAGCAGGAATTTTCCTCAGGCTCCTGGGTTGCACAACCAAAAATGACTGCTCAGTTCCACTTGCAGTGATAAAACCCTGCTGTATCCATGTAAGTACCAGCTGATAAACAGAGCCATTAAATGCCAGACATGAGGGGAAAGAATGAAGCGCTTGGAACGTCACTTGCTCGACTCAGCGTTTCAAGAGCTCAAGACGTGCCACCCCATGGAGTTGAAAATAGAGGATGAACCTACGCAAAATTTATAAGTGGGTGCAAATTTTATACAAAGTAAAATCAGAATAGGCTGGAAGAAAGGGCAGCATGTACCTGATGGGATTGATGAGGCTAGTGGAGATAAATCACAAGGGCTTACAGATCCAACATTTCCAATGCATTCCTCCCAGGTACATGGAGTATTTTTCAATAACCAAGTTAGACAGGCAATTATTTCACACTACAGAGGCAACTCCTGCCTCATTTAAAACAACAATCAATACCTGCTTACACTTATAAGGCATGAGCAGCACCATAGAGCCTTGTCTTGTACGTGCCAGTGTAGCTAATGGGAGCACCTGCCATCGAGACATGATGAGTTTCTCACTATGAGTTTGAAAAGTAGGTATTTACTCCTGCAAATAGTATTGAATATTACACTGCAAAAACCCAGATGAACGTGAGACAAGGGAGAATGTGACAGAGAAGAGATTCTTAAAGTATCCGGATTCCCATGATTTTACTTCTTTCAAGGTTTTACTACTAATAAGGCAGATTTTTCTTCTCAAAAGGCTCAACAAAGCCACACCTTCTCTCCCACCCTCCAGCCTTAAATTATTTGGGTTTTTTTTTTAAAGATAGCAGAAAACAGCAATTCTGGGACAAAATTCTATTTCAAAAAATTAATGGAAAGGATCTGAGAAAATCCAATAAAACAATGGAAGACACACAGAAACTGGAAAGAAGTGCTGTCTTCTCATCTTTGAGAGAATAAAAATAGCAAAAGAACACATCTTCTTCTAGTTGACGTATCAGTTAAAAAATAGGCTGTCAAAATAAAATCTGCCTTCTAAATCAGCCAATAATGTGGAACAAAAATTTTTGCTATTGGGGAGAATTTACACGAAGTCCAGCCTCTCAATTCTAACACTTACATGAAACACTAGACTGTTATGCCTTATGCTTTGAAGAAAATATTCTGTTGGTAATTTACTGAATTTTATTAACAGGTCTTTTTAACTGTAGAGAAAAATAAATGTTTTTTAAAATAAATACTGTGGAAGTGTCAGTGTTTCTGTGGCATGGAGAGCTCCAAGTCAACAATTCTGGGGAATAAAAAGAGGAGTTACTCTGTCTTCAGTATTCTTGGTAGTAATTGCAATTTGATCATTCTTGGGGGATTTATGGTAAGCTTTACACTTTATTCATGCTTCAGCAATACACAAAAAGTTACCAGTACTATATAGGCTGGGTGCATGATTAGGGTATTTTTTTTTATTTACCTGCACCTTGTTTCCAGAAAAGCAAATATCCCCCAGTAGGGCGACAGCTACAGAGGAGCTTTGCCAAGGCTTGTGCACACCTTTGGCCCTGGCACAGGTAAGCAGCTTCAGCTCTAAAGGAAACCTTCAAGGTGGGGAAAGCAGTGATAAGTGATAAACTGTAAGAAAAGATCTGACACACACCTGTTATGTCAAGAAAGAACAATCTGTTTTGTCTGAAAAAAACTGGTCTCATCAGACAGGGCCTTACCCATCTGGAAATACCTACCAAAGAACTGTAAGATTTCCATTTAAAGGGGAGGTGGTCCTTTCAAACAAGACTATAGGGTTAATTTTAACAGAACAACTCTCTGCATTAAGAGGCTGTGTGATCTTGTGCCTACAGGAAACATCTTCAGAAGCCATCATGACACCCAAATGAATTTAGAAAAGGCACAGCAAGCACGGGTAGTCTTTTATGTAAGGGCATAGCTATTCCCTTCTGATCTTCAGACTGTCTGCATATCCTGTAGGATAAACAAACATGGGTCCCTCAGATTTAAGCATATCCCTCCAAAATCATCAGAAACTACAAATTTTAAAATCCCTTTTAGCCCCAAACTGTAACTGCTCTTACCAATTAATGTGTGAGTGCTCTGCCTACACAGATGGAGTATGAACCTATTTCTTGAGGGCAAAGAGACTGACAGCACTAATGAGAAACAGTATGAATTTATTTAAATGAAAAAAGCAGAATGAACCTCAAGCAAGGACTCTGGAGCAATCAGCATCATGGCCTGCTTTGGGTGGGGGCTGGTATTTGAGAAAGCATCCTAGAAGAGAGGATTGCAGAATATGTTGGAGTTCTTTTGTGAAAAATTCCCATCAGTTCACATTCACTCTGCAAGAAGCACAAATGCATAAATGTAACCTTAAATATTCCTAACATGGCTGCAGGCCAGCTACCCCCTCCTGCAAATCAAATAACAAGACAGCGAAGAAAGGAAAAAACAGTCTTTGCAAAAACAAGCTCAGGGTGTGAAAGAGGAGGGGCAGGTGGCAGCGCAGATGCTGCCATGCAAGGCCTGGAGGGAGGTGTTCGCAAGAGCTCGCTGGAGAAGAGACGGGGAAGAGCATTCTCCCTGGTTTGCAAGCCACAGCAATGGTAATTCCATCAGCAGAAAGATCCCACTGCAACAAATGAAGGAACTTCATAGCTCTCTGGGGAAAAATGTGTTTCAAGGCAGGGCATCTGAGCCAAGTAAGACTCGTATTTCATTAGGGGGACTGTGAAAGTGATGTGCTCAGGCACGCCTGCTTCTTGAGTGAGCTTGGAGGATGCTACCAGCACAATAAATTAAGCAGTTCTTTACCACAGTAGCATGTGTGTATGTGTGCATTCACAGATTAAGTTTGCTCAAAAGGTACAGAACTTAAATGAGTTAAGGGATTTTAGAAAACATGCAAAAATAATTGGAAATTGTTTGTGTTTTCCACTGACATCAATCTTACTCAGTTTGTGAGAGAGGCACAGTACTGCCCAGTAAAAGTCACATACAAGAGATTAAAAAAAAAATCTAGAATACTTTAATTCTAATCCCAGTTCTGAAAACAGGTTTCTACTATGGCGGGGATCAGGACTGTGACTTCTCTGCAGCTGAACTCCACAGATGAAAAAGGTACATGGTAGGAATTCCATAGCCCATGTATCTGCTCAGCTTTTATACTTTCCACAATCATCCCAGCTGTTCAGTCAGAGCTTACCTACAGTGTTCCAACTGCTACACATTTCCTTTATGTTTCATAATTACACTGCTTGTCAGTCTCCTAAACTGGTATGACATGGATACTGATGAGATACACGGACGTTGCTGAACAACACAAAAGCCAAATGGGAGCATTAAATCTCTAACGGCCCAATCTCTGAAAAAATAAAAGTAAAAATTGCATAAACATTCAAGTTCCTTCCCAAAATTAAGGCATTTTTTAGAGATGCTACATTTGTTTTAAAGCCAAAATTTCTGAATGTAAGTAAGGTAATGAAATGTGCTAACAAGGTGCATGAATTACTTCAACTCTGCTCATTAGTGACCAGACAAAATGATCACATCACAGACAAGGTAAGTTCTGATTTCAGTGTCACCGTGTGCTATAGCTCTGTATTTCCATACCCTGATTTGTTTGGATTTCTTTCAAGTCTGACCTTAATTCTGAGTATTTCCTGGGTTTATAATACTTAGCTTGGGGATATTTACAACATACCTTTCATATATTTTGTCCTCAATAATGGAATGTATTCCTGACCTTAATTCCATTTTAACATTGCAGAACAGAATCAATGTACCTTTATTACACTGAAAAACCCATGCACAAACAACAAGCAAGCAGCCCAAAGAACACTACCTTGCCGTTTTTCAAATGATTTACAAATACAACGTATGTTGATTCTTTAACAATTGTTTATTTTAACTTTTATTGCCCAATTCAGGGATACACTCTGGCTACTTAATGCTGTGGTAAAGCAGCACAAAAATAACACAGCCATGTTGAGATGCATGTTCCACTAGAGCATTGCTGAGCTGTTGGTTTGCCCCTTCCATCTCCCACCCACCCTCTCTCCCCTCCAACCTGCATGTGAATGCATCCACATCACCAGCACCTGCTTCTGTCCTGGCTTCCAGCCCCCCTTCCTCTGACACACACCTACACCCACACCTTGCCATCCCTGTCCTGGGCTAGGTGGGACACACCAGGTATCTCCTAAAAATAACTACCTAAAATCAGCCATGACTTGCAGGCAGTTTCTCATTAACTGATCACTCATCTTCAAGCAAAGGTGGTCATACCAAACACCAAAAGTCATCCATTTTTAATAACTCTCTGCTTGGTTTTCGTCACACTTGAGGTCTTCTCCCAAAAAGGCCAACAATCCTACAGTTCTTGGGGACAGTGGAACAAGTCCATAGTACCTGACTCTGCCAGACAGGAGGCAGAGCACCGAGTTCCATGGAAAGGATGTCAGAGATGCCCAGCAACTTCAGACTTGCTGACTACTGCCCCAAACAGGCAACTGCCACAGAACTGTCTCTGCTGATGCAGGAATTTCAATAACAGACAATTAAAAAAAGCCCCAAACTGGCCTGACCACAAATGCCAAGTTTCTTACATAGGTTCTTTAAAGCTACCTCCTAATGAAGAACACAGAATCACTTGTAGGTCCTTACAAAAAATTTCTTTATGAACAGACTGCTTTAATTTTATGGAAGATCTTTTCACATGTAACGAAAAAGCTGAATTCCTACTTAAAATGGAACATCCTTTTGTTAGCTGCAGCTGATCCCTTTCTAAGTTCATTAACGCACTTCATTTTACCAGGTAAACCTTTAAGTCCTTTACTCATTACTCCTTGTTCTTTTATGACCTATAAAGTATTACTGTTCTAGAAATGCTAAATCCCACATTTATCCACAGTGACCATTTACTCTATCTTCACTACTTCTGTAAAAAAGGAGATGTTTTTCTGATACTTCTGTCTTCAACACTGTCACATCTACAACGTATTTCCTACAAAGTTAATCAGTATAAAATCTAGATCAGATCCATAGCAACTATAAAAAAATATATAACAACTATTTCAGGACAAGGTTTTTCATCAGTGCCAACTCCGCCTCTGCCACACACGCAGTGCTCCCGCTGGGATCAGGGGAGCGAATGCATCCGAGACTCGTGTCATGCTCCCAGGCCGTGTGACACGCGGGGCTTGCTCACCAACCTTGAGTCTGTGGACCATGCTACTGAGAAGGTCCTGAGCAGCCTCAGCCGGGTGACATCACTTCTCACTGCCACTACTTCTGCCCTGAACGAACCAAAGGAGCGGCCAAAGACAAGAGTGGGGGCTCCCACAACACACAGCCCTCGCTAAACGCTGCCAACAATGCCCCGAGAACCGCAAGTTCACTTCGTCTGTATTTTTAACAACACAGGGCTTTTGTTATTATAAATTTCAAAACAAAACCAAAGAATTCCACATAATATTTATACTTTCAAAAGTACAATATTAATACAGGTCGGTCAGTTAGAAATAACAGCAGTTTGTTAGGTCTACAAGATTTAACGTAAAACCGGTTTACAAATGCTGAAAAGCAGTAGTGGTCCAATAGTCACCGTTACACATGAATTTCTCTCTTCCAGAAAATAAAATAAAAAAAAAAGTCCCAATTCAAATTTACTAGTATCAATGAAATATTAATAAAACACCCCCAAACATGCCACAATCACTATTCACAAATAAAGTTAAAATGAAATATACAAAAATTCACTTAATACTGTTAAATAACAATAAACTACAAGATTTCCTGAACAGAAATGGTAGGACCCCTGAACGTTTTACAGTGAATGTCAGGAAAAATTAAGTTACCTATGACTATTTTCATGATATACCAGCCAAAGATTTACATGACCATTTCAAAATATACCAATAAAGATTTACAGTCTCTTTAAGATGCACTAAACAAATAGGTTCATAAAGGTGAACACAAATGCTTAAAAATACTGTAACCATCACCAAGGGTGTACTTATGATACTCACTGAGATGCATAAGCATAGTAGTAATATGTTTACTATCTCTGGAAAACAGGTAACATCTAAGATCTGAAAAACTCTCTAAGTTCCCATTGTAAAAGCTCTGTAGCATAGTGAGTTCTTCTCAAGTACAAACTTGCATCTTTCCAGTTGATTTCAAGTGAATAATGCACAAATGGGACAGCAACAAGGTGGGAAAAGCATGACATTATTCCCATGTTTGTGTAATTAGTTGTCCTGTTCCTCTGTAATGAAAAGTAAGCCAGGGTCCAACATATATGAATTGTCTTTTTACTATTTGTATTTCTAAGTTAAAAACAAGATAAAAAAGTTATTGTTTCTGCAGGCCCCATATGCACAACAATGTGCAAATACGTTATGCTGGAGTAAGCCTGACAAAACGTCCAGCCTCCATGCTCTAATTTATCAATAACTAACATAGGATCTGAGAGCAAATCATAGTTACTTTTCACTTGTTTGAATCAACCTTCACACCATGTGCTTTTCAAAAACATAATATGCATTATAATTTTTCAACTATTTCAACACATACCGCCAATGTTAAATAAGGAATTAAGTGCCAAAAACTTAGAGCATTAAAGATGGCTCACCTATAGCCAAGCAAAGCTAAGTTTACATTCCAGGAAACACTGCAGTTTAAGAAATACAAAAAAACCCCGCAGCAGTAGAACATTTTATCAAGAGAAACAGATGCATTCACATATTATAAAGCCATTGCAACTTCTTCAGGCATGGAACTGTTGTGTTAACTATACAGACAGTAGTTATTTAGCAGCAATGATTCCGCAATAAATAATGCACTGTGTTTCTCAGTCCTGCACAAAAATTGCAGCTACAGTTACATCAACAGCTGTAACCTACTGGCTCTAGTGGCAGAGGAGACCTTAAAACCAACTGTACAAAAAATTGTCACACTGTGACAACAAATATAAAAACATAATTTGCAGGTTGGAAATAAAAAGACTCCACTGTGAAGAGGACAGTGTAGACAAACTGCGATTCCAAGTCCACCAACAGAAAGCACTGCCTTTGGATCCGAGTCCTTGATTGACAGGATAGGCTTGGGCTTGGCTCTGCACAGCCCACTTTAGAAAAGCATGCTCTGCCTTCTGTTCTTCCCATGTCCTGCAACACAACACGGACCATGGTAAGAAACCGAAGCGTTCGCACAACAGAGGATCAAGTCATTATCCAGATCTTCGCTCTATTTCAAGACAACACCCTCTGTGCTTCAACCAGCATCAGCATCTTTCTTTTACTGTGCTCATTGCATTGCGTTTTCACTTTGCCACCGTTTACCCTCACACAGTACTGGCCTGAAACTCCAAAATGCTCTCAACATTCACAGTCCCTGCCCATCCTTAGTAAAACTCACAATTTTCAGTGCACTTAGCTTATATGTCTCTACAGGAATCTGGGTAAATAATTCTTGATTTTTTTTTCAGTACATTCACACAAACCAATTTAACAAAGCATTTTTCAATTCCAAATGCCTTTGGCACAGCATTCTTTTAGCAAGCATGAGAAAACAGAAAGTTTTCCATACCGGTCTCTGGGTAAGTGGAATTTCGAAAGCCAGGGTCTTTTTGCAGTTGAATCTCTTTTAGACTGAATATTGAAACACCTGGAATGTAACAAAAAAATTAATTCATATCTAAATGTAACTATGTTTTATTCACCAAAATTATATTCTTAATTATATAGTTTAGATAAAAAAAGTTTGCAATTCACAAATATTAAGTCAATAGATATCAGAATTCTGTAACAGATTGGAGTTTTTCCGTACACAATGTGTTCAGCTTTAATGCACTGTCTTAACAATACTCTACTACTTTACTAGTCCTCTTACTTTCAGGCAGAGTGTGTATTCTTGTTCCAAGACTTCTGAAGTATGCATGTTTCATGGCCTCTTCTGCTGAAATTCTCTTCTTTGATTCATACTATTAATATAAAAACATACAAGTGTATTGGTTTCCATTAAAAATCTCTTTGCATCAAGTGATTTCATCAAAGGGAGAGAGAGAGTTCTATTTTGCTTAGTATTTCCCATAACTGACAAGGACAATTTTTTTTCATTACTTTCATCTCACACGTGAAAATCTAACGTGTTACCAGAATCGGTACCACCAATATATATAACAAGATTGCTACAATAGTCAAAATAACTTCTGTAACTGGATGCAGGTAAAAACTTCACCTAACCTTTATTTATAGATGGTACAATGATTAGATGTCTCCTGCTTGGCATCTATGCAATTCTAGACAAGGATGCAGACATTAAAAAAGCTGCATACAAATAAGTTACAGTGCTGCATCTACTCAAAGATGTAGGAGCTGGCCTTCCATCTTGCTTCCAGCTCATTTTTAATACGGATTGAAAGATTAAACCCACATTCCACTTCATCTTTTGAATACAGTTGCAACACCAAGAAGTAATATTACACCTTAGTAACTCCTTCCCCAGTACTAAATTCAGTTCATCATTACAGAAATTCAGCATTTGTATTTAAAAGTTCTGGTTTAAAACCATATTTCACAAGAGATTTAGTTTTTTTCAGGGAACTGCTAACATAGAATAATTCTATTTTTACAAAAGGTAGTAAGAGAAGAAGTCATGGGAGGAAAAAGCAAGCATCAGTTTTTTAATTCTCACTCTACACTGGCTTCTTCCCACATTTGCCATCCACTACAGACTCAGCTACACATTCCTTTGAGACAGATCTTACAGATACTTTGGCTTCTAATACAGTTTGTACATAATATATTAAAACTCTGAACTTGCACTTTTATAAAGTAAAGCCACAAAACACATCTTACTTGAAGGAACTTCACTATCAATTCAATTCCTTCCGTGTCTAGCCTAAAAATAAAAATATCAAAAAAGATTAGAAGTTATTGAACTGCATTTATGAAAGTAAAACTGCAGAAGATCTGACTTTAATTAAATTGTATCAGACCTGAAAATTATATCTAAACATGGAAATGCTTTCACCTAAGTAACATTTATTCATGTTAATGTGAATACATATGAGTCCTAGTATCTCAGAACAAGACTGTTTGGAAAACACTGGAGACACACAAATTCCGTGTTTGGATTGTCATTTACTAGATTGACCTGAATCACTTATTTGAAATTTTAAAATTATTTCTTTAAAGCTTAACATTACTCATTTACTAGAGGGACACAGTGTTACATCTTCAAAGTCAACAACAAAGGTCTTTGTTATTAAGCTTATTTGTAATAACTGCACAGACTCTTCAACTTCCTCATTATGGTTTTAAAATAATTACAAGAAAATGCTCAAGGAAACAAGGCCATTTTAACAAAAGGCCTGGGCTATTATATAACCAGAAGAGAATCTGTGTTCTTTAGGAAATGCGGTGTGAATTCTCCTACTATGGAGACATTATTAATTGGAGTTTATCATCCCATAGGTCAATAAGGAGCTGCGGTACTTGGAATGATATAAGAGAAAGTAATCACATAGTACCAGGTTCTGCTTTGCATTATCTGCATCGTCTGCCCACAATAACACAACTGATGAATAGCTTTACACCATTCAGTGGCAGACTGTACTTGGAAATGCACTGCCACTTAGGAATACGCAACGCCACAGGGATGTGTATTTTCTATTAATAAAACACAAAGTACCTTGGTGCATGGTTGATGAGAGGTTGTGATTTATACTTAGGAAAGTTGTAGTTTCTAAATTCATCACTGGAAGAAATGCCTGGCCATGTTTCTTGACATGGAGTTCCTGCATTTAGAAGCAGCAACAAATTCAACTTAAAAAATGTAAACAAACAACTTTGATGCAAAAAAGCATTTAATTCTGCAATTTAAAGGAGAAAGGGAAAAAAATCATTCAATAAGTCTATGTTGTGCAAACTCAGCTGTATACTCAGCTGAATCATTTTTCATAACCTTCATTACAGTAATATTGTTCAGAGATAAAGATCTACAGTTCTCATACAAACATGGTACATTAACATTATGGCGCAAACTGCCTATTTACCCAGAAGTCTGAAAATTAAGTGCAGTTCATCTTCAACAGTCGAACCAGGAAAAAGAGGCCTTCCTGATGCCATTTCAAAAAATATGCATCCGACGCCCCTTTATAAAGACAGAGAAACAGATAAAGCAGAAATAATCCTATGATTTCAGCTCACAAAAACTTCTGGGATTTCTCTTCAATTACAACAAATTATTGGTTGTTAGCCACATGCTGCTATTAAAATATTTAGAAAGACGTGTAGCAACAGAAGAGCTGTCAAAGACTAAACAAAACCTGTGTCATAGCTATATTATATCGTCTTCCTTCCCATGTTGAGTTAATCAATTTTACTAAAGTTCGTATCACGTTACCCTGTCATTAGGAGAAGGCTTGGTTTTTCCCTAACACTGTGGCCCTAATGCTTGCTTACTCTGAGCAGTTAAAAAGTACTCTGCATTTTCAGGGAGGAATAATAGCATCTTTCCAGTCTCCCAATCCTTTCCCTAAAAATCTAACTCAGTTGTAGCTTACAAAAATTCAAATGTTGAGCATTTGAATGGTACTGTTTAACAGCAAAGTTGACATTTTTTTCAACCTGACTCAGAACAAAAATGAAAATTAGACAAAGCTATACAAACCACATGTCAATTTGAGTTGAATACTCCGAAGATCCAAGAAGAACATCAGGTGGTCTGTACCATAATGTGACAACTTCATTGGAATAGGTCTTTGTAGGAACAGACTTTGCTCTTGCCAATCCTTGATAAAAAGGGAAATGAAGAGTCATGTGCTGCCTGCTGAAATCCTTTTTGTATGAAATTGACAAAGTATTTTTAAGACCTTATTATACTTGCTAAATACCTTCTCTTAATGTTATTTAAGGCCCTAATAAATAGATTTCTTCAACTTGTGATTGCCCTTTGGTATTTATGGCAATCTCATGGTCAGCATTTTCAAGCACAGAAGAGAGGCAAACAGATCAAAACCTGGACTAATCTGTAAATGTCATTAAATCAACACAGCATTAGATCGAGATGACACCTCCCTGCTGTAAAAACCTTCTACACTATTTCTGGAAAATTACACTGCAAAAGGCAGAAGGCAACAGACAAATAACTAAATGGTGGGAACAGACCACATCAGTGTTGGATCAACAGGGGTTTTCCATCCTAACACTGTCAATTTGTCAGCAATATCTTCAACAAAATTCAAATCTATCACGTTAGATGCAACCTTCTGAGCAACTTTCACTCACACAGAAGGGGTAAAACCAGAGGCAGCAAAGCTCTTGAAGGATCTTTCAGACACAGATGGTAACAAGAAAATGTGAGTGTCCCACTCTACTGTAAATCCCAAGGAATTTGGTCTATCACTGATAGAGGAACACCTGACAGTTTAGCACATAAACAAACCCTTTCTCTCTCCTGTCATCGTTACCCTGCTTTAGAGTGACTGTGGAGTGTTAGGAGAAGCAACATGAGCTCCACCTTAACGATCTAAGTATCGATTTCACAGGAAGCTGTAAGACTACCTTCAAATTCCAAGTCGAGTGACAGTATTACCTGTGCAGGTATTACTCTGATTACTTATACCCTGTAAAAGGCTGGCTTTCATTTTCCATTTGAGAACACCCAAATTCACTACAGACCCAATGTACTTATTTCTCCTTTATATGGAAAAATGAGTTTCCTTTCCTGAGAGAAAAAAAATATTTATTACAGAGTAATTTCAGGCCATACCAAAGTCTGCAAGCTTCAGTTCTCCTTTCTCATTAATTAGTAGATTTTGTGGCTTCAAGTCTCGATGTAGCACTTTTCTCCTATGACAGTATGCCAAACCACGAAGAATCTGATATAAAAACAGCTACAAAAGAGAACATTTATATAAATTAGACAAAAAATGTTAATCTACAGATTACGTGACTAGAAGAGCCCATTTGGGCACTGGAGAGTTAAGTATTTTAAGAAGGACAAAATCACTTCTCAAAAAGGGAGTTACTCTCCTTATGAGCACATTCTGGACATCTTCAGTATTGTTCAAAGATTTAAAATCCTTTTACGCTAATGCACTGCTTTAACACTATACTTTACAATGAAGACTTTAAGAGCAATTTGTTCTGTTTAACAGAAGAGAAACACAGGGCTGTTCATCTTTAAAGTAAGTATTTACCACTGCTCTTCCCCACACTAATGTCTTTAAAGGTAACTGACTATATACTCAAGCTCCCTTCTGCCACAGAGTCCTTTCTGAAAATGCAGCTCAGCAGACTTTCTATCCAACTGTGCTAAACTGCATAAAGAACGTCTTGGCATGCTACTGGAAAAATACATGGAGATTCACAAGCTTAGGGAAGATGGAGAAATGAGTAAACGAGGATTATTAAAACAGCCCAACTGCCTCTGGCATTTATATTCGTCCCCTCACCTTGACACACACAGGTTGATTTTAATCCTTTGGAACAGCAAGCCAAGCAAACAACTTAAGTCATGCGTATCAGTGCTGCACATATATAGATATAAAAGTAGTATGGGGTGAAGAAAGGTTTGGCAGCGGGCAGCCAAGCAAGTTACTGTATCACTGCCATTAAGAACTAATACTTTGCAGTTTCTGTATGTATAGAGAGTCTGATGTTGAACATGGGACTTTTTGGTAGCCACTGCTGGCATTTACCACACAGCAGTCCTCAGTCAGCATAGGTAATCAAATGTACAATGAAAAAATATAGAGCATTACAGAAAGCAATGTGACAAATTCATCATGTAACAGGACCTCTGAGGAAAAACACTAAAATATTTTTTATATGACCATGTTCTAACACATCGGTTTATTTTTGCACCAAGCAACACCACCAAATTCTTTTTCATAAACTGGACAAATACACAGCAGGTGTAGTTACATCCATCTGTTCTCAGTCTGCTGACGTGGGATTAATCTGTGCTAGAAAAACAGGAATTGGGATTGATTTCTTTCTCTTGCTTTCTTTTCTGAAGAGCAGAATGAGAAGCAACAAGTCTTGCTCCATCTACTCATGTCCATACTGTTGCAGGGGCTGTCAGTCCCAAGCTTTATTAGCAGGACCGCAATAGAAATCAGTGGCCTTCCCTAATGTACACTGGGACTGCAAGGACTAGTCAAGAATGTGAAGTAGATTACTCTACAGAAATTGTGAATCTTCACGACAGTTGGCAGAGATCCTTTTGGAAATGCACAGGACACCATGTATTAGCTCAAAATTTTGGTTGAAACACTAACACCTGCAGAGATCACACGTATTTTCATTTTGTCAAAACACAAAAGCCTAGAATTAGCTGAGGAATGTGAGGGGAGTGATGACAGGGAGGTCTCTCAAATGTTAATGATGACTCAACTCCCCACAGTTATTATAAGGTAAGCACCTACAGCTACCGCAGCTCAGCAGCTGTTCTGGTTTCCCTGTGCCAAAGGTACTGACCATACAAATTTGCTCTTTGAGCATAGCTTAAACCATAGGCAAACAAGGAAAAACAGTTCCTCCGCTTAGCTCAGATTACCACAAGCAGATTCTGGCTTGCTCTCTAACTACACCTCTAATAAGGGTCAGGTTCCCACTTACAGCTTTCCTTTTTTTTTTTTTTAAGCTTACAGCACTGCTTATAAACTTGCAGATAATTAAAAACACAAGTGCAATTATGATTTTTGGTTGTCTCTCTGAAGTAGAAGCAAATTAAAGAATTTCCCTTTGCAGACTCTCAGAGGAAACAACTGAGTAGGTTATGGGCAGATGTCTTTCCCTAAAGACACTTACAGTAATGTGACAACAGGATGAAAGGGAAAGCTCACCAAACAATATTCAGAACCTAGCCTGAGTGCCAAATCACTTCACTGATTCCATGACAGTACTGTACTCTGTTTGGAACCTTGTTTCTAAAACCATAGGTATTAAAGAACATAAAGAGTTCTGCCAGTTTTCCAAACAAAAGCCTGCTTTTTACAAGAGAGATAACACGTGACCCTGAGTTAGTTTCAGCAGACCAGACTGGAAACTGAGTTACTTGACCTGGCCACAAGCACAAGTAAAAGAAAAAGCAAATTAGGCCTTAAGGAGAATTATTTTCATTTTCTTACTAATGGAAAGATAAAAATCACTCATTCTTACATACGTATTTTTTATTTCTGACTTGTGTGGTAGGCAGTGGCACCCAAAAACACATTCATGATTGAGGCTACATTTTCCTCAGTGTCCATATATAAATTTGAGGATATACCAAACTACAGACTTAGTGAATAAGTATAAAATAACAGAAGGACAAGAAGAGGTGGAAAGAGTTACAAATGTGTTATTTTTTAGGAATTTTAAAGTTTTAGATATGTAACTTCACAGAGAATGAAAACATATGAAGTTATATAATCTCCTATTTTCAGTATTTTAAACACTTAAACCAAAAAGACACGATCTGATGTCAAATGTAGCTAAGCCAGGCCAAAAAAGGGAGTTAAGTTTCTTTATTTTATTTTTAAAGAGACTAAAGACCAAACCATACAGCTCCTGATTATTAAGTTCTCTGAAATTCTTAGGACAAACCTGGAAGGCAGTCACTATCACTAAAAACACTCACCTTTACATTGTGCATACTCATGATATTACCACAGTCATCCATGTACTGCTTCAGGTCCTTGTCCTATCAAAACACCATCATCATGGTTCAGTAAAATTGTGGGCAACAAATTACAGGAATATTACTTATTGTTGGAACTGAAATGATTAATCAGAAAAATGAGTTTTCTGCAAAATATATTAAATTATAAAAACCCCAAAAGCCTGGAAATACCCCTGGCTTTCCAGAGGACAGAAATACCAGTTTTCCAGCAAACTGCATTGTCTCAGGCAACTTTATTTGCTATTGCCTTCTCCTCCATCTATGTGTATCACAATATTTTATTGAATTGGTATATTCTCCAACTGCACTCAAAGTAAGCTATGTCACAACAGAAAAATATCATTAGAACAATAGTGTGATTACCATTTTATGAAGTTAATGATTTTGGACAAGCAGACAGTTTGCTCAGGCAGACCACCCCTATCTGCCATTAGTGAAACTGAAATGACCACAACAGTATTTACTAATTTATGGCAATATAAGAACTAAATATACTTTTCTCATTCTTATCTGAATGACTGTAGATGCAGGAGAAAACTAGAATAGTCCCGGTATTCTAAAAAAGAGTACAGAATTTTGCCATGTTTCTGTTTCTTCGAAACAATAAACCAAATATAAAGCTCACTAATTGTTTAAGCACTTACCAGGTATTCAAAAACAAGAGTCAAAGATTTGTCTGTGTGCACAATATCATGTAATGTAACAATATTTGCATGTTTCAGATCTTTCAATAATGACACTGCAAGAAAGAATAGTAAATATAAAATAAATAAGTGCAAAACCCACGAGCAGTAAATGCAATTTCTAGTTAAGTTCATACATATAAGCTATTTGGGCTTTTTAAATTAAAACGTTATTTTTAAAAACATAATACTAATATAGATCAAGTTACTAAGAAAGGTATTTAATCAAAACACCAAACACACACTTGAGTAACAAGCTTGTCTAAACTATACATTTCAGACAGAAGAAATTTTGTAAAATGTATTCTCAGGTCCTGAAAGTTACTCACTATCAGCAGTCTAATTCAGTATTATATCATCCACTTGTAATACTGCATTTGAGGTCACAATTACCCTGCATAAAGTAAAACAATTTTAAACAAAGCTCTGAATACGTCTGGACTATAATTTTCCTCATCAATACCAATAGCAATTTCACTAATGTCCTATTTAGCCTATGTATTTTCAAGTACTGATGGTGCTTTGGTCAAAAAGAAATCTAGAAGTATCTGAAATTCTAAGAAATAAAAAAGTTACCACCTTCTCTTATGGCTGTGCATGGTGCTCCCTCTTCATGTTCCAGGCGGATTTCTTTCAGAGCTACCAGATTCTCTGTCAATTTACTTCTCCCCTTATAAACTGTTGCATAAGTACCCTATAACATGGAAAAACAAGGGAACTTTCACAAGCTGTTCCTTCATCAAAACATTAAATAAGAAAATAAAAACTTCTGTCTGAGGATCTAACAACTTTCCCTTCAGATATGAATAGTTTTTACATTACATTCTTTCCACATATGTAGAAGTATGGAAGTATTTTTTAAGCACAGGACTGAACTTACAGAAACCACAAGGGATGCACATGCTTAACAGCTCTGAAAATTACATGGAAACCTAAATACCAAAGAGCTACTAAAGAAGTCAGATCAGGTAGCATGAAGTTCACTAAGTTCACTGCCGGGATCATTTACACTCCTGAAAGTCTCTCTCTGACTACAGATACCTAGCTCGGGTATCTCTACACTATGCTGCTGTTGTGTTTCCAAAGGCTACAGACATATTCTTCCACAACCTTGAAGAAAACACGTAACTCCTTTGAATAGCTTCTCGTATTCTTTACATATTTTTAGAAAACAAGAGATTCAAAACTCTAAAAATTTTACATAGGACATGTCATCATCCCAAAAGAAAGCTATACATACCTCTCCAAGTTTTTCTAACTTGATGTAAGTTTCCATTTTTCCAAATCCAATTTCTGACTGCAATGAAAAGAAATGGAAAATTGATCACTAAAACCAAACACTTCGTTTATTTATCGTTTAATGAAAAACCTAAACTTAATTTCAGAAAATTACCTGACAACAACTGGCTAAACTCCACAAAATTTTGGTGTTTAAAAAACAAATTAGCACATGATGATATAAATGCATCCCAGCATCCAAGCCCAATGCCCAGCCTGTTGGCCAGTCTGCTGCACATCCTACAAGGATTGTGAATTGAGTTACACTTGGGCCCAAACCTCACTTTACCCTACCTCCTACTTAGGTCTTCTCCACTCTTCTGATCTGATTACTACTAACAAGGTTGTTATAGCTCGAAGCACTGAAGTCATCTCAAACTAGTCCATCCTTTCTCTTGCTCACCATAACCATATGCTGCTGCATTTTTCAAAGTAACTTTATTTGCTTGGTGTGTTCAAGATCTCAGCTCCAAGCTTCTTCTCCCATTCTGACCTCTCAATGCCTTTTGGACTAAAACATTAGCAAGAAAATCCCGAAACATCATTGCTCTGCAAGATTCAGCTCTGTCTCAACAGTTTACATTTCATACCTCGTAACTCCAAATCTTTGTGTATTTTACTTGGATCTATTTATTCACCTTCTTTTTTTCTGTCACCAATTTAGCTCTTCAATGCAAAAGCCAGAAGGGCGTGCTTGGCTATGTAACACACTTATTTCTCAAGACTTTAAGATCGTTATTCTTTTCCTTTTCAAATCCACTGCTACTCTCATATTTAACATAGTTAATTCTTACAGTTATTTTTGCATAAGACCACTGTCAATTACACCAAAGCTTTCAATTTTCTTAGAGTGTAAAGAATGCTGAAAGTAAACATGTAAACATGCATATTCTTACAGCAATTTACAAAATGCATACAGCCTGTACCCTGTCAAAACCCAAAATTCACAGGCTTCGTGGGGTTGTGCCTTACTGACAACTGCACACACACTGCGACAAAAGAGACAGGTTTTCTCCCTAGCATCACCCTCTCCTTTCACTTCCAAACATAGCTCTTCCCTGGCTATTTCTTTCTAAGGAACAATCCTTTGACCCTAAGCTGTCATCGTCATCTAAATCCACATGTCACACGTTGATTTGCTCCTAAAAACCTGATGGATATTAAAGATTACTATTATTTCATAGTAATACAGTGCAACATAAATACTGCTGACTGTGTTCAGATTTGACAAGATATATATGAAGGTAAAAAAGGTTTGATCAATACTTAGTTTTCAGAACACATATATGAAAATACACCTGAAATAAAGGTAAGATCTTGTCTGTAAACGTATTTGATATATCTGGGGAAAATGGGTGTATAGTTACATTAATACAACATCAAGAACAATTCTGCTTTATTAAATTAGTGTTAGAACTGAAATTTTTTACAACTGTGTAAGGATACTTTAGCAGCACGCACATTTCGGAGCTTGGTGAAGACAAAGTGTTTATCTCAAAATAAAAGCAAAGTTGGTATTTGCTACCGTTGTAACTCCAGTGAGATTTTAAACATACCACTGATATAGGTACAATGTTAGCAAAATAAATACTGTGTTTCCAAAGTGCATTTTGACTTACTTAAACAAACATATCTTGAAGTGAGTACTAGATGGTATTAGAATGAAAAAGATAGGCTGCTTAGTCTAGAGGAGAAACTAAAGAAGAACTCATAGCCATTGGTCTTGCTCTAGTCAGTCTGGAATTTAAAACCTTGGTTTCTAAGAAACATTGATGTTTTTCATTAAGACTTATGAACTTATTATCTTTTAATACAACAAAATCATACAATATTTCCAACATATAGAAGACAGATATTCTTCAAGACCTGCCTTGATGTGTTTAAATTTTTGATCACATCTTGGTTCCATATCACTCCTAAGAAAAACCAAGTTTTACATTCCTCAAACTAAGATAAATTTCATTTTTTCTTCAAAATAAATTTTGAACTGTTTCACCTTTTTCTGCAGGATGCATCTATCTTGATTTACACAGAAACACTGATGCACTGTATTTATGGTCTCTTACTTCTAATAACTGTGCATGCAATACTGTACATGTATAGACAAAATGCAATTACTGTAAAAACTAATTTTTTTCTTGTATTTCAAAGAAAAACACCAGACCTAAAGTATAACAAGTCTTCACCTGGTACTTTTTATAGTCTTTTTCCTTTGATACCTATTAAGTCTTGAAAAGAGAGGTGCCTTTGAAGCAGAACACAATACTAATCTATTGTAATTAAAAGTCTGCTAGCAGGCTTTCAATGACAATTTTAGAATAATGAGTCCTTGGGTTTCTTTTTTTTTAAAGCTTAGTTTGAAATCATAGCAAATGCATGCCCGCATACCACAGCATTGCTGGCAGGTTTCGTTTTGGACTTTAAAGCCCTTTAAAAATGAAAGCTTTTTTAAAAGGCGAAAGAAAATAACCTTGTGACAGGAAGCTGATTCCCGGCACACACCACATTCATTAGAGGGCACTGTTTTTCTGTCAGTCTTCTAGGAGGTAAAGAGAACTTCAACTGCTCTCAGACGTCAACGTTAAATGAGCAAGGGGATTTAGATTTACAGGAAAATTCCCCGAGCCCCCAAATACTTAACTCCACTGGCAAGGTTCTACTGAAGAGGTTCTTTGCCAGCATCTGAAGAAAGGTTTGATGAAGTCTGTTCCTCAGTTCCATTCTACAGCAGCAACTAAGTGGTGAATGAGCTACAAAATTCTGGCACAAGTATTTAAGCCTCATACATTATCATTACTCCCAGAGCTTCACTCAAATCTTTTCTTATTTTAATATTGTTCTTGCAAAAGGTGGCATGCAGATAAGAACTTTATTAGTCCAGCACACTAAATTATTTCTTTCAGGGTAAAAATACATGATAAAACTCAGACACTGCTTTGTTACAGACATTATTCACGATGAATAAAATAAAGATATTTCCCAGTTAAAAACCTCATTTCACTACCTGTAGTTTCATATTTATTTTTCAGCAAATAATTAAATCAAGAAAACAACAATGTGCACTTCACACACCAATTCAGTTTTTCTCTGTGATGTATTTCTCACCAATTAATTTACTCAGGACATCAGAAACAGTCTAGCAATTCTTTAAGACCTCAATCAACATTAAAGGACACTGACAGATGAAACTATGACTGAAATGTAGCATATTTTGAAAAAATAAGACAACAATGCTTGTTTCTTATTATTCCAGGAATGTGCATATTTTAAATGTACAAATATCCATGTTTTCTAGCACTTACACTCTAATTACAGTATAGGAATCCTCATTCTCTCATCTCTAAGGAAAAGACTTATTTTTTGAAATAATCCAATAATCTAAAAAGGTAAATGTGAATTTATTCCTTCATTCTTTTAGGAAATCACGTGCTTTAAAAAAGAAAAAAACAAACAAACCCACAAAACACCCACTATTCTCTCCACACAATTCTGAGGAAGAATTGTTATCAAATACAAAAAGAACAGCGAGGAGGACCTGCCTTCACATTACACTGCTTTAGGGCCTTCCTACTAAATCATGAGGGGACCCAGCCTTGACCTAAGACTGTGTGGCCTATTTGCTCAAACAGATCATCCCTGCTTTGAAAAGCAGAAGGATTTAAGTATATACTTCAGGAGTTGAGTTTAGCCACTCATTTCAATAGGTCAAGACCTTCACTGAGAAATATGACAGGAACAAGCCCGCAGAAGAAAAATGAAAGAAATGGTGAAGTTCTTCACTGGATTTTGACAGGTACACGATGATGTTCAGGAATAAAAAGTCAAGGTGCAAATGAGGCTGAAATATACCTACAGAACACAGGCCTGTGCATGAAATGGATTTTCAGAAGAGCTGAGAGGGTGGTTTAGAAAGACAGGTGCACCGCACTTACCAGGGATGCTCGACGAGAACGTCGGCTCATTGGCTGATCAAAGGGCGGGCTGTTAATCTGCAGCTTCTCCAGGTAGCCATCGGGTATCCTGATGTCAGCAGGCAGGGACAAGCGCTTGTTCAAATCCTGCAGCCAAAGGGAAAAAGAGAAGGGCCAAGCAGAAGTCAGAATCTCCTAAAATATCTTTTAACATCTGTAGTGTTACTATTTAAAACTGGAATATTTATACAATGAAAAATAATCTCAAAGAAATTGTTTGAAAAACATATTCTCTTCTTACAATACCTTAACTTGCTTATATAACAGGTTAAAAAACCCTTGCTAACTCATTACTCTAACAAGAGGAATGAAATATTAAAATGTATTTAATTACATTGTGGATAAATGTATTGAGTTTACTTGAATACTTATACAGACCTGGAATACTAAACTGAGAATTCAGAGACTTGTGGATGCATTTCTTTTCACAAGGCAATTACTTTAGTATAAAAAGAGGTTTCCAAGATTCGAAATGTATCACCCTCTCTTTCTCTTGACTACAAAGAGCTACAAACTTAGACCATTTTTTCCAGTCTCACAAAACAGAATCACTTCATTATTAGAGGCAACTAATACAAATATTTTTACCTTTCTTTTATTTCTAACTCTTTACTACAGGATCTTTTGAAAATGAAAATGCCGTAACATACAAGCCATTCCTCCTGTATCAGATTCTGTTGTTCCCCAATAAATTTTTCCAACAACAACACACTAAAACAAAAGGGAAACAAAATCCCTTCATCTTTCACCAAAT
Source organism: Origma solitaria (assembly GCA_013397895.1). Taxonomy (NCBI): domain Eukaryota; kingdom Metazoa; phylum Chordata; class Aves; order Passeriformes; family Acanthizidae; genus Origma; species Origma solitaria. The sequence goes on along the minus strand of VZRL01006550.1, from coordinate 1,157,599 downwards.
GGGAAGGGGGAAAGAAGGTCTTTTTGGGATGACTGCACATTCTTATTGTTTTTATTTTCAGTTTGGCTTTGATATCAAACACGTAAAAAACCCAAAATAGTAAATATTGTCTTAAAATGGCCAGTCACCATCTCACTAGCTAAAAGGACAACATAGCCAGACTCACAAAAAATGGGAAGCAGTTTCTGAAACAGTGGGAACTGATTTTCAGTGTAGGTAGTTTATCCAAGTAAAGAAAGTCATGCTCAACATCAAAGCATACAATTTGCCCCCAGAGATTCTACCCCAAAGGTAAGAGGACATCTCTGGAAGCACCACCATTTTCACACTTATCTCCAGCACAAGAAGTAAATAACTCTCTATTTCTGCTGGCAGACCTCGGATTTAATCAATACTGACCTGAAGGCAGTAAACCCTTCCTGAAGATTCACTTTTCTACGTTACCTATCCCCTCCAGCTGGGCATCCTGAGCTAACCGAAATGTTGGCAGCTGCATCCCTGTTTGGTTCCCCTCAGGCCTGACCATGTGCTTCTACTCATGTCTTTGCAGCAGCTTTGAACTATTTAAGTGTGCTAAATCATCAAGAAACTATCTCAGGCGAAGTGCATAGCTTCCTGCCAGCTTTGTGCTCCAAACAGGTTCAGTGTAAGGTCAGACAAGCTCACAGCCTGAACGCAGGGCAAGAGAGGCACAGCAGGGCAAGCCCGGGAAGGCAGCAGCCAAATTGGCTTAGGCTCACAAAGAACTGGATCATCAGACTTTTCAAGACTTGAGATCTTGGTGAACAACTTGCTAAGCTTTCTGTGATGAGAATGTATTTGAGCCATGTATATGCATGACCTGTACATGTACCTGGAGCAAAAGCTAAGCAAAAAATAACAGTTAAAGAGATATACTTTGAAAAAAACCTATGTCATTTGGGAATTAGTTGAATCTCAGGTAGGACTGAAGTGCTAATATATATCCCCCAGGACGATTTACATATGCTATTCACTATGGCCACCAGATACACACAGAAATTTTTGGAGAGAGGCCAACAAAGCTCTTATTTCTGGCAGCTGATCCTCCTGTTCTCCTTTTGCTCCTCACACTTCCTCAGGTACAGAGCACAAAGTCTGTTAGCTTCTGCTTTGTTGCCCAACATGAGCTTCTTTGCACAACTGGAAATATCAGTGTCTATTTTTTATCTGGTACACAATTTTTTAATTGTCTTTAAACAAAAAAGTGCTGTTCACAGATTGACAGCATTGACCAACATTTTGAAGCTAAATTAAAAGAAAACAAAAGGTATGGCTCCATTTTGGCATACTTTCTAGTTTATTAACTTATTTACAACTTGTGTATTTCAAATTTTTTAAAACACTGGCAATTGTAAAGCTGCCTGTGTGGTTTTTGGAGAGTGGTGGAACTAACTAATTGTAACAGGACCTAGAAGTATTCCCTAGAGTAAAATGGTATTTTCCACTATAGTATTTTCCTTCTTTTTGCCAGGCTCTGCTAATGCCTCTCTCCTACTAAAGAGTGTTTCAGATTATGAAAAACCATTATTTAATCCTATAATTTATTGCATTCTTCAGAAAATTCTGGTAGTTGTTCACAACAGTTGAGCACAAAGGAAGGCATGCCATGTTGACTTAAAGCAAGCAGCTTTAACATCTCACTGCAAAGTAAAACCACAAAACTGCTGGAACAAGACAGGGATGACAGGAAAAGGATCAGCATCAGTCTCTACTTCACCTTCCTAATGTAATCCCATATCAACACTGGGCCAATATACTGATTTGCTTTTTCTGACGGGTCAAGAACCATTTGACAAATACCAAAACAACAGAAAAGAAAGATCAGTGAGCTGAGTTTTTCAATGTAACTTCCTGAACATAGTAGATATCACCATAATCCTATAAACTCTGCGACGAAATAGCTTTCTCCTACTCTTAACTCACATGGCACTGAAACCTGCTGTAGCACTCTGTTCTCACTGTCCCACAGTGGCTGTTCAACAAGTCTGTTTATAGGGATTTTAACAGAATGTTTATAGTGATATTGAAGTTATGGACCTCAACTCAAAGGCCTCATGAAATACTGAGCTGATTGCACCCCAAAGCTCTCCATTTACATTCCCTCCCCTCACAGCACTCGTCATTGGCACAGCCAAAGTGGTGCTCCAAACCCAGCTCCACAGCTTCCAAGAAGCACTCCCAAGCGTTTAAGTTGATGGGTATATTGGTAGAAGGAAGTAAAGGCAGCCTTCAGGCTGCAACAGCAATTTGAGAACCCTGCCATGAAGTGTGCCCAGCACCTGCCATCAGTAAACACACACCTTTTCACACGGAGGGCAAGGGAAACAAAGAAAATTTAAGATTCTACAAAGGTACAAAAATTCCATTACTTTGAAGCTCAGCTACCATAGAAACTGGAGATAACAATATCTTAAGTACAGCAAATATGATAATGGCAGGTAGATGTAATTCTATTAACAGAATTCCCACTCCTTCATTCTCAAAACCTCTGCCTGTGCCATTTTTGCAATAGGCAACTGCTAACGACTCCATGACTTTGTACTTCAGAGATTCACGTGACATCTTCAGTTCTAAATCAAGCTTAAGCTGTAAACTTACATTTAGAGCTCCACAGTAGTAGTACCGTTGGAATGTAAGTACTTACTGTTGCGAAGGCCAACATCTGTTCCCATTTGGGTAAACCCCCCACGAACAACAGTCTACTTTTCCCATAAAACAACAACCCTCATCCCCACCCCTGCAAAGCCTTTCTTTAAAAAAAACCCCCCTGAACAACACAACAAAACCCAAAGGGAAAAGGAGACTTTTTTTTTCAGAACTGCAATACCTGATGTTAGTAAAAATTTCTTTCCTTACGTTTGTAATACACTAGACATACATGAAAGGAATCACTCTTTCTTCCCTCTCAGAGAAAAAAAAAGAATATTAAATGCTAAAAGGCTGAATTTTTGCCACGTTGTAAATAAAATCAAAACAGTATCTATTCTCCTTAGCTTTCTTGAGCTGAAGAAAGGTTCTCTTCTGTGAGAAAACCATGATTTCACAGAAACTGCAGCAAGTACTTTATAGATTTTTCCTCCGAACAATTTACACTACTATACTTCCAATACTCATGCATATTTGGCTATGTTAGAATGTCAACCAAGCCAAGACTTCCTTTTAAAACCATATATTAAAATTGTTACCTCCCAGACAGAAACGTTTTGTGACACCAATATCTGAAAGATCACAGAATTATATACAAGAAGTCTTCTTTGTATTACAATTATCCTTGACCTAACTGCCTAAACCAGACAAAATTAAAGGAAGTAATTTAGACTACAAACCCAAATATCTGAAAGAAGGAAATTATTATGCTTTGTTTGTCTGTACCACCTTAATTCCTCCCAGTTTTTGCAATAATTGAAGCAACCACCTCTTGGGAAAAGCAAGCAATTATAATTAAATGCTATACAGTAACATGAAAGAGTATTCATTAGACGTGCATGAGAGGAATAAGCACGATGTTTCCTAGTGGCTAAACAGAAAAACTGGAAACTAAAATACATCAGTCTGACACAGTTGAAAAAAACAGTTAATTTAACTGAGATCACGTTAAAAGAAAAGTAAGAACCCTACCACACACCAACTTTTGGTGTGACACCAGGCTGCAGGGCCAGCAACAGCAGGACACAGAGAGTTTTAAGAATTACTAATTGTCTTAAATCTCTGAGGAATTCTGTGAAGCAATGAGAGACTTTCTAGACAGAAGACTCGGTTCACACTAATTTCAATGACCAACTGAATACAACCACCTGTTAGCTTTTCTCATAAAAAAGACGAAAATGAAACAACTTAAACTATGGTGTAAAATACCTTGCTTCAATGCTGTGTAAAGAAGTAACAAGGAAGCATGCAAAATTAATGGCAGGACTGAATTTTCCCTATGCCCTTTAACTTTTGAGACTGTCAACACTAGAGAGTTAAATGTCCTTTTTTAACAGTAATTTTGCATCCCTGTATAAATCTTCTAAATTTTTAAAGGTAGTAAATTACAGTAACTCCCCATGTGATTTTATATATCCTTTTTTAAACATTACAGGTGTGTTAAGTGGTGCACACAGTACCTCAACTGCAGAGGGAATCTGGGTACATTCCTTTATAACTCTTAAGAAGCAAGGGTTTATTAGAGTGCAAAACCTTACCTTTCAGGGGCAACAAAGTACTTCAGGTAAAACAAACAATTTCTTCGAAAATTAAAACTATATTATTTTCTTGTATATCACTTTAGATTTATTTTTCCAAATCAGGTCTAATTTATGGAAAAGCTTTTGCGAATTCATATAATTTTCTAGTTAATTCTTTTATAGCTATCTTTAGGGTCAACTTGCAACAAGATACATCAGTGTTCAATAAATGTGGTACTCTAAACGCTCAAAATGCCTATGGTTCACTGTATGTTACTTAATGAGTTATTTTTTGATCCAGTTCCAGACTATGCTCTGGAGAACATATTCAGGCACCATTTGATTTGTTAAGTGAACCAGAATGCTTGTGGCATTTTCCTCGTCCTGCTATAACTTAAAACCACATTTTCTATCCTCATATGCAATGCTTATTCTCTGTTTTGCTTTACTATTGGCATTACTGGCAGAAAAATGCAATCTATTTTTATAATCTGTCTGAAATGAGATTCACATTTGTCCTACTCTGCTTCATGGCAGATAAACATATAAGCACTTGTGACTCTAATACCACTTTGTTTTCTGTGGAGATAAACTACCCTAACTTGTGCTTATCTTCACATTTATTTCTAATGCCAGCTACAGAAAATGCTTTAAGAAGAGCTACATTTTGTCCAGCCTCTTCTTTCATCTGGCTAACATCCAAATGTGTTGCTGTACCTTGATGGGGAAGTTCTGTCTATCACTGACTACTTACACTCAGACACAAGAAAAAGAGGCAGGAATTCCAACTGAAATTCTGCAGGTCCCGTGAGCTGGGGAATTTGACATTTTCAGTAAACAAACCTGTCTTCCAAATTAAAAACAAACAAACAAAAAACAACCTTCCACCCCACCCCCTAACTTAGCTTGTTTTTCCCACATGTAAGTAAACTCCAAAAATCCTAACTCTTTATTTCTTTACCTCTGGTCCTGTTCTGGATGGCCTAAAATACTGTTGAAAACACCAGCTTCTTGACTTGTCACCCATAGTAAACCATTCACAAGATTTTAATATTTGAATTTTGTTACCACATTCTGTTTTTCACCTCTGACTCTCAACTTCTTCCTTAGCTACCTGTTCTGTTCTCATCTCCTATTCTCCATAATACAAACTTAGCAGCTATTCCCCTTTATAACTGCCTGACTTGACTCATTTAATATTCTTTTGTGCCACACTGTGGCACTTTTCAGAAAGTCTCATTCCTGGCCAACAGGTAATTTTCACTTCTCTTAAACCCTGTCAAAAAAAGTCCATTGTTTCGCAGAATGAACCTATTTTTATTTGTGAAAAGAACTCTGTCAATGTTTTCCACTTCAAATCAGGTATTATAACAAAAAAACTTCTGGATTTCCTTATCTTTTTTTTTTTTTTGGCCAAGAAGCACTACACACTTCACTTAATGTCACTGAAGTTAAATAAAGATGATTCTAACTCAGGATAGAGAATGTTTGAACTCTACATGCTAAAACTGCTCTAAAAAGAAACAACCTGAAACTTTCACATTTCTTAGTCTGTCTTCTGATGACTCAACTCATGTCTTTGACTTACATAGCAAATTTAGACAATAAACACTAGCATTTTTGACACAACAGAAAAACCATCATTAAAAACAGAAAAAGCATCAATAAAAAATACATAACTAGAAAATTGCCTCAGAGACGGATTTGTTGAGGTCTTCCCAAGTCAAGTTTCTACTACGCTACAAAAAGCAAAACAGAAAAAGTGAGACTACTTTTATTTTTATCCTGTAACAAATGTGCCAATTTGCAGAGTTCTCCTTTCTTGCTCCAACAGTAAGTCTCTCTCATACCTACTGGGCTACAAATGCTGCTGATCTTTGAACTGATAGGCCATTTCAGGCTGCTTCCACACTCACAACTGCAACTGCAGCAAGAGAAGGAAGGTTTGTGCCTCTTGTCAGAAAAACTAGAAGGGAAAACCCTGACAACATCAGTCTCAGCTCCCTCTTAGTGAATGTTTCATTTAGCAAACCGAACAGCTGAGTAACTCAAAACCCAATATTTCACTGCCTGTGGCCAGATATTCCCATTGCTTTTAGAGAAGAAGGGGCTGGGTGTAACAAGGTCTGGTATATACCCCTTCCAAACAAAGGAAGTAATCATCCACTGATGCAAGGTTAGGAGCCAAGGGGACTAGAAAGCTGTCTGTGCCAGTGATGACACAAACTGTATTGCCAAGCTCCATCATTATATACCAATCCTGATTGCACTGGCTCTTTGCTTTATTGGTGAGTTACATTCCCAGACCAACCATTACTTAACATATGTACTCACTGTATGGCAGCAGACAAGCTATTGGTCACCTCTCCCTTAAATTTTAGTTTATCCTTTAAGGGTTGATTTTGCTAAATTCCACCTACAAAATTTTGTTACAGCATCACAAAGAGAAAGGAATTGTTCTCCTAAGTCTACAGACATCAGTCTGACAGCCCAAACAATCCACTGTGGATCAAATGAAAATGCTCTCTTGTGTAAGCAGTGGTCTGAATCAGCCTTCTCACCAGTTTTAGTGAGCACCAGCGAGACATGTCAGCTGCAACCACAGCCTGTTCACTAGTAAGTCATTGTGCTTTTGTTCACTGGAGAACGCTTAATGATATCTAAAATATAACCCTCTGTGCAACACAGTTCAACTACATGACATGCTTACTGTAAAAAAAAACAAACCCCAAAGCAACCAAATTTTTATGCTATTCTTTCCTAGCATATTTTAACTAAGAATGTGTATTATGTGCTACCTCACAACACACAAAGCAAACACATTAATTTTAGGATATTAGCTTATGCTAGTGAGAATTTGAACATTCTCATATAAAGCTTCTAAGCATGTACTTATTGTATCATTTTAGTATCAGATACCATGTGGAGTTTTTTCTGAAAGCTGTCTTATCAAATTTCACTGTATTTTTGTCAAATGACAGCCCAGCTGAAGCCAACTGGATCTTCTACAAAATTATTACATACAGCAACACTGCTAGAGGCAAAAGTAAATAGAAATAAAAAACAAAAAAAAAACCAACCCCAAAGTAGAGAACATATTTGTAAAAAACTGTGTTATATGGTTACAGCTCTCCAAGAAAAATACCAGCATGTACATCCACCGAAAAAAACCTATAGCATCCTTGCAGCACACTATTTTAGCACCTTTATAAATAGGCTTCAATTGCTGTAACCAAAAAGACTATTTTATCAGCTGGGATGAGTTATCTATACCAGTTTTCCTTATATGTATATAAACCCATCATCATTCCCCCACACAACTTGACAGGTTTAGCTATAATTTCATTATGATGCATGAAGTGCTTTTTCTTTCTGCCTTCAGCAGCATGGTTTGTATCTGAATATTACATTTTTCCTTTATACCTGAATGTTGTTATTATTATTTTACTGAAAACATTAAATCACAACTAATCAATTACTATTCTGTTCAAGTACACAAAGCACTTTCAGGGATTTTATCATGAGATTGAATCCACAGGCTATTTCAGACTCAGAAGAAATACCACTGACCATAGACAATGCATGTTCTCTGCCTCTTCTCCAACACAAACACATTTTGTCAGATTTGATTTTGACATGCCAGGAAAAGACAAGGAGCCAAGTGTAATCAGTGAAATATTATTACTACGAACTCTAGGGTTAAATCTCTGTTTTGGGACTACGTGTCATATTTTCCCAGCACATCTACTATCATCAATCCACAAAGCAAGGACTTTACTGCCAGTAGCTGAGGAAAGTTATTGCCAATACCTACAGTAGTTATGGCCCTCAAATAAAAATATAAAATAAATATAAATAATATGAAAATTAAAAGCACAGAAGCCAGAATTGCAAGCAGGTATCTTTGCTTTATTTACTTTAGCACCATGAAAACTTACGAAACATGCTAAGCATCTTTTCAGTAGTATTTGCAACAATGAGTTCTTTTGAAGACACAAAACTAGAATTACAGGTCAATAGGTTTTTTTAAGCAGGCAAAAATATGAATTCTGAATACTTTCTTTTTCAAGATACTTTCAGTGAGAATTTCCATTTCATGTATAGGCTGCTTAGGCTACTGACTAGCTGAATAAAAACTGCTCTTCCACTCTTTTTAAAAAAAACAGAGGCAGTTTTTTTATTTGCTTCGTATCTCCTATTAGTTTTAAAGAGAAAGACTTTAACTGTTTAGCACAAACACAGCATTCACAAACTGCATTCCAGGAGCTTCTATTCACAGCCAATGAAACCAAATCAAAACAAATACATGTGTCATAAAACCTGTTTTGAAAAATCTGAGAAAGGAGAAATGTGAGACATTAACTTTCCTTTCAGCAAGTATATAAATACATAGGGAATTCATGACAGATTATACCAGAAACATTTGAAAATTATTCTGTATTTTTTTGTGATTTGTTATTATTTTCTTGTCAGAAAGCTTGTAACTTAGAGAATATAAGGAAGAATACGAAAAATAATAATAACAACCACAAAAAGATCGTGTCTGATTTTGTTTGCCTGCTAAATTATCCCCTATCAAGGTATCACCCTGCGGCATTAGCCTCAACATAAACCCTGCTAAATTCAGGGTCTATGGCTGTTTGACTCAGTGGAAGGTGCTGGGCAGGAACTGAAGTTAATAAAGCAAGCTCTGCCTCATTTACTACTACACCGCCCTTAAACACGGATTTCTTTATGTTTTCATCAGTTTCTGTAACACACTAGTAAGAGAAACTGCCTCGAAAGAAGAAAGGAACTGTAAGGTAACCAACTTGTAAGAAAAATGAGGCAAAGAGAAAGGAAAAAACTGCATGAGAAACAGAACAATACAGTTTGCAAAACAGAACAGTTTGCAAAAATGCAAACCTGAGACCTTTGAAACAGTTCCGTGTAACATAAATTACTAACACTAGCACTAACACATCAACAGTGCTTCAAATACCAAAAGGGAAGTCCCATGAAAAAACTGGCTAATTCAAAATAAACCAACTTCTTGAATATGAAAATGGGCAATCTGACCTTCCTGGACAGAAGTGTGGCTGGAGTATAGGGTATGAAAGTGCACCCAGATACTGACTTTTCATCTGATGCATTTCTGTGATTACTAGAGATGTGTTTTACAGATGGCTGAACACACCCAATGTGATATCAGATTACTCCTAAATGGAACTTAAAAGGCAATCCAAGTCATGAAAACACAAAACCAAAAAAGCATATATTTCATCCTTATAGAAAGAACACTGCCTAGTGCAGTAACTTTTCTAAATGATCATTTGCAAGTGGAATGCAAGAACTTTAGCACCAGAATGACAAAGGTTCCTAACAGAAGGGCAAAAAAAGTGTTAATTGCTGATAACAAAGGCAGTTACCCTTTAAAAAGTTTACTAAAAGGCATGTTAGTCATCTGTTACCTAAGCTGAAATTCTAGTTGCAGCGTCAGTTTTCTTCTGTAGAAAAAATGAAAGTCTGCCAATCAAACAGGTCAAAAGAAGGTCCATCAATTTAATCGGAACCATAGTAGTAATTTAGAACATGCACTTGGCTTTTTAGAAGAGGGATTTTGAAATTACCAAGTCTCATGGAAACGTGAAAGTGGGAGTTTATAAAAATGAGAACGTATTTTCTAGTGTAACCTTGAAAAAGGCTGAGAAAAATGAGCCAAGCATGACTCAATGGAGATAGTATGGTGACCACTGAAAATCAAATAAAGTCTTGATTGTATCCAATTGTCTTCAATTTTTTTTCTGTCTAGTACTGAAATCTTCTGGTAGTTGATCACAAAGATTCACAGAAGAGACAATCAGAAAAAAAACTATTCTTTTCTCAGGAGTTGGAGGGAAGCAAAGTAGACAAAACCCAGTAAATTAGGCAGAGAGAGTTCTATAGCTGCCAAACACACAAGGAATGGGGAAGGAAGAAACTTTGCTCAAAGAAGGCCCCAGGTAGCAATGCCTGCTTGGTATACAAGGGAGCCTCCTGAATGGCAAGACAGTCTGAGCTTTCAACCCTACATATCCCAGATAAAGTGGCTTCCTGCTTCCAAACTAATGGCAGAGGAAAATACCGTACTGCCCCTGACCATAAGCCTGGGTCAGTACTGGACCAGTACAGATGCTGGTCAGTCAGTCTGCTGTTCAAGCATTTAAACACTTCAACGGAGCTGAGAGTGCCCTATCTGCACACAAGAATGGGGACCTACAAATCACATTGTGACCTGAAGCCTATGAACAAATTCTTAACACTCATCAGTTACAACATCAATTAATTCTGTGGATTTTTCTTAGAAGATACACTTGCACAGCTGGACCAACACCATGTTGAGTTACTCAGGCGGTGTCAAGACCCCCAAAACAGTTAAACCCCGGTAAAGAGTGAAACGCACAATAAACTTATTTCTTATCTACGTTCTTGCTTTTGGAAGGTGACCAGCACAACACACACCTGCCTACAGCATCAATTCATAGCATTTGTATTTCTTTCTGCTCAGCTGCAAGTACTAACCCTGCAGCTAATCCTCCCAGGGGAGAATTACACCCTACAGCAGTGTGGTAGGAGCAGTCTGATCTGGAACACACTTCTGTCACTAATGTGACAGTCGGATGGATAAGAACTGTTTCTCAGGATAAAATATCTGGGAAACAGGCTGGTGAACAGTGGGTTATGGCCCTCCGCCAGTTCACATGCTAAGACAGCTAACAGACCTTGGACTTCTGGGAAAGGGAAACAGATGTTCCAATTTGCACAGACTGTTTCTCCTTATTTTTTATCCACCACAGCTCTTAATGATGCACTCACTATCCAGTGCATGGGCACATGCCCCCCAGTGAACATTTACAGCTTTTAACATGAATTTATATTAATGTATTACTGCCCATGCCTTCTTTTCCAGCAAAATCAAACTGAGAATGTTTTAAGCTATAGCTCCATGGTCTGAAAAAGTGTTTCTCATTGCATGACGAAGGCACCTACACTTAAAATAGAGATATTTACGTAGACATTCTTTAGCTGTATTGTTTCTGACACTTGAAAAAATTATTCCATTCGGTTTGATAAACAATTTTACTGATTTGTTGCAATAATCACTAATACTAGCATGAGAAGAGAAGACATTATAATTAAAATCTAAAAGCTGTTTGAAACCAAACTCTTCACACAATAGATGCTCACACCTACTGTCAGCATGGTTACTGCCTGAACAAGTGGAAGGAAGGAGAAAGGAAAAGAAAAAGCAACTGCTCTGCCAACAATTTATAGCCTGTGGATTACAGGCAAAATAAACTTTATCTGGGCAACACAATGAGATTCTGGCATTTTCTCTTTGTTTTCTAAGCACATGATAACAAGGAACAATCATTTAAAAAAATCTAGAACCACAACTGCAGTGTTGTCAAATTCAGAAGCAAATGCATTATCATCTCCCTGTCACGCTGGCCTAAATTGTAAGTCATGGGGGAATGGGGGTGGGGGAGGTAAGGGGGGTGTGGATATGACAGACTGAAAGTTGGTTTCTCCATGGCTGCTACTGTGGATGGAAAGTTTTCACTTCAGCAGACTTTTCACTGCAGAGCAGGATTCTTTCTCATTGCACTAACACCACTTCATATTTAAAATACTTCGTGTTTAGGTTACACTGAAGTATGATGATTTCCTACCTAAAGTAGGGCAATTTAAGGTTATGAAATTTCAGTTTTCTATTGCTATAGAGATTCTGCTACAACAAACACCATTTCTCTCTCCCCGTCTATATTGTATTTCTCTATCTTCCAGGATATCTCTATATGAAAATTTTAGAAAGATCAAGTTTTATTTCCCAACAGAATCTTTCACATATTCTGCGGCAGAGAATATGTCTTCTCTTTGACAACATTTTATTTGTAGCTCTGCATTACTTAACTGCAGTGGGGATGGGCAGTAAAAATCAGAATGTGTATTCTAATGGACAAAATATGCCAGAAATATTAATACTGAATTTTGTTTATTAGCACTTTGAGTATGGTATGCAGGTTTTCAGCAGGTATTTTAAAAAAACCTGGTTGGCTTGCTAATTTTCAGAATTCTAGAGGAAGTTCAAGCTGAGTAAGAAAGATTTGGTTATATACACAAAATTCCTGTAAGTAAAAAGGACCGTTTCAAGGCTTCAGCTTTACCTGATTAGTTACCTTCAAAACAAATTAGGACTTCTGTCAATTCAGCAGAGAGAACCAAACACATATAACCAAGAAATTATGCACAAAACCGTTATAAATACAGGGAATATTGGTCAAACTAAACACAAAACAGGACACAGCCATAGTGTGACAGGCACATTCACCTTAGTGAGGAGGACCAAGGAGTACTGCTTTATCGAGTTCATCCAACTGTGTATATTTAATCAAATACATTCTACAATGGATTTCAACTCAGACTAATGACTTCAGCAGACTACAGCAAAAACATATTGTCTCACACATATTAATTGACTCCAACATGTGATGTATAGCATACAGCTGTAACTCCTCCTAAATGGCTATAAAGGGAGTATGTCTTCAGGCTACCCAATGTCTAGAGACAACAGATCGTCACTAGCCATCAAAAGAGAACTGAAATAATAGAAACTTACTTCACAACAAAGATTGTTTCCTTCTCTTTATATAACCACATTGCTACTACTGAATCAGCCAACTCCACGGCACAAATCACACAAGGCATGCAGGCACAACTTTTTACAAGAGGAAACCTTGCTTTGGTTCCCTCAAAGGCCAAGGAAGCAAGTAATCCCATTCCACAAAGAGCAAAATGAGTAAAACTGGGTCTTCTGCGAACTTCTATCTTGCAACTCAACTCATATGTTGATACTGTGGTTTTTAACTAGCAGTGGATACATTAGCAATGTCTCCCAATGCAGAGCTTTTTTCACAGAAATGAACGGGAAATGGGAATCTGAGATTTCTAGCCATCTGTCAAAACTGACAGAAAATGACCCATGGGATAAACAGAAGGAAGAAAAGACAGGCAGACAATGCAATCACTTAAAGCCTTCTCACTTAAGAAATGAGGAAGTTGACTGAAAAGATTATCATAAGAAAGGTATTTTAACCAAAGCTACAAGACTGTTATATTTTTCTGCCTCTGGAATGCATGAACAGGTACAAGTCCCACCTACTCTGCTACAAAGCACTTTTAAGAAGCAAACTTAAGTCCACCAAAACCACATCTCATTGATAGCATTCTTAAAACTCAGAATTGTGTCTGACTGCAGACATCAGCATGAAATCTTATGGGAAATGCCACCATATCATTATACCAATACTATGGTGATTTGAGGAAAACATTACAATTCTCACAGGATATATGTGAATAGCTGCCAAAAAACCATTCGTGCTCTCATTGACTGAGCCAGTCAATGAAGAAATAAGGTTAATTTCAACAGTCAGAAGCAAGCATTTGGAAAGCAGAAGAAAATGAGGAAATTACCGTTGCATAAACAAAATTTAAAAGCTTCCCAAGGCCTCTTAAACAGATATATTAGAATTGTTTTACAATGAAAGAGGCCAATGAAAAGATGCTTTTATTTGAATAAAAAGATGTCTGAAAAATTACACAGGAATTTCCTGAACTTCACTATTCCTGAGATCTTCAGTAATTTCTGTTGGAATTCTCGAATTCCAATACAAAAGAGAATCCTTTAATGGTACTTAGCCCTCTCTGGAAGACTTGACAGATTTCCATTTCAGTTTGTAAATTTCATTATGCATCACTAACTTCTTCATTTCTTTCCTGTACTAAAGGTACATTTCAAAATGTAGAGGAAACAGACAATGAACAAAAAGTAAATAATCCTTTTAAATAATTTCCTTGATTTTTACCTTCTGCTGCATACACTTCGTTAAGCAAGTTTTCACAATAACTTTTTTTCTTAATTTAAATATCCTCCATACACCAGTAGACTCTTTGTTCTATCAGGTCAACTTCAGGAAGCAAAGTTGGGAAAACAAAGTTTTTAGATCAAACCTGAGATTAACATACAAATTTAAGAATTTGAAGACAAAACCTCCCAGGTGCAAGAGACGATATAAATAATAAATACAGTTAATTCACACGTTCTTGAAATCATATCTGCACTACATGTTTGGAGTCTTGGAATTCCAAGCATAACAGAATGCCTCACAAATAAAATATTTTTGGCATGTACACCCTACTGTAACTTATCTAAATCTGTTTCCCAACTCAGTATTTGATATGAGGCCTTGAATGAAGAATAAAAATCTTACACGTATGCATACTGCTATAGGTACTATAAAGCAGCAACTACAAAATTCTATACACTTCTGTAACAAAGACATCATTATAACTGTAACTTTTATACACTCTAGTAAAAGGGAAGTGTTCTGTTTTAGCTCACCAAGGGAAATGACAACAAAGCGAGCACAAGGGTGGCTAGTATTCATAATGAGACTCATAAATAAAGGAAATTATGTGCACAGTTATTCATAAGGTACTTTTCCTCCTTTTGTTTACCATCCTGTAAAGTTCCGTTCATGAAAAAAAAACAGGAAGAGAGGAAAAGGCTGAAGCAGTCAGGACCAGTCGCTGCTGTAGCATTAGTTTTGCAAAGACTAGAAAACAGTGTTAAGTAAAAAATGTCTAAACCATGTATCTACTTGAATACATTCAGTGACTTGCACACAGTGTGACAGAAAGTTATTCAAATGCTACACTTAAGAATTTCCTCCCAAAAATTCAAGTTGCAAAAATTTAGATTTTCAAAATTAAGAGCTCACAAACAGCGCAAGATAACCATTGTTCTGCGTGACAAGTGGAGAAAAATTTAAATACTATTAAAATAATGCTCCCTGCAAAAAATATATGTCAGAATGTTTGGTTACAGTTAAATGAGAAGACAACCAGTTACAACAAACAATTAAAGCAACCCTCAACTCTCTTGTCAATTTAAATGATCCTTATAGGAAAAGTGATTTACCTCCATTGAGATTCGTCTGTGTATCCGGTTTCTGAGACAAACACCTGTGGGGGACTGAACTTCATCAGATGATGTTCCAGAAGCTTGGTCGCTTTCCCCATCCGACCCCATTTTCAAATTTTCATGAACAATATCTTGAAAATAATCCAAAGAATTGAAAGTAGTTAAACAGCAATGCATCGAACAGCTCTTCTGTACATATGGAAAAGAGGTGAATCATTAATCAGCATTGAGTTAAACGGCAGAGTCAAAGACTCATCACAGCCACAGCTGTCTTGATACATGGCTTGGTAAAAACCACAATATGAACAGGATTACTTTATAGGAATTCTATGCAAACTTATTTGAACTTCAGCAGAACTCACTTTTCCAAAACAAAAGACAGACATTCCAATCCCAATTTTAATTCCCAAAAGCCACCTTCTCCTCCCATCTTCAGTTCCTAAAATCCCTCAGTACCACTTCTCTTTTCGCTGCTTTTGGATATATAACATTACTGATAATAAGCAACATTTACAAATTAGACTACCTGATGCTAGAAATGTAAATGTATCTTCAGAAAGCTTAAGAATACCACTGAGAGGTATAGTATTATTTTCAGAAATGACAAATACGAAGACTTCAGATACAATGCCCTCTGGCATCCATATCTGAAGTCATGGGATGTATTATGACCATCTAAATCTGACTTTTAAGAGCCATTAAGTGAAATTTGTGACCTTATGAAGGAATTTAAGTAACAGACTGCTTGAGTTATGTGATGTTGTGGGCTCTTCATGTCCAATGAAATTGGTAATTTTTAAACAATCCGTAAGATTCATCCACATAACAGTTTATGTATGTTATGTATATATACATATACATTGCTTTTAAGCACCAAAGGATTTTTCAGACTTTGGAGACAAACACAGTAGTGAACAAGTGAAAAATCAAGGTGATGTCATTAATAGCATAAAGAGCCAAATGATTTCCAAAATGACACATGGGAAATTGGTCATACAAGCAATTCACTATGAGTAATGCTCCATTGTCACCTCTGAAATACCTGAACTCCAAAATTACTCTAGAAATTAAATATTTATACATATCAAGTAGGTGCTTCAAAAGACACCAACTTCCCTGCTGTCTCTCGATCCTTGTTAGTAATCATTATCTTGTAGAAGCTGTAAGAGAATCTGAGGAACAACTAAAAATCTCAGAATTCTATCCCTAAAAAAGCTAGTATTAGCAAAACAGAGATCCATTCAGCCTTACCACCAAGGTGCTTGAAAGTATTTGACATTTGCAAAGCATTACAGCAACTCAAAAAACCCCCAAAACCAAAAGAGAAACTGCAAGTTTCACCACCATCAACAAGCAAGAAAACTGGATTTTCTGAAGGAAAAAAAAGCCATTAGGCCAGTATTTTATTATCTGCACATCTTCTAAAGTATTTGTGTGGTTGGGCTCACATATAATCATGCAGACTTCAAAGGAACAAATTCTTCCTCAACACAAACAATTTCCTTTTATGGAATACAAAATGGATGAAAAAAGAAAGATTAACTTGTAAGCTATTAGCAACACATATTTTAACTCAAAATACTGTAATTAAACACACAAACTGAGCATGCATCTAATGCACAAAGCAAAATTTCCAACAGTGATGCAGATTTATGCAAGACTTCTATTACATATCCACACTGCATCAGAATTTTCCCTGCAAATCATGCTCAGATTTGGAGTAAAGAAAAAAAAAATTAACCTGCACTCCTTACATTATAAGCAATCTTCTGATTTCAAACAGGGTAAATACTCATCAGTGCTTCTAAGTGCATGGCAGTTTGAAGCTCAGGGAAAGATTTTCAGAAAGTGATTCCTAAAGATCAGCCTTAGCTTTAAAGCTAAGCAGGAAAAATGTGACTCTCTTTTGCCAAGTCTCTAAGAAATATCTCTTATCCCCTGTAATGACTTGACAGCTGTCTTTTTAAAAATCTCTAACAAACTGTGGAAAATTACTTTTAGTAATATAAAATCATTATTGAAAACACTACTTGCAGCAAAGCTGTTCTGCCAGTGCTGTCGTACCTCGTAAATAGAACATTCACCGCAGCGGTTCTTTAATAAAGGTTCTCTTTTAAAACACTTTTCTAAGAGGTCATGTAATCCATTTTAGCAATTATAGCTCTTGAGATTCTGTTAGTAAAATGAGGTGTAAGAGCTACTGACAACTGTTCCCCAATCTGTTTATCCTCATGTTAGAACAAGCCCATTGGTTGGGCCCCAAAGACTATTTTCTTTATGGAAGCTAGGCAAGGGACAGCAACCTCAGCAATCTCACAAAATAAAAACTGACAAAATTAAAGAAGTACTGCATTTTAAGTCATGGAGAAATTACAAAATTTCTTTTTTAAAGAGATTGATACTTAATAAATTAATGATGGGATTGATACTGTCATTTTTTTCACATATAATTCACAAAAGCATTTGTATTATGAAGTCACTAGTAAAAAAAAAAAAGACAATTGGAAATGCAATGCTCAGAACCACACAGAGAACCCCAGTTGACAAAGATAATTCTTGTACTAAGAAGATCACCTATGTAATAAAACACAACTAAGGACTATTTTAAGAACACAAATATTTGTAGTAGTAACCCATATATTTGAGGCAGATAATGTAGCTGGCAAGGAGATTCTGCTCTTCATAAATCACGAATGTAAAGACAAAGAGTCTGTACCACTCACATCTAAAAATGCAGTATTTCAGACTTATATAAGATGATGATATGAATACTGCTGTGATATAATTAATTCTGGTAAGTCTGGATAAGCTACATACCCAGAACCAAGAGGGTTTAAGCAGGATACTGGCTGTAGCAACCAAAAATGTATCATAAAGCACATGCATTTCCAAAGGGCTAAATACCCAACTGCTCCTATCTATAAGGGTTTGCAGATGTTTTAATTATTTTCTAAACAGATATAATTCTAAGCTTTTTAAAAATAACTTGACTGTGTTATCATCTAATATAAATGCATCCTTTTATTTGATTCAATTAAAAAGGCATTAGTAGAGCCTTACGTTCATTATTTTAATAGCATAAAACCCAGACTAAGGCATTAACCCAGACATTTTAATCATTTTTACACAGGTGCATGATGATATTTGATTAAGCAATGATGAAAACCATGTAAATATTTCCTTAAATTCTCTAAGCTTTTCTACAGACAAGTTTACCTGCATCAAAGCTTGCTTGCATAGTCTTCAGAGGTTTTAACATTCAATAATGTATTGAATTGCTTTCACTGCAATACCCAAGCCATTCTCTCACATACATGTTTATTTCAACATACTCTACGTATCTTATTAAATATCCAGAATGGCCATGTAATGAAAAGCTGTAGATGACTACAATATAACAGGGAAACTACACAAGTATGTTTAAAGGAAAAGGCTGTCCTCATTTCAGATATGAGGAATGCACCACAAAAGAAATTAACACAGGGAACCTACAGTGAAGCAAATGAGAACTCCTCCAAGTGAGCCACAATCAAAGCCAGTCATTAGTCAGTACTGAGTCAAACTGCATGATCCTTGCACTTTATTTCAAATTATTACAAAAAATCACATGACTTGCAAAATGGATTTCTTCCAAGGTGCACTTTTCCGAAGCTTACTTTTCTATGAAGTGGCTACATTGTACAATTGGTTTCACTGATAATATAATTCAAATTGAGGAAGGCCATAGTGAGAAACTGCCTTGGCAGCTACCCTTACAGAAGTATGAAAGCTGTATAGAAACATCTTTCCTTTCAACTAATATTTGACAATGAAACAAAATTTCTCCATAACTATATCAACACAACTGGCAAAAGCAAGAATTAACTCTCTCCTGGCTGTTACTGCAGATCACCAGGAGGGTCAGCTTCTGTTAGCTCTGCATATTTATGATACCTGTCTAGAGGGGCCATTAATATAGATACAAATGGAACAAGGACAATCAGATTCATTCTGCATTAGCCAGGTCAGGTCCATAAAAGGTTTATTAGCTCTGGCTTCACCACGGACTGCAACAGTTAAACGCTTCCGGAAGTACAAAACTGTAGAAGCTGTACAGAAACAAGTGAACTATAAAAACTCTCTCATCTAGACCCCCATTCAGTAGTTTCACAATTTGGCCTGAGAATAACCTCTATTATTTAAAATCATGCTGATAATTAGATACTAAATTAAAAAATAACTAAGAATTTTTAAACAAAGGCAGAGTTCAAGAATTTTTCCTTTACACAGCATTTTACAAAACATAAAGCTAACAGAGTTTCCAAGTAGAAATGATTTTTAAAGAATTTTGGGATTTTACACATTACCACAACCACAGAAACTCAAGTTCAGTGCTCAAAAAAAGAAAACAGAACTCCAAAACCCTTCTGGGCTTCTCAATCAATTTTTATATTGATAATCTCATTCAAACACAGGCAGCATGAAAATGCACTTCTGGCAGGTCTCAGTTTAATCTGGTTTTAACCAAATAACCATCATTTGCCTGCAACGATTTTGTGGTCTTTCAAGGATATCTCTCTGATACCATTTTTCTACCTATGAAATAGAGGAAAAACTGTAAAAAAAGAGGCTGGATGAAGTAAGCAAAGAAAATTAAAATCTCAAGCAGTGTTGCATATGTGACCTTTTTTTTTCTGATGTCATTATCTCAATAGGGAAAACCTCAGCTTCCTGATGAGTAATAACCATTCTCATATGGCAGGAACAAAAGAAAGAAATATGTGAAAAAGGAGGAGAAAGAGGAATTATGCTTGCATACTTGTACTCCTGTTTTTTACCACTAGATAACACTGTGTAAGTATTGTATACAAGTATATTTTCTTTTCATCAAACAAGGAGTAAAAAAAAAAGCATTATCATATCCAAAGCAAAACGAGGTGCTTAACATACACATACAGAGCCACCAGGTCCAGTGGAACGTGTCCCTGCCCCTGGCAGAGAGGTTGGAACTAGATGATCTTTGAGGTCCCTAGCAACCCAAACCACTCTGTGATTCCATACACTCTGTACACCTATTCCATACTACTTCCAACAAAATTACAAATTGTTGTTAAAGGCAACACACGAGCATGACAGTAGAGGCATCTCTGTGCTCAACAACATCTTGCTGCTCCTGTACTTAGTTTACATATATCTTGTTTGGCAAATAATCCATAAAGACTACATTTTCCTAAACACAGATTTCTCCAAGTACACTATTTTTTTAAAATGCTCTCTTCCTGTTAGATTCTTGGCAACTTAACTAAGCTTGGCTTGGCAAAAATGAAAAAGCAAATACTGTGTATAGCACTTGAGTGAAAGCAGAAATTGATATAGTAGTCAAACTGTGCACACTAAAAGTCATTTTCTTGTGTGATAGCAACAGCTGCTATAGTAAATTCAAAAGGATATCAGTCTTTTTTCAGTTTGAATGGTAACTCAAGCAGTAAAAAGGCATGTTTTTAAACATCATGAGTGGTATTGCACCAGAGGAGGATATAAGTGGGTTTGACTTACTACCTTGAAGATTCATAGCTTAATCTTGAAGATCAGTTTATCACACTTCTAAAGGAGGGCAGGAGATTGAAAAAATAATAAAACTCTAATTAAGCTGTGACTTGCTCTCATTTTCTAGTATCAATTAATTAAGCATAATTTAAAGTAACATAAAAGCAGGGTAAAATATTAATGGTGACTGGAGGCAGCAACATGACAAACTACTTGAAGAAAAAATATTTCGTAACTTATTTGCTTCTCAGAAGCACAAATATAGCTCAGGACCACAACAAACAGATAATTACAGTTGAGTGGCCTTAATCTGTCATTGAAAAAAAACATTTTTTCTCTATAATAATGAGGACTAATATACCAGTTCTTTTAAAATTTCACATATAGGATGATTATCCTTGCATTTATTGTACTTCTTGCCAATGCTTAACTGAGATGTATACATGGGTTCCCCACAAAGTATTATGAAAGAGTATTTTGCAACTTTTGTAACTTTTAAACTTGTCTAAAATTCATGGGTTATTCCTCTCCCTTCTTCTAACTGCTCTATTCTTGAAAAACTTAAGAGACATTCAGTGCCTTAAAAACAAACTTCTCAACCTCCAGAAAAAATTACTGCGTACCAAGAAAATTATTTAAGCATTAGAATATCTGTACCTCTTGCTACGAATCAACACAAACATTATTTTTCACAGAAAAATTAATTCAAACAAACAATGTAGGAAATTACCTAATCTGCTCCCATTTCTGGGCATTGCCATGAAAGAGCCGAGGCTGCCCCCTATGACGCTGTGTGGTCTCCGTAAAGGGGGCTTCTTGAAAGATCCCGTGTATTGGTGGAGAAATGAGTGCATGCTGTGAGACGTTGGAGGCCTGCCATTCTTCACAATAGGCTCTACAATTCACAAGGAACAAAATATTCATTGCCACAAGCAAGGAGGATTGTCAGGAACATGCCAGAAGAAAAAAAAGAAAGAAAAAAAAAAGAGTTAGTAAACAGGAAATCACCAGTCTGGTAAGATTATCTTTCATGCTAACAGTAGACCATCATACTACGGCCATTTCTCCATTAACAAACAAGCACAAAACATGGCATTAAGTGTTATCCAAATTTAATCTTATTAAGTTCTGTCACTCTGCTGATGGACAAGTAAATGTCCTGAATATACAGTCTTAGAATGCTGATAAAACCAGAACACTGTCATTATTTTCTTCTGTCTTATTGCATAATGTTTCATCTTTACTTTTAAACAGGACAGCTGTCAGATCGACCATGATGAGGAAATTCAACTGCAAGCCTTTGGAAACATTCTCCCCCTCAAAATTCTTGCAGGTCACTAGTACCAAGGCCTTGCTATTGGACATCTTTAGAAGTAAACATACCTGTCTATACCTACCAGAGCTGTCATGTCATAATTAAGGTTATTAACTTACAGGATATCAGAAAAATTAAGCATCCAAGTTTTTATTTTGGCTTTCTACTGCATTGTGTTTCAGACAGTTCACAGAGATTTTTTTTTAAAGGTTATTATAATTGATAAGCGCTTTCTAAAAGGATGAAATGTGAGAAATTTTTAAATCTTATTTAAAAGTGTGCACAGAAATTGAGTATTCATGTTCTCTCCGCAACCTGACTCTGCGCACATGGACTAGCCCTCAAGAATCGATATTATACAACAAGCAGGCTAACTCTAAAAACAACAGGGTTTTTTTACCTTCAAAAGAAGCAGTTGTCCACTTACATTGACTGTCATGACAGTGGATTTAGCAAAACCACCAGTGAAGTCATTCATACAAGAAAATAAAGATGAAATACTCTCACTTCAGAAAACAAGATCAGAGTAATCTGGCAGCTACATGCAAGCATTGTCCCTACACTAGGTGAAGACCAGAAGCTATGCCCAAAGAACAGCTGAGATTCAGTAATTTGACTTTTCCATTATTTGATTCTTATTAACATTACCGATTGGTGTTGTTTGGTATCGTTCAGAAGACAGCAAAGGCAGTAGCCACGCACTGAGCAACCGCAGCGCAAATGCTACTGAATGGAGCGGCACCCGCCAGAGCCACTGCTCCCAGGCTGTGCTCAGAGCTTCACTCATGCTCCTGGGACAGGGAGCAGGCTGGGATGCTATTTCATCACTCTAGCTTATATTCCCACATGCAAGGACCCCAAAATCTTGCCTTCCCTTCCAAAATAAGGTAATAAGAATAATATAGCTAGGAGAACGTATTTTATGGAAAGCAGAATTTCAGTGGTGAAGGAAAGGAACAGCAACAAATGCCTAATAAACTAAGGAAAACAGGATCCTGAAGGGAACCCCCTCCTTCCCCACACATACAAAAACCTAATAACCAAGGAAAACAGGGTCCTGAAGGGAACCCCCTCCCTCCCCACACATACAAAAACCTTCTAGATACATTATCATGATTAGTCTGAAGCAGAGACAGAAGTACACAGACAGAATTACCCAAGGATAGGTCAATGACCTTAAGAAATAATTATGCAAGGAATTTTTGCACATAAACACGAATAACACAGTGAGACAAAAAAACAAAAAAAAATTAACTCAGCTGCTGCAGGGGAAAAAATAAAAGCCCTGGGAAAAAAACATGCTGCAGGCAGAAAACAGAAAGGACATGTCAGCATTGTTACAAACCTGCCTGCATCCTTTCATTAGCATCCTTCATAAATACAGCTTCAGAGGGGGTGAACACAAGGAAAAATACACCATAAATCTGTGTGTATCTTTGTGAAGCATGACCAAGGTCTTCAAACCTCTGCATATCTCTGTCCCAAATGCTTATTTCTGTTCTAATAGTTTGCATCACCTTTTTGACTTAGGAGTGGTACCAGCTTCCTTGCTACATGCCTTCAACAGCAGATTTATCCTAGGGCAGCAGCCAGCAAACTCCTCATCAATTTTTAATAGAATCTATTACTACTTCCACATGACAGGACACAGGTTCACATTCAGCACAACTACTACTTTTGATAAGTTAACATCTGCTTTTTGCTTTCCACCTTTCTTGCTAATTTGATTTGAATTTGATAAAGTTTCTAGTCTAAACACCTCGCACTGAGTTTACATGCAGTGGTGAAGAAATGAATAGTACCTTCTATGTTATGGCTTTTGTCTATTCATGCTAAAAGTAATCTACCTTTATGAACTGTGCAGTACTTAAAAGTGGCCAGAATTTATGAATACACTGAATGTCTATGTAGAGATTGAGTTTTATGCCCATTACTAACGTGACAATGTGACGCACAGAGATGATCGTTTAAAAAATCTGTTTTCCTCACGGCGCTGGTAAATTTGTATGTATTTTACAGTTTAAAACAAAATTCCTGAAATATCCTAACATATTCAAAGTTCAGCTCCAATATAAGGATAAACAGAGATCACATTAGTAAGTAAATTTATATAAAAATGAAAAACAAATGATTGATATAATAAGATCCAATTATACAGAAATAACTTTTGTCATCATAGGCAACTACTATTACCTTCCTTCACTGTCCTAAGTACTGTACTACATTGTGGAGCCCATTAAAAATTTTGTAACAATAATTTAGGTCATGTAGTAGGACAGGCATAACTAGTGACAGACAATGAAGGTCACAGAAACGCTCACATGACATTGTATTTCTGACTAAGATAAGTAGTAATACTACTTGCTTATAAACCGGGGTTTAAAATACTGATACACACTAATTTACAAAAAGAAAGGATCATATGGCATATGACAGTATAACATATAGGCTTATGGTTTGGAAAAGTATATTTGTTATAAACAATTAAGTGTGCATTGCTGTATGCTAGGAACTTCTAAAGAAACAGTTGTATGAATTCTGCATTATGTTACCTCCTCCCTGCAAAAGTGACAGTAATAGCCAGGAGCTGGAAAAAATATTGAGAATGATCAAGTAAACTCTTACTGGAAATTGATTTACAAGACTGTTTATTACAGTTTCTGTGCATTTGTGAGACACAAGAGTTAATTAAAGTGCTTTTGAAAAAAATACTGAACTCTCTCCAAAGACCCACAAGTACTTCTTTTGAAGTTACAATTTCATTCACTTCATTTTTTCCAGAATTATTAATATGTTGAATCACTATATTTAAAGTATAACACTACAGTTTTTAAGATGTGAGTTTAGTCAACTGTCTGGTCTTGAATAAAATACGTCTAAACTGTAAAAGTTAAATGCCTTTACTACATACATCTATAAAAAGTCTTCCTATAGTTTTATTTCTGTGATTATAGGTTTGATTTGTCCTTAAAAAAATGGCTCCCCTATAAAAAACTCATAAACACCCCTTACTTTAGTGTCACTGTACTTGGTAAATATAACTCAGTAACCACATGCTGCTATTTGTTTAATATTCAGCTACAGCCAAACTGAAAGATGGAAATTAAAAGGGGAGCAAAAACGCACTAGAGAATTCACTGTGCAAATGTGCGGATCTACTTCATTTTGAGATCATGCACAGTTCTGGTCTTCCTCTCTCATACAGATTAAAACAACAGAAGCATGACACAACCCACAGACTCACTGGGGGGCTGAAGGGGGCACGTGGGAAGCTGCTGCATCCACCACCTCCTTCAGCACAGGAGGGAGGCTCAGTGAAAAAGCCAGACATGGCAGGTTGCATACTGCACACAAAATGGTTCTGCTGTGGAAACTCCTCACCACAGGATGGTACAACTACCAGAACTTAAAAGGCTCAAGGGGAGACTGAACAAGAAATCTGCTCAGGGTTACTAACGACACGGAGACTTGCCTAGTTCAGGAAGTCTCTGAGCTAGAAACTGATACAGTACGCTGGGGAAATGATGCTGTACTTTGGGCTCTAATCTTAGACTTGCCCTCAAATATCATCCTCAGAGACTGGAGAACACACAGGCAGAACTCCAGCTGTCCTTACAGCACCAGACTTCTGCAGCACCTGGGCAGTTCACTTGTGTTGGCTCTCATTGGCACAACTACTCCAATAAGGGTCTTTATTAATCATTTATCTCTAGCTCTCTTTCCTCAGCCTACTCTATAATCTCCAACTCCAAACTGATAAAACAAAGCGATATGGAAAGCAAGTTGAAACAGAGACTTCTCAGTGGTTCTTTTTAAATTGTATTTTGTCAGTTGTTATTACATTGTCTTCTTATTTTGGCCACAACATCATATAATCTTGGACTCATCTTTCAAGGAATGCCATTTCAACCCTTACATTTCTTAGGCAGCCTACTAAGCTATTATGCAAATCTAGTCTTTACGTGTGAAAAAAGTTAAAAAACATTCTCAATGAGAATATTTATAAATATTATACCAATGTACAGGATGATGTCACGGATTTCTTTTCAATGTCCCTGAACAATTCTTGCAAAAGACATCCTTTAAAAAATATAAATCTATATACACACGTTAATTTTATACCTATAAAAATGCACCCCCCTTTTTAAAAACGCCACATCCATGTTATCTTGCTTAAGTGTGTACCTTCAGCAAGGCTTAAAATTGAGCAAAGCATGGTGACTGTGCAGTGTTGCATTACTCGATTTTCAAGTTTGGTGAGTGCTGAGCCAAACCTTTATATAATTTCGATCATTTTCTTGTACTCCTCACATTCTGTCATTCAAACTTCCGTTACTATTGGCATAACTCAAAATTAATACAACAGCACTATTCAAAGAAAACACTGTTCAAAATACAACCAGCCTGGCTTAATAATGTTTTAAGAGTTGCTAGACCACATTTTGTTCTAGAAAACACATATATATTTTAAGAAAACACTGTACCCAGTAAGGTACCACTGCTTTGCTAAGTTTGAAATAAAGTCAACACCAATGCTAGCAAACCTATGAAACCAGACAGCAACTGAAATGAACCACTGAAATCTTTCAGTGGGGAAGTGGCAATGAATTTGTTTGAATATCCATGGGACTGATTTTTTTTACTTCATAATTAAGAAAACTGCCAGAGTCAAGTAGAAGAGCAGTGTATATAACCAAGACGTCTGTCCAAAGAGTTAACTAAACACAACAATTTTATAAAGATGCTTCCCCTTCTTCCTTTAACTGCAATTTAAATTAACCACAAACCTTGACCTGAAATTACTCCTGAGTTAAGCAATTTTTCAATTAATCCACAATGTTTCTTTTCCTCATCCATCTATGATAACAAAGACCCACACTACCACTTTCTTTCCTATGCTGGATTTACTTAACTGGATTTACTTAAGCTGAGCTCCAGAGAGCCTGCAGAATTGCCTGGCATTTCTTTGCACGGCCTTAGCAACTGACATACTGTCACATGTCAGTCAGCTGGTGGATTAAAGAAAGAAAGTGTTTCCATTAGGAATGTAAATGCATTTTAGAACACTTTTTATGAATATATATTATCACATACTCAACCAACTCTTTCTTTTTTTATGTCCCATGAGTATCTCCATTATGTGACAAAGACACCAAGTTGTTTTTTAGATTTCACTGCCTAAATTTTGGAACGATATTTGCTTCAACTAGCGGTAATAAAGAATTAAAATCACCAGTCATACAAGGTGACATTTTCCTTTAAATCAAACATATTTGACAGAGCTGAGTATGTCTGCAAAAAAATGTTTCATTCCACAACCACTATCCATTGTGGACACGCAAACCTTTTAAATACGTATCTTAACCTCACATAAATAAAGTTAAAATACACAAGTGGAGATTTTCTAATAAAATTAAGACATATTGGAGACTAAGCACTTACAATTACTGATTTGGGTATAGAATGGGAATAGAACCCCGGCATGTTCGATGTTCTACGTAAAGAGGAATCTTTGTGTGACAGCAAGCCTCCCACAATTCATTGCTTCTACCAAAAATGTGGCTCAAGGTCCACCCCCTACAAAAACCACAGTTTTGATTTATGTTTTTGAACGAGATCACCATGGGGTATACAGGGCACAGCTGCTGGCAGAAGGGTGGAGGAAGAACCTCAGCTGACACTTCTGGCTGCAGCTTGACTTTGGACTGCCTCAATTACAACAAAATCTCACTAAATGTCTCAAGAATCCACTACTGGCTTTTATAGGACAGGACTCTGTGTCGTTTCCTTTCCACCACCTTGACCTCACCCTTGCTCCAGAAAACTTCCAAGGCTGTTTTTTTTCATTTCCAATTTGACAGAGAATGGAAAAGTGTCAAAACTCTACATTTGTGAAACTAAATACTCATTCTCTGAACAGCTTTGCATTCATGAAGCTTGTGATGCATCATCACAGCCTTTTAAGATTATTTATGTAGGCTTCTCAAATGCCAGTGTTGTATAGCTTAATCATATTTAGGCATCATCTACTACACATTCATTTACCTGATCTGAATGCTAGGCTCTGTTTTTACATAATAAAACCTAATTTTTAAAAAATTTGAAATACAAAATGTTTTGAACAAACTGCTGAAGAAGCTGTTGCCAAGGAACTCTTTATTTCCTCAGAAAATGTAGAACGTAAGCAGATGAATTTCTGATATTTCAGAGCTGACATGCTGCATTGTATAATATTTAATTACACTGCTGTAAGGCAGTCAGACTCAGTAAAATTAGTTGATTGCAGGTGACAGCTTCCATAGACGATACATTTAAACAACCCAAAGAAGAAGTACACGTGATACATATGTACTCTCCAGGAGCTGGATGAGGAACACTACAAAATACTGCGTATTTATACATTATTTTATAGGGTTGTTTCCTTGGATTCTGTTATGTGATACCCAGGAAAACATTAAGTCACTCTAAAAACAGAGCAACCATTCAATACCATTTAATCCAGTGTTTTTATTAAACAACAAGATGAAAACTTCAAGCCATTGACCATTACAATTTTAAAAACTTGGCGAAACCTCAAGGGATTCCTCCCATTGCTCAAATTAATCCATTTGAGTATAGCAGTCATTCCAGAGCAAATATTCTTCACCTGGACAACACAGGGCAAAAAATACTGATAGTACATTTGAAAAAATATAACCCTGAAGAAGCACAATCTTCAACTTCCTCCGAGAAATTAAGTACCTCAATTATTAAAATGGCACTATAAATGTAATGACTTATAAACTTTTTTTTTTTTTTAATTTGGGACAGAAAGGACAAATTTTTCTCTCTGTTTGAACTACAAAAACAATGCACAAAACCAAACTACAAATACAAGGCAAAGAATGAGATCAAGACATCTAAAACACACTAAAAAGCCTTTCAAAGTTGACTTTACACAGACTGAGGTTTGTCTTCAGTCTGGGTACCAAGACAAAAAAGATCACAATCAAGTGAAATATATCCAAAGCCAAAACCCCACATTTAAGATTTATGTATTTCATACGGCTTACAAGATAATTCTCAGGTAATATTTTTGGTCATCAGAACCTGTAGCGGAACATAGGCATGGTAGTTCCATACCTCAAAACATACAAGCATAACACGCCATCAGTTTAAAATCGTAACTGCAGAAGGCATCAAACTGCACTAACTCCTTCAGAAAAATGTTTCAGCTACAATTTAATTCAATGTGAGTCAATACCATAGCCAAGACACAAGTATCCCTGGCCTCTATCCTTGCATCCACGCACACAACTACCCTGTAACTCCCAATGCAAACATCTGTGAGACCACGCTGCCAACCAAACCAGGACACAGAGGATCTGGTTCCTTTTTGCCCTACTTTTGGAAATAAATTGTGTTGGCTAGCTATGTGTATTTCACTTTTCTGTACTTAACAAATCCACCCGAATACCATTCGAGAACAAACCTCTGCATATCCATCAGTGAGCCTACAATGAATAGAAATCTGCTGTATTTAAAGTTCACTTCTTCATCTAAACATTGTGTTCTGCTGAACTTGTACTCTGCTTGTGAAGGAAAACACTTATGAGTGGACAAGGCACCCACACAGCTCTCGAAGACTATAGGTCTCTGCAGCATGCTTTCAGGCACTGAATTTTCATGCTCATTTCACTTTATAAGCACTTCCACATATGAACAGAGCCTCTAGGTTTTGTGGGAAGAAGCAAATTAAAACAGAAGGGAAGAAAGAACACGGTGCTGTGCAGCATAGGTGGGATGAAGGAACCATACTGAACAGTAATATTAAACAAAAATGGAGGTATACCGCAGCACAGAAGGGTACATACAGACTATAATAAAAACATTGTCAGTACGGTGTACGGGACAGTACAAGGATCAGTGTTTAGCTGTGACAACTGCCAATTACTCGCAGTAATCTGTAGCTCCAGAATGAGCTCTAGCAATTCTGGGGTTTTCTTCTCCCCCTACCCTCCCACATTTTCATACTGATACTTTCCTCCAACATCAACAGAGAAATTTTACTGATTTATTACCAGTAAGCATTTCTGTGCTCATATTTTCAATTCAAGAACACTGTCTTGAAAATATGTTGCAACACACTGTTTTCCTTCCACACTCAAGGAATTTTACATAGCAGATGGAATGGGAATTTCTCAGCTCTGCTGAAGATGATATGAAATGATTACAACTACAAAGGCATTTGGATGCTCTGAGACAGTATTGCAACGTGTTAATTTTTATAAACATTCATCCCTCTTATCAGAGTATTTAGTCATTAATGCCTTAAACCTAAAAAACACTTACGCACTTTACCGTAGCTGATCCTTCCATTATTACTCACACCTGTAAAATTACAAAAAAATTATGCAAGTGTTCATGAGACTGGATCCTATGATCACATCACTGAGCTAAAAGAGACCAAATGGAGATAAATATTATTTTACAAATTCATGTAGCCATTTCTATCAGAACGTCACCTTTTTTGGTTTATTATGTACACGTGTATTTACCTCTACCAAAAAAAAAAAACCCAAAACCACTTTAACAAAATAGAATGCTTTCCAAGTTACTTATACATTAATGCAAGAGCTGTGGATGTATTTTGGAACGCATCTTGCAATTATTCTTAAAAGCATGCTTGCAGTTTGTGATAATCCATTTCATAATATTAGACAATACAGCCACATTTTTTGCTTTCATTAGCGATCGTATGTATTTGAAGTATTTGCATAAATTTTACACTTAATTAGGCTTTAAATATGCATGATTTAGATGTTATTTCTAGCCAAATTCCATTAGTATGTCATTGGCAAAGAAAAATTTCAGGAGCAATTTTAGTTGGCAATGCCTACAAATTACCATTTAATATTTTTAATATTAATCTAAATACATACAAAAAGGTAGTATCTAAAATTACAAAAGCAAGCCAGCACATTGTTAGTATAACAAATTAAAATATGGCAGAATTAAAAATAAACAACAAATCCACCTAATTGGTTTTATATGTTGAAACATCAGAGACCATGAAAAGCTTTTGTACTTAGATAGAAGACTAGCCTGAAGTATACTTCATACAGTCCACAGTTCATAAGGCTTCAGATATATTATTAGGCATTTCACTGGTCCCGCTATTTTTATGGTTTATGACCTGATTTGGCAGCGCTTCCTCACCCAGAAGCCAATTATGATGAACACAATTTATTTGTTTAATTATATATAGGTTTAATTATATATAGGTTTCTGGTCACTAAATAATTTGATGGTGTTCCAAAAAACCCAAACCCAATGGTTATTCTATATTCAGTGCAACAGCTCAGCGCTACTGCATTGAACAATATGGGTTGATCCCTGCTAATCCCATTTTGCTGCTCATGGATGAGTGATGCATACTGAGATTGCACTGACATTACACGATGAAGGAGGCTGTGTATTAAATGAGACTGCATACAAAAGGTTAGCTGATTCAGTGGTATCAATGCACTGCAAAGAAATCAGAAGTTATGGATCTATTTTTATGTCCGTGAACTACAAATGGGACAATTCGTTCTGCATTAGGAGTATTGCTCTTTCAATCTTGAAACAACCCACTCAAAGCTGGAGCTAATGACAAGGTGGGCCTCTGGATGGGAGCTGCAGTTACTTGAAATCACAGGCAATTGCGGGAGGAGAAACATTTCATAGGGGGCTGAACAACACAGGCTATTGCAAAAAGGTGACCATGAGGAAAGGTCCCTAGAGTACTCGGCACAAGTGATGTATGGCTGGAATGGCAGTGCTGAATTGCAATTTTATAATAAAGATTTTACAGGATATATATGTGAAAATCAGACGCAGATGAGTCCGAATTCTAGGTCAGCACAAATGTGGCGTTCTGTGGACACAGTCTCTGCTACCTCTATAACCCAGTAACACAGCTGTTTCCCAGGAAGGAAAAAAACTAGCATGCATAAAATTATAACCTTCAGTGAATACAGCCATCAGCATGAAATGACAGGAGACAAGATGAGCGATCTGCTAGAAAAGTTAAAACAAAAGAATTGGACAAGTAACAATGGAAGAAAATTCTGCTGTAAAGGCTGTCAGTGTTCAGGGTCTAGTCTTGCCTTCTGACCTGAAATGCACAGTTGCAATGCCCTTCAACTCTCATTTCTCAAGTTCATGATGCAATGCTTGAAAATAAAGCACATATGAAGAATCACTTTCTGAAGACTATTTGTATCCCTGACTTTGATTCTCTGTAGATTAAGATATTGGCATGCCTTTGATTTATTAGACAGTGCTTTTTAAGTTTCTTTAGTCTCAGATTCAAAGCCTGCTAACTGGGCACATTTGTGTTTCTCTGTTCCACAGGGTAAAGGAGCTGTTTATTCTTGAAAGCAGAACTAAGGAGACGGTTACTCCTGCCTCCTGAGACCAGCACCATCGCAGCAAAGGATGCACTTTCAAGATCTTAATGCAGCTATCACTTTATAAAATATTCTTCAAGAGACTACATCGTCTCATGTGTCCCAGCTGGATATTTACAATTAGAAGAGGCTTCTTAGCACTGTGATTTTGTAAGATGCCAAGGCAAACCTTTCACATTTAAGCACTCCTTTGTAAGCAATTTTTTTTTAAATGCCCACTGAAGGATTTACCAAACTTGTATTTCACCAAACGAGAAAAAGAATTTCTTGGCTGTTTGTCCAACAACTGTTGTTGCCCAAACCCCAATCCCTGCAGTCTGTCTGAAAAATACTTTCCAAGATATTCTCATCTGTGGGAAAGCTAGAGTGCCTTTTGAAAAGCAAGACTAGCTAGAGCAGCAAGCATTTTCCAACCCTACTTTCTAAGAAAAGTAGGGCTGGAAAGGAAAAGCAAAGGAAAACAAAAAACCACAATGCAGTATCCTGTTCACCTCTGCAAGATCGAAGATAGGACAGATACTAACAACTGCATTCTGGAAGAATCTGAAAAATGTAGCAAGTGTCAGTGAAACTCTTTTTAATGACATAAAATGATGAGTTAAAGATTAGGCACAGCAAAAGTACAGTTTATATTCTTTGTCTTCTTTCAAGAGGACCAACAACACCTCAGAGTGTATCCAAGAAGACTACTAAGGCATCAACTACATTCTGCACGTAGAAACACAGCATATATTATTAACACAGTTTTAGCATATAAGATTCCTTTCGGCCAATGAATTACCATGGAAAGCAAAATAAAAAGAGCACTAAAAGCTAGGTAAGTAATTTGTAATTAGGAACATTTTCTTGAATTTTATTTTTTACTTATTTTAACACTTCATCTATCTACTGAGAAGTTAAGCTCGTCACAGTTCAGTGACAAGCATACAGACATCCAAGTGTTGCTGTTTGGGATAATTCTCAGATAAGTATTACAAGCTGCAAATGGATTTATAGATGGTTTAAGATGACATAAGCTCATGCTTCTGTAAACAAGTTATTGTGTTTTGTGTCCCTTGAGTTGACACAGTCCAGTTTAAAGTAAAATCTTTTCATTCTTCCCGGATTCAGTTTTCAATGAATCAATTCAGCAACCCAGTTCACTACACTCATTGATGCTGGTAATAATTTTTCATGCTCATTTCTCAGTGTGAAAGCAATATTCTTAGCACTTATTTACATAATGAAATCAATCTTGCAGAAGTATATACAGGTCTGAAAAAATATGCATCAGTAACAAAGGCAACTGCAAGTGAAATCATGTGGGACAACTCAGGGTCTCAGAAAGGATTTAACAGGTATCAGTGCAAAAATACTGCAATTGTTGCTCCAGAGTAGACCTGTTGTATCAACACATACAAAGTTGTAATGAACCTTGTTTTCGAAAATACTGGGCATGGCCCATGGTAAAAGTGGGACAACAGCAATGAATATACCAGGGATCAAAGGTAAAAATGAAAAACATTAATAGCTTTGTTTAGCCAAAGGTAAATTCTGCTTCCAAAACCTTGATATGCAACGTATCTTGAATGGGGTTTTAAAAATCTGCAGGGCAAATTCCATTGCCTCTACCTCCACTCAAATTTCCTGGCCCTGTCAGTTTTCAGTGGCAAAATTCAGAATCCTTTATTGTTGTGAAGTGGGAGAAAAATAAAATTCAGATCACTTGATAAATCAGGAAAATTTTAGATATCAGCATAGCAAAAAATAACACTAATCAGCATTGAAGATGAAATATGACTTAAATGCTGCAGCCCAGGAAACAGAACAAGCAACAAAACCTCTTCCAGTCATCATTACTGCAGATTGCATCCAAAAGCGGCGTCATCATTAATGTGGACTTTACAGCAGCCAGCACATTTATGGGATCAGCCAAAGACTTATGTAAGAATACAGACAAGCTGGTTATCCAGAATGTTTCTAGTCACCTTCATATTGGTGAAGAGCAATACAACTGAGAGACATGAAGAAATTACAAAATTTAGACTACTGCACTGCATCACCAATGTAAGGTAAACAGTTTTATACATAATACTTGAACTATTAAGTGTCAATCATATTACTAAATAATGATTTTGAGAACAGACTGAATTTGAAGCCATATGAAGCTGATGTGAGACCCTCTAAATTCATACAATGGGTTTCTTTACTGAAAGAGCATCTATAAGCCTTGCTGCACTTAACATAAAAAGATAAATTTAGGTAGCATTTGATAAATAGCTATGTAACAGTTTAATACCAAAGCAAACCAAACTAATATGAAATAACATATCAACCTGTTGAAAGAACTAGGCCAGTGGAATGCAAGATAAACAAACAAAAAAAAAAGGGTAGTGAGGAAGTCCATGCAACTGTGAAAACTTGAATAAACCCCAGCAATGCTCACTTGAGTAGGGCATGACAAAACTCTTACATTTTCCACAAAGTGAAAGATGTGCTTACCGTTATCTTTGCTGCTGTTTTCTTCAATTGTCATTTGTTCTGCTAGCTCAGACAGCGATTCATCGATGGTCTGGCTTCCTCGCAAGGTTAAGGAAAGTCTCCTCTTAAATTTTTTCATTCTATCGATATTAAGTCTGGCTTAAGAAAGCCTGAAAACAAAAACAAACAACAAAAAAGTGAGAAATAATTAGTTAATCAGAAAATCAAATTCAATTGACTACATAAAATGCAGGAAGACTTACAGAAAATTTGGGCAATATGCAAGTTATATTTAAAACAATATCCTTAAAGCAAGATTACTCTCCTGGACTGAAGAAGAATGTTTTGAGAAGTTGATGCCCACACACTTTTGTACTTTTTATTTCTATTTGGAAAAAAAGAACCTTTGGGGATTTTTGTTTTAAAAAAGAGCTACCTTGATCACCAATTTTACAATCCAATAATAAAGAAACAGTCATCTAAAAACCTGATGAGTGTGTGCTCTGTGTCCTCCTCCACAGTTGTTTTCACTAATCCCACAAGCAGAAGCAGACTGTAACCTTTTCTCTTTTTCAGCCCAATTTTTTATGATGAAAACTTACCAAACTCCTCTGTATTTTTCCCTTTTCACAAACAGAGGAAGGGGACAATGCTGAAAGCCTTAAACACAAAAGCAATTCTCAAACACCATCCCACCTAGGGAAGGGAAGTAAGACAGCCAGGGCCTGGTGTCAATAGCTAGAATGGATGTTTTTCTTTAAAGTCATGCAGTAGGATGGAACTGGGAACAAAACAGAAGACACTTTCTCCCTGGAAAATTGTAAGCAAGCAAACTGTAACAACAAAGGTCCAGGTCGATAAACATGGGGCCACAAGTCCAAACTGGTAAGTGAACTTTGTGGTGTGCCATACGTGTGCCCTTCCCTACTCCACATGGACAGTTCACTGTTGATGTTACTTCACAGTAACTTGTTCCTCTGCTCATAGCGTCCAAGAATCACATGTGCAGTGTTCAACACAACGCAAGTCTGATATGCTCATGTATTTTCCTCTCATCAGCTTCTTTGCACTCCAAAATTCATAATTCACATACAAAATCAAGTTTTCCTCAACATTCTCCTTTAAACAGAGAAATGCAAGAAGATTTATTATGCCAAAGATCCACATTGAATACTGTGGATATGATTACTTTTATACTGACAGCATCCCTTTAAGTATACACATTTACAGTGCAGAACTTACCCTTTGTTTAGCTGCTCCATAATAAAAAGGAGAACAAATTGGTAGAACAAATCTGAAAGTGGCTGCTGCTGGTAGGAGAATGCATACACAGGCTAAACTTTCACAAGACTAGACTGTTTAGGACAGCAAGTAACACACTAAGGGTGGATAAAAGACCTTTGAGATATGAGCTCCAAAGTTTGAAATGAACAGTAAAATCACTGGCAAAGCAATAGCTGCACCCAAGGGGAAAGAGGTGGATTACAAAACAGGGTAACTAACATCTCAGACAATCACAGCTACTATAAAGCAGAATTAGTCAGGTACTGGGTACAGATACACATGAAATAAAATATACTGCTGGAGATACAGTTAAGCCAGCAGTTTCTAAACTGCACGTTTAATGCATTGCTGTACATGCAATAAAGCCTCACCTTAGTATGAATAATTTTGCTCTCGCTCACTCAAAAGCAGGATATTCTTATTGTTCAGGAACTGCATTCAGAGAACATTCCAAGCGGAATGTTTGCTTTTCCTGTTCAGGACCAGACCTTAAGGACTCTACTTGAAACTGTTTTATTTCTGCATTTAAACTTTTCAAAGAAAACCCAGCCCTTGTTTCTCTAAAAAACCCAGTTTTGCAAAAAATTTGGA
The DNA here is from genome assembly GCA_013397895.1 of Origma solitaria. Taxonomy (NCBI): domain Eukaryota; kingdom Metazoa; phylum Chordata; class Aves; order Passeriformes; family Acanthizidae; genus Origma; species Origma solitaria. Next base: position 1,120,801 of record VZRL01006550.1, on the reverse strand, counting down.
AGGACACATCATTTCTGTGTAGTTTTACTCAATTCTCCCATGATGGTTTCTGAAACCTGCATCTTCCTACATGTATTATTCTCAAAAAGGATACATGCAATTTTTAGCTATGTAATGGCCTAAAGCTACCTGACAGCACAATTTCCTTCCAATTTTCCACTTGGGCAGTAACTGAATAAACAGGTGCATTTGAAGGGAAACAGGCTGTTCCTGGCTTTTGATCCTGCAAATGCTTAAACCTAGACAATTTTTTAATCAAAAGAAAGGTCTACTGCATATTATACTACTACTTATATTGCATATAAATTAACAGATAGATGGATTAAAAAATCCAGGAGACATTCTAAATCTCAAGCTAATAAAAAACCCCAAAGTATTTTGTTAACTATAATTACAATATCTCTCCTGTTATGAGAGAGTTTCATGGAGCAATGAAGTACCATTTCTGCTAACATTCAGAATTAATTCATGCCTTGACTTTCAAATAATTTAACTATAAAAAGGAATGAGGAGTAGGAATCCACATGTGAGTGAACACTTTCTACTACTGAAATGTACGTCCATTTTTTAAAGGAAAATATGCTCACCGATACGAAACTAAATTTTCCTCTCTTAAAGCAATAGTATTCTTGCTAGTCCAGGTTTGTAAAGGAGAAAAAAAAAAAAGGAAATAGAATTGACTAGTATCTAGCACTCAGAAATGTCCTCTTTCTGACTTCTTTATTCTCATGGCCAAAGTTGCAGAATCTGCTCAGTCTTGGTAGTTTAAGACAAGACATCAGAACAGAGAATTGAAAATATGATCTATACAATCCAAGACTAACATTGGCTCTCTAAAATGACAGCACTTTCACAGCAAACTCCAAACCGTCTGATACTCATTTTCACCAGTTAATAGCAGATGCATACTTCTTATTTCCTGTTAACAGTAAATCAAATTTAAATCCCAAATGGAGTTACTTGCTCAGTAAAATACATGTAGAAGCCATGTTTTCCAAAATTCTTAATGACTGTGAGAAGAATACACTGTCATTTTTGTATTTAGTTTTAGGACAGAGCCCACAGGCTTGACTATTCTATTCTGTAAATTTCTCTACTCTGAATAAAGTCATACCCAAATCAAGTATTTCAGATGTCACAGTAGATAGGTGCATATACTTGAATGCAACTAATGCAAATTCTAGTCTTCAGCCGACAGAATGAGGACAAGCAATCTGATATGACACTATCTGATACAACCTACAAAAGCTGGCAGAGACATATTTGTTCAATCCTTATACTGATATAAATACACTGAAATAAAAGAAGCAACACTGTATTAAAGGAACTGCTGCTTCTTACAACCTGCAGTCTAACCCTGAAAAATTGGTCTTTTTGTCCTTAAAAGCAAGTTAATCCTTGAAAACAATGCTAAAATTTACCTTTTCTATTTTCCAACACCTACTGTCATTAACTCAGTTCACTTCACTAGACTTTAAACCCTTGTCTTGAATCCAATGCCTTTTAAAAGCGGTCTTTATAATACAGTTCTGCAAACAAATTCTGTTTTCTAAATCATCCTGGTAAGATTAGATTTAGAAAGGTGGGTTCTGGCTCACTTTCCTTCTCACGATGCCTGAAGGACAGCACTTCTCATTTAGCACACACATATGTTCACAATGCCCAGCTACAGAGCAGACAGACATGAAAGCATTTTGATTCCAAAGCAGTAATTCAGCTAGATTCTGCACTCATGTATTCACCAAAATTCAGGTCTTACAATGCTAATGGTTAAAATTCTCAAAAGCCCTATCACTTCCTTCAATTTCCCAGACTCCTGGTTCCTTGAAAGTGAAAAAAAAAAAAAAAGAAGTGTGATTAATCCCTGTAAGTTTTAACAAATTCAGTTAAAATTTTCAAAACCAATGAAGTTATTTAACACCTTAAATTTTAGTCAGTTTATTTCAGGAGGGTCACAAATACCAAAAGCTCACGAAGATTTTGCTGACTCAAAGCCCTTTGAAGTCAAAGGGAACTTGTCCTTCAACTTCAATTAGCTTCGTGTCAGTCTAAGTGCTGACTCTTCTGTTTCCTAAGTTATATTGCATTGAGATCCATCTACATACAGATTAAGCATTTTAAAATTACTTTTCCACTTAGATACACACTGAAGTTGCAATCTGGCTGCTTTTACAAGCTGCTTTACAAGGCGGTAGATATTTTCCAAATATCTAAAGGCAGTTCTTGTTCTGGAAAACTAACTTGTAAGACAAGAGCTGAAGTGGGAAGAAAGGGGAGGATCAGAAACCCTGCCTAACAGCATGAGCAGCATGGATGCAGAACGGCCCTTAAAGATGGGCTAGCAAACTAAAGCCCAGGCATAAGACATCAAAGAAAACAGGCAACAGCACTCCACATGAAGTCCTTGTGTCAGAAAGAAAGGCCTGGAAAACTCAAGAGTGCTGCAAATGGTATTAATTAAAAACAGAAATAGGAAACACCTGTCAAGGATATTGTCCCTTATTCTAAAAAGAAAACCAGCTTTCCATTATTTTAAACTGTTCTCAATCTACCTGGATTTAAAAAAAACCCCACAACTATTGACCACATCAGCATGTTGCGCATCAAATACAGAGCAAACTATTAATTACACTAATGAGATAATTTATGGATAATTTATCCAAGACCATGAACAACCCGTTCGAGCACTCCTAAAATTCACATATAGTACAGATGCAACTCCCTGTAATCACAATTCTACTCTACAACAATGAATTGTTAACATGGAATTTTAGTCATTGCATCTGTTCTTTGTATTTGTCTCAACTCACATTTGTTCACAAAAATATTTTCTACTCCATTTTCCCACACTTGGTCTTTGGAAACAACATGAGACTGTTAAACTAGACTCTCTTGTCAGGAACACAGTTACTTAAGAAATTACTAGCTTTACGCTGCATTGTGTTAAAGAACTGACATTGTACAGATATAAGCGACATCTGACAAACAAGGCCTTTGCTACTGATGAAAGAAAACTGTGAAGTCAAATACCACAGCTTAGTCTGACCGCCCCAGTGCAAAAAGGGCAAAAGGACCCTCACAGCCTTTTCCTTACGAAAAATATTCAATATGGAACTAAAATTTTTGCAGTGAAGCCCTTATTTATGTACTTATTGAATCACAGCCAAACAATTACTCAAAATTGGAGGTACAAAGGTATTCACAAAGGCTAATTTCTTATCTGAGAATAGTTTTACTATTTAATATAGGTAAAAAGGTTCCTCCCTAAGTGAATGAGAGCATCTATATTCAGCTCCTGATCTAGATTATCAACTGGAAGAAGCACTCCGAAGAGAGGAAATAAATATATGGAAATTAACCTGTCCTAATTTAATTTAGACTATGAATACTTTTCCTTATCTTCATACCCCCCACACCCAATCCCTTTGCCTTTAAAGAATAAAGGACAGAAATCAGTAGAAGGGGCTTGTGTTGTGTATTCTTTTAGAATTAATTCTTTAAGTAAAAAAATATATTGAACATAACTATGGGCATATTTAACTATGCTACTGGTACAGAATTTGAAAGAGTGAAAACCACCAAATTTGCCCAAAAGGTCAAATTTTGCAGTCCTTTTTTCATATCCAATGCTTATCTTCTTTCCCTGGACTCAAAAAGCTTTACTTAGGTAACCACAGCAAGTTTGCATTCTTTAAAATGTAGACATGTATTTGCTCCCACATAGACTCAAGTAATATCAAACAGCAAAATCAACAGAGATGTACTATTTGATAGATCTCCCTAGATTAGATATGTCATACTGATTAATAACTCCGTGTTAATTATCAAAGGCTCTGTTCTCTCAACTGTCAAGTGAAAAAACACAGTATGAGTCTGGTTAAATTGGCTGACATTCAAGCCAAGAAAACAAATGAGCTGACTGGCAAAGCTTCTACACTTGCTGTCCGACCCATAAACTGAAAGTCTTTTTTCTGCTGAAGGGGAGGGCAAGAACTAAAAGGTTACATGGATGTAGAATAAATACTACCAAACAGTCACAGAACTTTAGATCTTGAAAGATGTAACGAGCACTGGAAACCAAAAGCAATGTCTATAATTTTTTGAGCTTTGATTATAAGCATAAAGCCTAAATAAAGCATTCAGGAAGAAAACAGTAAAAAAAAAATTTAACATCAAAAGCTTGCTGCTCCCTAATACTAAGATTATTTTAGCAACAGATTTTCAATGTTGCAGTATGACTTCTGGGACAATCTTCCTCAGTCTTGCAAACAAGCAAGTCTTTGGAAGAACACTGAGCAGAAAACTCCTTCTAGGTTCAAGAAGACAATGCTGGTTTTAAGACTGAAAAGCATTTGCAATCTTTTGTGCACATGACCAATTCTGTCAGTAAAAGGCACAGTTTTCAAGGCTGTTTCCCCCCCGCCCCCATCACAATTCAGGCACCAAATCAAACAATCTCATACCAAAGAACTTTCACCCAAATTCTAGCAGCTCTCAGCCCAGAGCCACCTGCTTTAAGCATTGAAACTCCCACACCAGAGCCTTCAACATTTGCTTTCTGTTGTGCTAACAAGAAAGTTTTATTTACAGCCCAAGACCTAAGGCAATGAAAAGCTTTCAACTTATTTCGATGTTCTTGAATCAAGGACTGATAGACAAAGACACCATAGCAATATAAACTGAGACAAAAACTAAAGACACAGCCTTCCATAATTACTGCATGTACAGGTCTTGGTCTGAAAATAAAATCAAAGAGCCATGAATGGTTTAAAAACATACAACTTTGGATGTATTGCTCTTACATTTCTATGTACATGCAGAAGAAAAAAAAAAAAAAGCCAGGAAAAACAAGCTGTTTTACAGTACTTCAGGGTTTGTTTTTGAAATTTCTTTTCCTTAAAGAAGAGTGATATAGCAACACAGGAAGAGTCTCACTTCGTGAATTAAGAGACCAATAAGCATCATGGTACAGAACACATTCCATAGTACTGATGACATATATGTGTATTTTTCCAACAAATAACAGGTCACACAGAAGATCTGATGCACTGAAGGCATTACATAGAGACAAAAAACAAGACATTAAGAAGAAAATAGTATGATAAAACGCTTTTGAGACATTTCATGCATAAGATTTATCAGTCTCTTCTGTATTCTGTATTTTTCTAGAGATTTCTGATGATAATAATATTGTCTGGTACAATTATTATTCCTGAAATAACAGAGAGACAGAACACCGCGGCCACAACTAGGAAAGCAACTACTGACAGAAGCAACAGCCTAAAAGTTTCTTAGTCAGGCTCAGCAAGTTTAATTGCTCTACTGAGATATTTCAAAGGTAATTCCAAAGGAGCAATAAATAAACTCATTCTTGCAATAAACAATCTTTGAACTGCGGTTCAAAAATTTGTTCTAATTCATGAACATCTTTTACCCAAACTTACAAACTTCTCTGATTTGGCATTTTTTAAAAACTCACAAATCATTATCTTTTCTCCCCTTCTCCAATCCTGTTATTGGTACAACTTCAGAGATTCCTCAGTAACAGAAAATCCCTGAGCAGTAAGTCAATTACAATATTTTCCTGCTGTATTATAATTTTTACATAGCAGTCAAGATTGTCCCAGCACGGCACCAATTTGTTCCATTACAACATTCAGACAAATGTTGCTATGTCTGTCTGAAGTGTTCAAGCTGCCATTTAATGGTCAACCGAATATGCACACATGGATCATTTCAGTATCCATTGCCAAGGATACTAAACACGTAAGACACTATTTTAATGCAAACGATTATTTAGCTGACAACTTGGGAAAGAAAGAAGAGTTTTAACATATGTTTCGCCAAGCAGCTTTGCAAATAGCTGTATTGGCAACAAGGTGGTGGCAATATGCCCTACAAGGCAGAGAGGAAAGCATGAGGCTGCCTAAGCCAATTTAGTACTTCCACAGAAGCAGAGTACTGATCATTAGTGCACATCAAATCCAAGGTAAGACTGTCGTCACAGGGAGCATTATGATAGAACTGTTGCATACTAGAAAAACAGCCTGAAAAACTGCAGTTTTGCCTAAAGCCTATTTAGCTTAGCTAAACAAAAACTGAGATCTGAAATAAAAGCAATCTGTCAACAAAATAAAGGACAACAGCAAATGCTGTTAAGGGAAGATGACACTGGAAAATAACAAATGGATAAGAAATAAAGCACAAGTGCCTTCATCCTCTGCAACGGGTTCAGGCCATTATGATTCCCACCACAATAACTACATGCAGACTCTTCTGTCCCTGCTCCTGCACCAACATCCTGCTCCCAAGTTATGTCTCGACAGGTGACAGCCTCACAACAGATATTTTTCAGGGTCCAAGAAGCCAGGGGAAAAGAAAAAAAGCTACATCTTTATTTAAACATACAAAATAAGGTAACTGCCATACATCAAGCTGTCAGAACTGTCACTGTTGGCCCAAGAACAAGAACCCTACATGGAGACTAATAAACACAGAGACTAAAGATCTTTCTGCATCGCTCCATGTTCCTTTTCCCTGCCTGAGCAGATCATTCTTCCCTGTGCATCTTTTACACACAACCGTACATATTGCTCTTCCTCCATGTCACTGAGGCTGTCCAGACAAAGGTTCCCAGATTCTGAAACTAATCAGAACAATGAAATTACCACTACGTAATCTGGGCGTCTCTGGGTAATCAGTTTGAGAGGCCACTCCCCTTCCAGACTGAGCAAACAGTCTAGCACATCAAAGGACACTTACTCAAACCTCCCATCACCTCCTTTCAGTATAAACAATTCTCTACCTGAAGGTATCCACGCTAGTTTTCTGGACCTTGAACAGAGACCAGAGGAAGATTAAGAAGAAACAACAACAAAAGATTATACAGAACTGAGTCAGTGACAAGACTTCAGCTTGACTCAGTAGAGGAGACAAACAGCAACCACTAAAAAAAACCCCTGTATATCTGTAAGTAAATGTCAGACCAGTAAGACAGCATTAGTATAAAGGAAACCTTGGAAAGTAACACCTATTAATGTCAGTCAATAACGTTAAACCAGATACAAATAATTAGGAAACACAATCTGAACGGTGTGTAGTCCCCAGATTTGTTCTTAGCAGAATTATAAAAAGGTAGAATAACTGTGACTAATGCCAGGTAAGCAACACTGATACTATCAACAAAAGCAGAATTTCTCTAGGATCCTGCAAGCTACATTTTAAAGGCAGAGTAAAGACAGACGGATATTTTACTACAAAATTTCTGCAAAGAAACAGTGAAAGAATCAAACAGGATGTACAGAGCACTGTCCCCAAATATATATTTGTGCTGGGCAGACATATTTGCTCTCTTTTCTTTCTCAGGCAGAAGAAGGAAGTGAAATTTTATATTTCTCTTCAAAATAATTTCTTCCAAACCATAAACAATATCATTCTTCTGCTACTAGAGCCTAATGCTTACACAGTCTCATCCTAGCAAGGACAAACAGTGAGACAAACCCTTGCACAGCAAACTACTTTCCATTCTGGGTGTTAATCGCGTTGCAGAGGCTGATATTACTATTACTGTCAATGATCGGGATAAAGCTTCCAAACCCTAAGATTTGTTTCACCAACAGAAAATGTTTCATAAAAGGTAAATTTAAGTTGCTGCCTCTACACAGACTCAAATTCCCTACAGAGTCTTACTTCAGCATCATTTAATATTATGGTCTAATAAAAATTGGTACTGAAAGTAAGTTTTTCACTTGAAGAAGTACTGAAGCAGTTTTGCTGTCAAACTCCAGGGGAGAAGAAAAGAACCCTCTTATTACAGTGTCACCAGATGATGCAACTCTCAAAACAGTCCAGTTGAGCTAGAATCACAGAATAATTTGGGTTGGAGGGGACCATCAAAGGTCATCCAGCCTCTTTTGGAACATCTTTGTTGGCTTTTCCCCTCTGTATTCAACCCTTACTATACAAAGTCCAGTTGATGTCATCTGTCATCTCACAGAGTAAAAAAATATCACATTTTGACTGATATAACAGAAAGACTATTTCTTAAAAATTTTAGAATATGCTATTCTTTCACCAAACTACTGTTTCTATGTCAAGTACTTGAGCTGATCTTGAATTACACAGTTCAACAGCCTTGGAAAACAGTATCCTTTTGCCAAAATGTTCTTTGAAACAATATTACATGCATTCTAAGAGAAGCCTGTATTTGTGTTACCACCCAGGTATGCTGCCTTTCAACATACCAAAGTATGCTGAAGAGTAACCAGAAATCTTCCCACTGCAGTTTATTTCCTATTGATAACCAGGATCCATAAACCTGAAATTAAACAGTCCAAGAAGCTTCTAGTTTTGAATTGTAGTACTTGCAATTCAGATTTACAGCTTTACTTTCTCTAATATTAGTCTACATTACTATTTACTAAAAGGGAACACCATTAAAAAGACCAGCCATGTGTCTCATTAGTAAAGCACAAAATAATCAAGTACTATCATACTGAAATTTAAGTCGTGCATCTTGAATACAGTTTCAGCACAACACCTGGTAACCCCATCTATCTTTGAAATAAATAAAACAAGCTGTTAGTGGTTTTTTTAAATGAAAAACAAACTACACTTACTCTTAAAGAAGGTTTCTTAAAATTAAATAACTAAAAAGCTCCAAACCATTAAGATTCTGGTTGTACAATTATTTCACTCTTACATTCCGATGAAAACTTCAGAATAAAAATCTACCAAACTGCTGCCACAAAGTGAGCCTTAATTTTTTATCTCCCCGGACGCTACCTTTTTAGTACACTTCTATAACAAGGCTTGAGAATGAAAGTTCTCATCGGCTGAATGGTAGATGAGAGGGGCAGAGGCTTCTACTAGAAGAGTAGCAAACCTTGCTAGTTACAAAGAAATAGTGGTTTTAAGGAAGGCCTGGTTATAGCAACCATGCAACAGGGAAATAAACTGATTTATTTCTGTTTACTGAACAGTGCATGTTTCCTTCTGTTGAAATGTTGACATGCACTCTCCTTTCTGGCATTTCTGATTTCAATTATATGAAATAAACTGTTGGATTGCAGTCCAACTGATATCCTACCTTACGGTATACTACATATTCACATAGCAAAATAAACTCGTATCTTTTTCTTCCCAAAATGGTTCATGTTATATAGGTACTATCTCTAACAGTAATCCTCTGGGCATTACCATTTCTTGCACCAGAATGACTCATTGGAACAAGCCATACCCTTTGACCCAATTTACTGGAATTCAGCACAAATCTGAGGTTCTATTTCCAGATCTTTTTACTTTTGAAATATTAAAATTTAGAAATTTCATCTAAAAAATACTACAGTCAGGTATCAGTTGACTGGATTAATCTCATAGACTTTAAAAAAAATATTATTATTGTCATTTCAAACAACTGGGACCATCTCACTGTTCAAAGTTTATTGGGATAGTTGTATCTTTTATTTCACACCACTGCTGAAACTTACAACAGCGTTCCTCCAAGGTCCATCTCTGAACCCAGTATGGCCCTAGCACAGCTATTAATGAACACTTGTTAAAGCGATTTTTACTGGGGTATTTAAATAAGCTTTAGATGTAACCTGGGGGGTTCCTAGCACTTCAAAATTATCGTTGTCTCAACAGTTCAGATTCTTCTTTCACTGTGATGCTATGGTGACTGCAGACTGTAAGACATCTACTGCTAGCTTTTGTAATTCAGTTGGAAGTACAATTCACCACAGAACCAAAACAATGTCACAACACAGTAAGATAATGAATGCTTACAAAAATCCTTTCAGAAATTCTGAAAAATTGCTTTGAGAGTAGCCATGAGGAGAAGGACTTGGGGCTGCGGGTGGAAGAGAGGCTCAACATGTCTTGTCAATGTGCACTTGCAGCCCAGAAAGCCAATTGTACCCTGAGATGCATCCAAAGCAGCGTGGCCAGCAGGGCAAGGCGAGGGATTTTCCCCCTCTGCTCTGGTGAGACCTCATCTGCATCCAGCTCTGGGGCCCTACCACAAAAAAGATGTGGACCTATTGGAACAAGTCCAGAGGAGGCCACCAAGATGGCCACAGGGCTGGAACACCTCTCCTACAAGGAAAGGCTGAGTGAAGGCTCTAGAGAGGCCCTTTTGCACCTTTCAGTACCTAAAGGGGGCCTGCAAGAGAGCTGGAGAGGGACTTCTAACAAGGGCATGTAATATAGGACAAGGGGGAGCGGCCTTATGGCTGAAGGAGGATAGATTTAGATTAGACAGATGAAATTCTTTACTTTAAGGGTGGTGAGGCACTGGAACTGGTTGTCCAGAAAAGCTGTGGACCCCCACGCCACCTCTGGAAGTGCGCAAGGCCAGGCTGGATGGGGCCTAGAGCAATCCGGTCTAGTAGAAGGTGCTCCTGCCTGTGGCAGATGGGTTGGAACTAGACGATCCTTAAGGTCCCTTCCAACACAAACCATTTTGTGATCCTACAAAATCAAGAGAGCTTTGAATCTTCACAACTTAGCTATCTTAACTGTTGGAAGCAGGCTCCAAAATGGAGCTATTTATCATGAATAAAGGTAAAATAGACACAAATTGTTCGGTGGTTATGAAGTATTTCCTTTCTGAATTCATTAGCTTTATTGAGAAAAGAGCAGAAGAAACTTGATGATGGCAGGACATGTGGCAGGCATGAAGTGCCTTCCGTCTGACAAATTGCAGAAGCGTAATCACTTTTGCTTTATAAAAAAAATATAGACCATATTCGAGTTAATGAAAATGAAGGCAGTTTCCAAGATTCAAGACAAAAATTACTAAATTAAACAGGGCTTGCTAAAGAAAAAAAAACCCACCAATTTTAAGAGAAATAACAGGTAAAAATATATATTATCTTGGTATACTGTTAGTGAAACCAAACAGACATAAAAGAAACTGAGCAAAAATCTTTGAAGGTGGCAAGCAACCAAGTAAACATAAATGAACTGAACAGATTATAAAGATCAAAACACAATCCTAACCTCATTGTGATGTTCAGTTTAGGAGTTCAACCTGTACTTTCCTGTCCGCATTATAATTTATATAAAAGCTACTTCAATTGTCTCTTCAGCTTATCAGTCTTCAATTACATTAAAGCATATAAGCTACTGAAGAGAAATTATGTCCTGTCACCATGTAGTCTTAAGGAAAAGAAAAAAAGAATCAGCGATTTTCATTGTTAGTATCGTACCAATATTTAAACATTTACCAAAAAAGACTGTGAAGGAGTACATAGGAATTTGTTCTTGATAGGGAAGTTACTCTGGAATCTACAATTTTAAAAGTTGGAACAGAACAAGTTCTAAAGCTAAACATATATTGATGCTTCCATGATAAAGCAACTAGAGCACTGGGGAATGAAGCCTGAGCAAGGAACTTCAGTGGGCAATGAATGACAGACAGATGCAAACGGCAATGACGAGAGAAGAAACTGAAGCAGAAAGAAGACTCACAAGGTATAGAAAAGCAGAGAGAGAAAGGACTAGAGTAAGCTGTACTGCAACAAATTCTCTCACCAATAAAGAGGGGGAACGACAGAGATTTGATCTACATTTCAAGACAGCAAACTGGATATTAGGCTGCCTAATTACTAGATCAAAAGCCCACACATTCACATGATGCATAGCACCAGAGTTTTCCAGCTTTTCTGTATGAATTTGTTCAAAACACTGTGAGTGTAACTCTGTTTCAAACCCACGCTGAACAGAGGATCAACTGTGCTACCACAGCCACCACAAAGCTGAAAAGCAGCATTGTTGCATGTTCTGATCAAGTCAACAGAAGTGTTATTATTTGCTTACACTTGATCTGGATCAAGTTTGCACGGATGGGTGATCCTGCAGGGAGAGTAATGAACAAATCCGCTATTGCTGGAGGTGCAGCTGTGAGCTGAGGTACAGGAGCCCGCAGAGAGAGCTGTACTGACAGCTTTCCAGAGTAAAACAGCAACCACAAAACCTTATGGCTCCCTAAGCAACCTTATTCCAGACATCAAAGAAACAAGGGGTTGCAAGAAGTCCAGTTATGGGTTAACAATCTTACTTTGTATTTTGTTTTTAAAAAATCTTTTCCACCATTAGTGGAAAATGTGAGTAATTTTTTCTCTCTTCTATTTCTATTGTTGATTTAATTCCTCTCCCACTGAAGATGGTAAGACTCACATCAACTTCCATGAGAACCATTAGACCAACAGAACACAGCTCAAACTAAAAGCCATGCTTTAAATTTCATTTGTGAATGGAAGGTTTCAGAAGTTTACATCAGCTCATGGAATTTCATAGTAAAATATGATTTTTCCTGTTTTCCAAACCTTCACTTTCAAATTTCTCAAGAGTTTTCAAGAAAAAAGAGTTCAAGAACCACTCCTAAGTTTAAGAACCAAGACCATCTTGAAACTAAGGCTGTCTGGCATAGGAACAAGAATTGCAGTGTTCAGTCAAGATATCATTCTCCTCTTTACTCAATGCCATGGTTTTCACTTTTTATTTAACTTCAGAGAATTAGTCAGATCGGTTTGAAGCGTCTAGCCTCAAAGGGCTGTTCCTTCACTCCTAAAATCACTCCTAAGAACACACAAGACTAAAGAAGTTTGGGCTAGTCTGTAGTTGTGAAGTCTTCTTATAAAAATAATGCAAGAAAGAATAAAAGTTATAATATTATCTTCAACTGATCAAAAAATATGATAATTATTTGCTACATTTAATTAGTCAACCCTTAAGTGCCTATGTCAGGTTTCAATCTTTAAAAGAGAATACCACACAGGATCTCCAGTGCTTCAAAGTCCTCTGGTTTCCTTTACTGTGCACAGGAAGCCTTAAGTCAATGCAGTGTTACTATCTTCTAAAAATCATTTGAACGTTTAGTCAAAGGACTGATGATTACTGATACTACAGAAATTGGTCTAAATCCTCAGAGTCACTAATACATTATGCAAGGTCCATTTTGGTACTCTCTTAATTTATCCCATCCTCAAGAAAGGTGGAAAGCCCAAAAGTGTGATGAAACAAGAAGTCAGGCCATGAGAAACTGAAGTAAAGAATGAAGTCTAAAACAATTTATCAAAAGTCCTCAAAATCCAAAAAGGAATTTTGTTTTGTTCAAAAATAAGGTAATATTCAAAATGGTTTTTAAACAGAATTGTAACTCAGGGATAGCTCATAATTGTAATTGTCCTGCAGGGAAACCAAAACCAATTTCTTTCCTATTCAGAAACAGCAAAAGACAGATGCTGTGATTTATGAGGATCCCAGTATAAAAACAAATGCCAACTCTTACATAGAGTAAGAAACAAAGCAGTACACAAACCTCTTCCTTACACTGTCTAGCTAAAATTTTCCATGTGTTTTCTACAAATCTGTTGGGTTTGATAAATCAGATATATTTTAAAGCAAAGGCAAAACACTTGTAACTTTTTTTTTAATCCATGTTTTAATATCATGTATTCTTTTGCTCTTGAACTGCTTGTTCTAAAAAATTAATTCTTCTAGTCTGTTTTTAAAACCAGACTTCCTTGCCTGTAAAATTAAGGTACTCCTTTAAACTATGAAGTATATCACTAGCCAACCATTCTCTACCATCTGTGTCCAGTCCTTTACCTTAGCTAGCCAATTTAAATTTTAAGCAGTTCAAACTATTCAAGTAAAAATACTGAAGTGCGTTATTATTTCTAACTGTCTTGTACTCTGCAAAGCAGTCCCTTAAATTTAAAATAAAAAAAAGTTGAGAGAAATACGTGACTCAGCCAATTTGACAGGAACATTTGATAATTTACATGATTTCAGCATTGTCACAATGCATATTTGTACCTGGTTTTGAAGCAACTACAATTAAAATTCCTGATACACTGAGCTACTAACCTGCAACAATTTTTTATTCGAATCCATGAAACATGAACATACTAAGAGCTGTACAACAGCACACTGCTTAAGCAGTGTTAATAATGGAATTGATTTCTTGGAAGCAAGAAAGATTCTTCTTGATTATAAAAAGTAATACGCTACAGCTAAAGGCTGTATGGCCATCACTGATTATTTTTCTGTTCATTTTCTCAATGCTTCACATTTTATAAAACTATTTCAACTTCAGAAAATGAGCAACAAGACTACTTGGAAATAAATGCATTATTACTGAAGGTACAGATACTCAAAACATTTGCAGTATTTTATTATAATATATAAGAGCAAGTATGGCTAAACAATAGATGGAAAAAATATATAGCAGTATAGACACATTAACGAGCTACTTGATCCCTGGAAGTGGAGAGTCTCACCATTTTGCCACAAATGGATAAATCTAATAAGAAAAATAATATTATGAAAAAAAATTGTAACTTCTTTCACTGTACTTGCATGCCCACTGTTGAAAAGTATGCCATCAAAAGCAGTACTTCTGGAAAGAAAATTATGTAAACAATCTATCTATAAACTAATCTTCAAAGAAGAATTTGCTCTGGGTAAACGTATGTAGCAATCCTCAGTTCTCCGTAGGGATCATTTAAGTCATCCAATAGACAAACTGAGATTCAATGATAGGATGAAAGTTTTCAAGGAACTGCAACATGAAATATGTTCAGAATAGATATTGATCAAAATAAAACAAAGAACAGTATAAAGTGGTCAGTAAGGCAATACTATAAAAACATACCCATTTTTCCTGACCATTTTCAGGACCGCTTACCTAGCTAAAAATTCAGCTTCTAGCCTGACATCAAAGCATAAAATATGAATGTTCTTTTAGAATCCATTGTTTACATCTTTTTCCCCGTTATCTAATCTACGATTATTTTTAATAGCATCAACAAACACTAAAGTCATGTTCAGAATTACATAATGGGCCATTCTATGATTCTATGAATCTCAGGATGGTTTGGGTTGGAAGAAACCGTAAAAATTATCTAGTTCCAACTTCTCTGCCATAGGCAGGGACAGCTTTCACTAGACCAGGTTGCTCAAAGCCCATCCAGCTTGACCTCGAACTCTTTCAGGAATGGAGCATTCACAGCTGCTCTAGGCAACCTGTCCAAGTGCCTCGCCATCCTCACAGTAAAGAATTTCCTCCCAATATCCAATCTAAACCCACTCTCAGTTTTAATCCACTCCCCCTTGACCTGTCACTATGTGCCATTGGAAATAGTCTCTCTCCATCTTTCTTGTCTCCCTTCAGGTACTGGAAGGCTGCAATTAGGTCGTCTCAAAGCCTTCTATTTTCCAGGCTGAACAATCCCAGTTCTCTCAGCCTTTCCTCACAGGAGAGGTGTTCATCCCTCTGATCATCTTGGTGGCCTCCTCTGGACTGGCTCCAGCAGGTCCATGTCCCTCCTGTGCTGGGGACCCCAGAGCTGATGCAGCACTGCAGGAGGGGCCTCATCAGAGCAGAGCAGAGGGGCAGAATCGCCTCCCTCACTCTGCTGCCCACGCTGCACTGGATGCAGCATAGGATACAGATGAAATTCACATCTTGCTATTCTAACAATGGAAGAAAGTAAATGCATTTTACATTTGCTCCTAGTCTGATGCAGATTCCATTATGATGGACACCACTCAGAAAAGCATTTTCAGTATATCGAGTATGCCTTAGAGGTAGTGAAATTTCTTTGCGTGTTTATCTTCTTCTTTTTTTCTTCTTTTAATAAAAGCATCAAAAAAGAAAATTGTGAAAGCTCTTGCAAATTGCAGGCAAGTTGAATCTGGCTGTGAAGTAAAAACGACAGTAAAAAAACCCCAGTAAACAACCCTCCAACCTTTCAAGTAAAATGAGAAAGAACACTGACAATGGATTTGGTCTCTCAGCCCTCCATGATCTCTACAGAAAAATTCTCATGCTTAAGACAGTCTTGTTTTTTTACTGTATGTGTTTACAAGACCATATGAGTGCCTTTACAAAATCCACACCACTAAGCCAGCATCATTTAAAAATACTCTCTTTATGTAAGAGTACTTTAATATGCATTTCTGCTCTTTAGCTCACTCTTCCTTGTGGGTCAAAGTTTATTTCTGATTGCACCAGATAGGCAAGGGATTAAGTTCTGCTAAACTGCTGTAGGTAACCTTTCTGGATGTAAAGAAATAGATTCAGTCAAAATAAGCAAAGCTACAATGAAGATTTGAAATAAAAAGAACAAAATGGTAATCTGTGAGAAGTTTCTAACGAAAGCATTAGAAATTAACTACTTTAATGCTGAAATCTTGACAAATATTTTTAGTAGTGATTTTTTTTCCTCAACTTTTAGCTTTGATTTAAAAAATTCCCACTTTCATGGGAAATGCCTAGTTTGTTTAAACATCAGCTACAAATCTTTATTAGATATAAAAAGAACCAAAATTGCATAATTACAAATGAAAAATTGCCAAAAAATGGGAAGAATTTCACAGATCTATTTTTAATGTTGAGAGATGCTGAGTGAATTACGTAAGAAATCCTACCCTTTTCAGGATACGTAGGGAATACGTAAGAAATCGTATCATTTTTCTGAAGTTCCCAAACTTGAGTCAAGTAAGTTATGGTAAAGAACTATGGTAAAGAAGAGCTGAAGACATTAACAGGAATCACAACAGAAATATACACAATCAAATCCTTTTAAAAAATAAAGATCACATTTGATTTAGTTTTTCTAGTGAAAATCTGTAACTTGCAAATCTAACAAATTGTAATTTAGCAAATCTGAAATATTGAATCAATTTATCAACCATCAAAATATTCAGCCCAAGTACTCATTCCCCAAGATCAATTATTATCACATAGACTGGAAAATCCACAGAAATGTGTCAATATTTCACCTTAACCTTAAAAATATTAGGAGTTTTCTGGATCTAAAGAAATACAAAAAAATAATTACAAAAGAGATTACTTTTTCTTCCCTCTCTATTTTTGGTATTATTTGTCTTTTCTGTATAAACTTATATCTAAATCTTGCCATTAGACTGACAATATGGAAGTCAACTAATGCTAGAAGCCATTATGCTTGCGGACGTTGTTGTCTAGAGAAAGACAAAATAACCAAGCTAACAAAATTATAAAGAAGAAAAAAGGCAAAACTGACTTCCTGAAAACCAATTACCCGGCTTTCCAGATTTTG